>RJVU01023003.1:201743-221551 GCA_003731715.1 Anabarilius grahami
ACAATCCTGACAAATAACAGGATAAATTATCTTTTTGATAAACCATTATATATAATCAGAAAATAAAGAAGAAAAATTAAATAACTAAATTAAGCTAAGCTAAGCCAAGCCAAGCCAAACCAAACAGGTAAGCCGTAAAATACCGGCCCATCGGGTCTTAGTAATCACATAACAAAACCATACATAGGCAGCTTAAGACTGGGAAATTGTCAAATGTGCAGTTGTAACAAGGTAATGCAAACAAGTGTTTGTCTGCTTACTGTCCTGTGCTCAAGTCCCGAACAAAATTATTGGCCTCTGTAGCAGACATTAACAGCTTCTTCTCTCCATTCGGAAGTATGATACGCAAATTGGCCGGGTAGAGAAGAGCAGGTTTGAAGCCCCGTTGATCGAGTTTGGACATGGCACCTTTAAATTCTGCGATCAACTTCAGAACATCAGGGCAGTAGTCCTCATATATGCAAAATTTGTGACCTTGGTGTACGAGTTCACCTATTCTCTGCGACTCGCAAATGACCACATCTTTCACCTGGAAACGATGGAAACGTAGAATGACCGGTCGCGGTTTTCTGACAGGGCCTGGTTTGGGTGCCAGGCTTCGATGAGCCCTATCCAGTTCAGGAGGTCAAGAGAGAACCTGAGATCCCAGGACGTCGAAGAGGAGCTGGGAAAAAACAAGGGTGGGACATGGACCTTCAATGGACTCTGGGAGACCCACTATTCAGATGTTCTGGCGTCTGCTGCACACTTCCAAGTCAGTGACTTTAGTCTTCAGCCATTCATTATCTCTCTGTAGTGATGAACACAAAGACTCCAGTTGCACGAAGTGCTGATCAACTTCAGTAGCGTTGGATTCTAAAGAGTCTACCTTTTGAGCAAGGTCTGAGACTATGGATTGTATGTTATCCAACTTGGTTGCTAACGTTTCAACTGACGATCTAAAATCCGCAGCAAGAGAAGCTCTAAGTTCCTCGTGTAATAGGCTAATTTCGGCCAGCGTAATGTTAGCCGCGGGTTGAGGAGAAACGATCAGTCTGCTTGCTTTTCCCTTTCGACATCCTGAGCGTTTTGTGAGGTCACTGGTCAATAAGAAATCAGGTGCAGCCTAAAAATATTGTAAATTGTGAGGCTTTAAGGGTAAAACAAAAAAAAGTTTGTGGGAGAGCTCTGCGCAGCTGTCTACTCCTCGCGTGCCATTACCAGAACCCGTCCTGTGATTTATCAACAAAATTGCTTAGAAACTGAAATTATAGCATATTTCTGTTTTGAAGTAATTTAAACCCACAGCTTCACTATTGGTTAAGAGACTTCACACAGACTGCTAGAAAAAAAAAAAAAAAAAAAAAAAAAAAAAAATTCATACATGCAATCGTTCTCACTAATGGATTCAAATAAATGTAATCTTACCGTTCCACTTCATCTGTATCGGATTTAGAATGAACAGAAATCGTTCAGTAATGTAAAGACCCATAGACAGATAACTGATGAAAATAAACTGCTATGTTGAGGGTTCCTACACAGTTTGGAAAAGTATGGAATTTTGATTTGAGTCATTTCCAGATCGGGATAAGTATGGATTGTCAAACACAGTTGTATAAATTCAAGGCGCACATTTTTATTATGCAAAGCTTTTTGTCTTTTACCATAAGCAAGTCTCTTTTGAACTTCACTAAATGGAACAGAACAGATAAAGGAACAAATGATCATCTAAATCAGACTGTACTTTGCTGTTTGATGATCATCCAACATCAAACAACGATTACAGTATCAAACCGATGATGAGAAGCCTAAAACTTCTGACTCATGTAAATGCAAGTTATCACTTCAAGAAAACCAATGGAAAAAATAAATAGATCTCTCTGTCAGGGATCTGTAAGGGAGGACTCAAACCTGTAAAACTCATCCTGCGTTTATTGACAAGACTTGGGATATAGAGGGTGAGGTGGTGAACAGTCCATACAGTAGGAAGGGGTGAGGCACAAAGACAAGCACGCTGAGGGAACGGCCACTGAGATCAACCCAGGTTGTAAACAGGCCGGTGAGCATTGGCAGGTGTGCAGTATGAGGCCCAAAGATGTAGCGGGAGCCAGACAAGATCAAACAGCACAAGTAGTTAGATCCATGAGACACGATCAGGCACTGAACCGGTCTTGCTGCTTGGCAGGGAGAGCGGCCACAGGGATCCTCAGTCTGCAGGACAGGACAGGGGGAGACCAGAGACACAGAACCAGGACTTGACAAGACAGGTGGTTAGATGGTTTAGAACAAGGAAGGACAACAATGACAAAATGGATACAAGAAACTCCTACACAAACGCTATGAGCTTAGGTGAATAAAAGACTAGTATACAGGCACGAAGTTTAAAAAACTGGCAAAGACATGAGGGAAAGAGTGCACAATATAAAGGAGGCAAAGAACACGAGGAACAGGTGACAACACTTAGACTAACGAGGACTCAACGAGAAAGGGAGCAGGGAACACAGGGAACAGGTGAGAACACTAATAACAAACGAGGACTGAACAATGACTAAACAAGAGGGCGTGGTGACAGCAAACAAGGAGGTGGGAACAGAGGAGCACATGGCAAACACAGACAAAGCCATGTGCTCAGACACAACATAAACAAAGACACATTAAACAAAGACAAAACAGACAAGGCTGTCAGGGCAGAACCCTGACACTCACAGCCCCGCATGGTTTCTGCTGAGTTCAGGATCCCAATCGCCCAGGATAAAACCATGGGTCCAGCCACATCCACTAAATTCTGGGCATTAATTATAGGCAATCCTTTGCCCTAGCGTGAGGTTGCCTCCACTAGCGAACGAGCTCTGGTGTCTGAGTCATTTCATCCCACCATCTCTAACCCTCCCCGCTGCCTCTAACCTTTTCCCCTACCAGTGACCTTAGCGTGAGGATGCCTTCGCTAGCGGTGCAGGCCTAGTCATCAATCTCAAAATCTCTTCTTTGTCCTTGGCCTACAGCTAAAAACCACGGACCCTAGCGTGAGCCTGTCTCCGCTTTATTTTAGAAAACAATGAATAAATATCCATTTAGTTTAGTTTGTTCACTGTTTAGAATAAGTCTAAACTAAAGTCTAAAAGACCCCCCTGCAACCCCCCACAAAATCCATCTATGTATGCGAACCCTCCCGGTCGGACAGTTAGAATCTCATACACCTTTACATACTTGAACATACTCTTTTACTCTATTTAGTTATTTGTAAGTATGTACTCGTGAAATTATGATTTATTAACAAAGTCTGGGAGGAGCACGTTAAAATGGTCTACCCAGTCAGTACAATTGGAGGCTTTTATATACATAGCCAACTCACCTTCATTCCTCAACAGTCTTTTCTGCATCCCTCCACCACCCCGACTCCTCAATCTCGACTAGATCCTATCCCTGCCAGGGATACGTGGGAGTACTCTGGGTTCGGGCCACATTCCGAGCTCGGAGCCCTTCTCCAGACAGCATGCCAAATATGCATACTCTTTTACTATATCTAATTATTTGTAAGTGTGAACTCGTGAAATAACCCCCGTTGCAGATCTATACAGGTTGAGCTGGGGAAGGTGGAGGGTTTCTGAAAGCGTGCTGCAGACTGCTAACAGCAAACACTACCAGTATTTGAGTGTTGAGCCACAGTTCATGTTGATGCAATAGCAACCAATCAGCTGTGCAATGTAGATAACGATGTGATCGGTATCAAATTGAGTTAAGGACCTATCAGCCTGCGCCATCTAGAGTTTCATGACAGAACTTGGCTTTTGGCTCTCTGAGGTCTATGTACATCCTAATTTTACCTGACTTTTCTGCGTAACAACAATTGTTGTGACCAATGCAGAGGCATTGATGCGTTGTATTATCCCAGCTGCTTGCAAGCGATTTAAATCCGGAAATGGACCTTGTGTGTGTTTGATTGTGCACAGTTTAGCTTAATGCCCAATCTTTTTACACTTCCTGCATGTTGAGGTTGCAGCCGGGCAGTTTGCAGCGTTAGCTAAGTGTGCCTCCGATCCATAGAGAAAGCATGACTTCCTGAGTAAAATTAATAAGTGCACATGATGGTTTCCCTATTGTTCTGCGTTTTACTGTGTGCTGTAACTTGGCGGGAATTTAAAATGGATTTAGCCTAATCGCCAGCAGATTCAATCTGGCTTGCTGTCGTAACAGCTCTTTCCAGTGTGAGATCAGTTTCTAGTAAATGTCTCTCATTTAAACAACATTCTTAGTAATGTTACTGCTTAGAAATTAATAATTCACCTGAAGAGGGCACTGTATTGCTTTGATATTAATGTAGAGGCCATGTCTCTGTATCTCTCTCTCTCTCTCTGTGTGTGTGTGTGTGTGCTGAATGTATTTAGAATATTTCATTAATTCATTGAGGTGTCATAGCAGGAGAGTTTTAGTTATCTGTTCTCTCAGTGAAGTGTGGTGCAGATTTTTGTCATGACTTAATATTTCAGAGATACACAGGTAAATCAACACTATAAAAAGTTAGGTATGGATTTCCAGTTTCTCTCTCACAACCAACAACATAGACTTCACAGAAATGTACCAATTATAAGCAGCATTATAGCATTTCACATTATTTACATCTACATTTTTTTCATTTCGCAGATGTTACAAATGAGTAACATCCCAAGCAATTTATCATAATATTTGTAGTTCTCAAAGCTAAGTTTCAGGTATACGCTAGTACACAAGCAAGACCAGAAATAAAATACAGAAAAGAAGAAAGAAACTTTTATAAAGCAGGCCTGATTAGTGGCAAGAGGTGTGTCTTCTGCTGTTTCTTGAAATGATGAATTATGATACAAATGTGTGTCTTAATATGTTCCATTTATTAAAACCTCCCATACAACATTATAATAGTTTTAATAGCAGAGCTATGGTGAAATTCTGAAGTCGGAAGAATGCTGTTCTGAAGTTAGAGGAGGGAACTGAACAAAGAGGGATTTATTAAACTGTCATGCTATGAATGAAGAACAATTCAGACAGAACCCTGACTGTTTAAATTTAGCCCTCTAAATTGGCCAGAGCAGTTTTCCTCAGTGCTTCATCCAGAGCATAATTCACCAGGAAGAAAGGAGATAACAGACCAGAGACAGAGGAGACTCTGACATTCAAATAGAGGTGAATGCATAAGTAAAGTCTTTCTTTAAGAAGCGCCTGTTGAATAATTCAGAAGAGCTTTTGGCTACAGTCCATTTACAAGGATGCTCAATCTTATGAAACCATAACTCAAAGGGCACCATGTAAACTGGAGCATTTTGAAATGAACAAATTTTACCAAGTGCAAGATTTCTGAATAGGTGGAAATGATCCAAAATTCTGTCTCGAAAGAATTGCTGTAATGTGTTTATTTGACAAAGCTCCCAGAATGTATTTATTATTTGGTTAGTATGGGACATTTCATTCTTTATATGTTCAATGACAACAACTTTTCCGAGACCTTATTTAATATTTTGACCCATCAACGATGTTCCCTTGTGAGTTAGCTAGTGGCAAAGTGTCTGTCATAACAAGCCTGTGTAAATAACACTTCCTCACCATGACTCCATGGTAACTGCACACTGTCTCACAGATAGTTTACTAACTATAGCGTCAGTATGTACTAATGACGTAAACGAATTATCACATGCAAACTGGAAAAACCCCCAATAGACCTCATTTGACTGTTTAATTAAGAAGAGACATGTACGGTGCTCTGAGCATCTATATTGTGGAAGTCAGTGTTCCATAGAGCTGGTGCAGGGAGGGATTGCATTAAGGCCATTTATATCTTGGCAAGGCAATGAGAAAATATTTCCATTCATGAGCAGGTGAAGACAGCTACTGAAGTGATAAAACCCTATACTTCCATTATATTTATATTTTATGCCAGAAATATTGCATAAAATAGCTATTTATTAATGCTAAAAAATTGTAGGAGTGTGGAGTAAGACGAACCTGTGGATAAGTTGCCCCACCCTCTGTATTAGGGATGCACAGTATACTGGTACTGGAAAAATATCGTTATATTTCAAATAGTACAATATCATAAATTTGCTCAGTTCTGTATTTATACGCTGCTGTTCTGAAGTTCACTGCTATGCAGCAAGTGTGCTACCCAAACTGACGCAAAACCAGAAAATGAACATGATGGATCAAACAGATAAAACTCACTCTACAAGCCTGAAACTAATAAATAAAGAGCAGTAGTAGTGAAATATGGCATTACTTTGCTTACAAAAGGGATTAAAAAGGTGAACCAACAGACCTTAATGCACCAATCTGCAAATGCTGCTATAAATCATGTGTTGCCATGGGAGACAACACATCAAATCTTGCCAAGCATTTATTGCTTGTTCATCCTTACTCGACAGGTGAGTGCATCATTCAACTGATTTAATTTAGACTTTTATTCACAACATTGATCAACACACATACATAATAGCGTATCTATTAAATAAGAATCGCTAAACACGAAAGCTTAAACGTGCGAGCGTGACACGCTAGAACCAATGAAGTTTAGGTCTCATAATATTTGCACTTGTGTTCACTTTCAAACAATCATATTCATTGAATTTGAAAGGGAGATGGGATACAGCAATGAAGAGTTAAAAAATTCCTTCTTAATTCAGCAATCTTCTTTGATCCTATATTTAAGAACAAGATTTAAGAATTTGTAACTAAGGAGAAGGAAGTGATGGAAATACTTGTGCAAAAAGCTTGTGGGCAGTACAGATATTTTCTGCACTGCCCCTTTGTTTATTTTTACTTTCTCTGTCACCCCCTCCTAAACTATAATGCAGTGGTTCCCAACCACATTCCTGGAGGCCAACACTGCACATTTTGCATGTCTCCTTTGTCTGACACACCCATTTTAGATCTGTGAGTCACTACTAATGAGCTGATGTCAGACTGTACGACAGTCAAGAAGCGTTAAAAACGGACGCACGCATGAAAACTTGTCCAGAGTATTACATCAACCCATACACGTTCGGTGACAGTGAGCTGCATTACACGCGGGACTGAAATGGTGGCTAACAAAGACATCTCTAGCATTAATTTTGATCATGGCTTGTCTTGAAAAAATTGACATTCGTCTAGGAGAAGTCAACTGCAGGGACTGTATGCCAAATCTTCTGACACTGCCAAAATTTTGTCGGAGGTAAAATTTGACTCATTAATCGGCTGTCTGTGAACATGTCAAACTAGTGATCAAAGACTACAGATTTTAGCCTAGGATTATAGGAATCTTTTAGGATTTGCAAAATTTATCTCAGACAACCAAATTGTGGCCAAAATCGCACAGTGTGCACCCACCTTTAGACACCTGTGCTGCCGTGCTGCCTTGGTCAGTGTCGCTTTACGTTAATCACAGACTACACATTCTATTTTTTTTTTCTCTCTCTCGCTCTCTCTCTCTCTCACACACACGCACACACACACACAAAGAGCACTCATTTCTGCATATTTAAAATGTGCTGATTTTTGTTTAGTTTTTTTTCGAAGTTGAATTATATTGCTTAGTAATTTAAAGAGTGTTAATTTTTTTTGTCCTTATTCAATTGAACTTTCGTGAGTCTGAGGTTGACGCATACTTTGTTGCTTTTGAGCGCATCGCAGGTAAGCTTAGGTGGCCAAACGATATGTGGGCCTTGCTCCTACAGTGTAGTTTGACCGGTAAGGCTCAAGAGATTTGCTCAGACAACCAAAATCTTTGGTTCAATCAATTGCCGACTGAACAATCTCTCAATTATGAGGTCGTTAAAACCTCTGTTCTCAGAGCATATGAACTGGTCCCCGAGGCATATCGGCAAAAGTTTTGTGCGCATGCGAAAACAGCAAGACAGACGCATGTAGAGTTTGCAAGAGAGAAAAGAGTGTTTTTCGAAAAATTGTGTCTCTCCAGTAAGATCACTAGCTTTGAGCAGTTGCAGGAGTTGCTCTTGCTGGAGGATTTAAAAAGTTGTCTTCCCGAGAGTGTTGTTGTTCATTTGAATGAACAAAAGGTAACTTCACTATCAGATGCTGCTGTGTTAGCAGATGAATTTAACTTGACACATCGAAATATTTTTTCGTCGGTCCGACCGTCAAAAACTTTGCTTGCCAATAAACATGTTGTGATGCGAAATTTGTCACGTGAACCCCCGCATATGTCCAAAGGTAATGGCAATGGAGAAGGCAAGGCTACCTCTTCAGGTGGGAGACACAGGCGTGCCTGTTTTTACTGCCTCGACCCAGATCACCTGATTGCAGAGTGCCCGGCTTAGTGTTGATGGTAACACTAAGAATGTTGCTCTTGTACGAACAATGTCTATGACTAAGAGTAAGTCAATGCAACCTTTCATCCATGCTGGTACTGTTTCCTTGTTTGACACAGAGCATCAACCTGTTGTGATCTTGCGAGACACTGGTTCAGAACAGTCCTTAATCTTAAAAGAGTTGCTTCCCTTCTCGCAGAGTTCCTACACTGGCTCTGATGTACTACTATGTGGTATCGAGATGGGGTGTGATCGTGTTCCTCTCCATCACGTACACTTGAAGTCAGACCTTGTGACTGGTAAAGTCAACCTTGCGGTGTGTTCCCAGTTACCATTTGAAGGAGTAGGTCTTATACTGGGGAATGATCTAGCAAGTGATCAGGTTTTCCCTAGACCTATTGTGGTGAACAATGGTAATTTTGTTGATACTTCCTCTGCATCTCTGGAGTGTGAAGTGGTGCAACTGCCAGTGAAAAAGTTCAGAAACGTTAACATTGCTGACTCACTTTGGCAAAACCCCTCTGAACCTCCCAGATGTGAGCAGATGTTTAAGCCTGCAATTCGTGAAGAAACTGATGTGAATAAAAACCCACTCAAACTTTACATTGGTAAAGCTCCTTTAAGTGGAGTGCAGATAACAGACCCTTCCCTTCCTCCATGTTCTAATGCGGTGGTAAGCTATGAGCAAGTGCTTGATGGAGGAAATGCAATAATGGTGTGACAACAGAGAAATGTAAGCCCATTCGTGATTATTCTAATTGTTGTGCCATCCATCCCATGGTCTTACCTACTGTGCACCATTTAAGTGCAGAAATGTGTAACTGCAAATATACCTACTGGTGATTTACAATTTCAGCGTGTAATGAAGTCCTTCTTTTAGCCAACCTGAAAATTCTTGTTGCCAGAATTGTTGAGGGATTTTCTTGTTCTTGTAGGCCTTCTGTGGTGCGTTATTTGAATTATGGAGCTAGTGTGGTTCTACCTACGTTCACAAAGCCCCCTTAACTTCACTCACCTGACAATCTGAAAACGCTGTTCCTCCTGCACTGTTAAGGAAATTGTGATATGTTTTGTATATGTGGGGTGACTTGTTTTTCTTTGCATTTTGTGAAATGCCAAGAAAAAACTTAACGGTGGGGGTGTCACGTCCATAGGGACGTAGGAATTTATTTTATTTATTTTTTCAATGATGTGTACTATGTGGATCCTTTTTTTCCCCCCTGTGTGCTCTGTTTTTCTATGCTGCTCTTGCTCCTCCTACTGTCTGCTTGACAGGCTCACGAGAGCAACCTGAATCCTGTTGCAGCTCGTTAGGTGGAGTACAAACGAATCCGAAGACTTCCAGTCCAGGAGAGAGACTGAGGCTCTCCTCTGAGAGATACTACCATCTTCTGGTCCCAGCGCTGTTGTTCTTTTGTGTATATTGTTTTGCCTGAAGTGTTCAGGTAAAGAGCTGTGAAGTGTCTCTCTGACAGCACTCCACTGTGTGGAATCGCCTCGGGTCCTCAGCTCTCCAGTGTCGCCCAGGCAAGTGGATCCCCGGCTCCACCTCTAGCTGCTGATCCCGTCACTCCACCTTGGTCCGTTGACCTGTCGGCTGCGCCTTGGCTCCTTCCTCCCTCGGGTCCACCAGATACCATTGTCCTTGCAGCTTCTTTCGTCCCTCCGTCTCCTCGCTGGTCAGACGTTGCCCTGCCTGTGCCACAGACTTACGAGCCATCCACTGCGCTCCATCTCTCCACCCCTTTGGCTCCATCTGGCTGTGCCTTCCCTCCGGCTCTGCCTCGGTCCTCTGTCTAACCGACTTCGCCTCAGTCCTCAGGCACTCTGGCTTCACCTCGCCTCCAGGACCATCGCCCTGGTCCCATCTGTTCTCTGACTGCGCCCAGGGCTCCATCTCCATCGGCTTCATCGCTTTGCAATCTGGAAGCCATGCACACATGCTCTCTCTACACTGAGGAAGAAGTACGGATGATCTGAAAACACAGACAAGTAAGCTGGAGTTCAGCGATCTTCATTTGAGATTTTCTACTTAAATTAAAAGTGTCATTCAGTCGTCTGTGTTCTGTCACGAGCCTCTTGCACTGTTTGCTGTAACTAAATATGCGATCAAAGTGCAGGCTGATATCCAGCAGTGGTTCTCAAACTGGGTTTTGAGTTTTGCCATTCATTTAATTCTACTCCACCTTAAAATAACATTAAAACTGAGCATGTATTTCTAGCAGGTAAAATGCCATAAATAAATGACATCCAATCAAATTACCTCATCTTTCGTGGCCAAAACTGACTGCATCCACACAAGCCAATAGCGCTATTAGTGCTGTTCTCGACAATATACCTTAGTAAAAGTGGGGATTTAGCACTTACTAGTATGAAGAACAAACAGACACAGACTGTGCATAGAGATTTAAGATTAAAACTCTCTTCGATCCAAAAACACACCCCTTCTGTGAGTTATTGTTTTTAATGTTGATCATTATTTAACAAGCAAGAATGCAATGTTTTCCGAATATCCACACGATTTTAAATGTGACACTGATTTTATACAACAGTTCAACAAACAAAAGGGTAATATTAAGTGATGTACATTTGTAAGGCTTGATTTTCCTGCTAAACGAAAACTGAGATCAAGCATCCTGCAATAAAGCAATAAAGCTTATCTGGAGAGAAGATCTTAAAAGAATAGCATAGGACAACGCCTTGCCCCCACACATCTACAGTATGCAACCCCCCACACACACAACAAACTCTCCTTCCCCCTGCCTCAAGTCACTGAAAGTTTATATTCTATGTATAATGTAACTTGTATATATATTGTTTTTCCCTTCATGTTTGGTATCATTTTAAAAGTCTCAGTGCGGTTGGTAAAATGGTCTCAGTTTCACAGCAGTCACTAGAATTATGAAAATTCTGTCCTCTTTTTGGGTGGTGTCTCTTCTCCTCTCCCCCAAAACAGGTGTTGGTGTAATAAACATTTACGATCCTTTTGTTCTGGTCCTGGTATAAAAGGTAAAGAGCAAAGCAGGCATGGGGGATCTGTAGCCAGAGGCCCCCACAGAGATGGGTGAATGTCTGAAGACATTATGCTATGACATAATCATAATAATCAAATATCTAAATGAATACATAACAAATGATTAATTTCTAATTGGAGACACAACCTAAGATTAAGAATCATTTGAAATTGGAGTCAGATTAAACGAGTGAAATTAAGTGAACTTCACAGTGACGCTGGAAAGGCATACACGCGTTAACCTTCGCCCAACGCCGTCGGACTCCGTTTTTGGGCTGATGGGGGGTTCCTTACACATTTTAAACAACATTGTCACTATTTTTGCTCTATTGTGCAAAGAAAGCCACAGCAGAACTGCAGCACAAGCTGTTTCGTGAACAAATCTGTGGCTTTAAATGAACTGTCAATGATTCAATGACCCGTTCATAAATACAGCCACTTGCTTTGATACTGAATGAATGAATGACTCGATGATTCACTCATAAAGACAGTGACTTACTGGCACCTACTGGTTTTAATTTAATAATTTAAAAGTATCACTTCGTTTTTATCATCATTGCATATTTATTGAACATTTTATATTTAAAGCAATATTTATTTTATAAATGTATTTATAAAGGTAAAAAATGCACTGGAAAAATCGATTTAAGGGGGCAAATATCGTCCCTTAATGGAAAAGTATGTCAATGTATTTTTAGTATACTTATGACGAAATAAATGTATTTTAAATACAATTAAGTATGTATATTTATTTTTCACTAGGGAAGATAATATAAGACGAGATGTAATTTATGTGGAATTTTATTAAATGTTGTTTCACTGGAAAAAGAAGCTAACTTGGGGCCATTTGAGGCATTTGAATACTGTGGAGTCAAATCTATGCCACATATATTGGCAAAAGAATAAAGTTTTGCAGAAGAAAAATAAAGTATTGAGCCAAAACCAAAAAGGTTTTTTGCAAATAAAAATAAAGAATTGCAAATGAAAATTAAAGTCTGGAGAGAAAAAAAATAAGTTTTGTAAACAAAAATAAAGAACAGCAAAATAAAATAGTGCAAAAACAAAGATATAATTAATTGCAAAAAAAAATAAATGACAGCAGTAAAAGAATCTGACATTGACATTGCATGCCCGTATTACGTGGCACCCCACCCGGTGACAGAGGCATCTGTGTGGACCACAGCATGCCTGGACACTTGTTCGAGGGGAACTCCAGCCTGCAGGACACCGACCCGAGCTCCACGGCCCATCTCGGGACCTGGCCGTGGAGCCAGTGTTGAAGCGGCCTCATATGAAGCAATCCAAGCGGCGTGACTGCGGCTGCAGATGCCATATGCCCCAGGAGCCTCTAAAAGAGATTCAGTGGGGCCGCTGTGCTGCGCTTGAGCGTATTCAGGCAGTTCAACACTGACTGGATGCACTCCTCGGTGAGGCGCGCTGTCTGGGCGACCGAGTCCAGTTCCATACCGAGATAAGAGATCCTCTGCCCGGGGGCGAGTTTGCTCTTGTCCCAGTTGACCCGAAGACCCAACCGGCTGAGGTGAGCTAACACCATGTCCCTGTGTTCGCACAACTGCTCCCACGAGCTGGCTAGAATGAGCCAGTCGTCAAGGTAGTTAAGAATGCGAACGCCCTGTTCCTTGAGTGGAACAATGGCCGCCTCCGCAACCTTCGTAAAGACGTGAGGCGACAGGGGCAGCCCGAAGGGTAGGACTCTGTACTAATATGCCCGACCCTCGAACGCAAACCGTAGGAAGGGTCTGCGTCGAGGCAGAATCGAGACATGAAAGTACGCGTCCTTCAGGTCGATCGCTGCGAACCAATCCTGGGGACGGATGCATTCGGAAATGTGCTTCTGCGTAAGCATCTTGAACGGCAGCCTGTGAAGGGACCGAATCAGGACATCCAGGATTGGTCGTAGCCCACCGCCCTTCTTGGGTACAATGAAGTAGGGGCTGTAAAACCCTGACTTCATATCGGCTGGAGGGACCGGCTCGGAGAACAGGTGCATTGTCCAGTGACACCTGAGTGTAGTGGACACCCCTGAACACCGGGGGATGCCGGGTGAACTGAATCGCATAGCCGAGTCTGATAGTGAGAATGAGCCAGCGGGACGGGCTGGGGAGCGCTATCCAGCCTTCCAGACACCGAGCCAGCGGGACCAATGGCACCACAGACGTACCGGGGGTGGGGCAGCGAAGCAGAGTGCTGTGACCCGACTCGGACGGCATAGCGGCCCGAAGTGGAGTCAGACTCTGCGAGGTGGCAGTGTGCATGGGAGACGGCACATGAGAGGCGGCCTCGACCATCACACTGGGACCTGCTGGCGATGTGAGAGGGGGCTGCGAGTGGCAAGGCGGGGCCTCGCGCACTGGCAGCTGCACCCTCTTGTGACCTGGAGTATTGGGAAACTGCTCTTTTTGTGTAGAAGTGGGTACCGCTGGACTCCGGAGAGCCAGCAGTGGGACAGACAGAGACACAAATTCCCCCGGTCCTCCTCCGGGGGTGGGAGAGATGCTGGAATCCTCTCCCGAAGAGAAGAATCCTTCCCCTCCAGGTCGCCCGACTCAGGACTGTGACTTCTTTGATCGTTTGCCACCTGGCTTGGCTTGAGCGGGCTGGGCGCCGCGTCCCCGACCGGCTCCCTGCTGTTTGGCGGGTGTGGGCTGCTGCTTTGCCGACTTAGCAGGGGCGGAGGATGATGCAGGCGGGTGCCCTCGGCGACAGGCAGACTGAGGCTGTGCAGCCGGCGGCGGGGTGGAGGCAGCAGCGAACCGCCGGGGCAAGACATGTTTGATGGCCTCAGTCTGCTTCTGGGCGGCAGAGAACTGCTGGGCAAAGCTCTCTACCACGTCGCCGAATAGGCCGACCTGAGACACGGGGGAGTCCAGGGACCGATATTTATCGGTCTCCCTCATGTCAGCCAGGGTCAGCCAGAGGTGACTCTGCTGGACTACCTTAGTCGCCCGGAGGGCGAGGTCAGTGGTGGCACTCAGCTCCCCGAGCAGCTGTTGATCAAGACCTCCCTGGGGTATGTCCATCAACGCTTTTGCTTGATACACTTGCAAAAGGGCCATGGCATGCAGGGCGGAGGCAGCTTGTCCACAGGCTCTGTAAACTTTCTCCGTCAGTCCTGACGAGATTTTACAGGCCCGGGATTGGAGATGCGGTTCACCGCGCCAGCCGGTGGCCGTTGGACACAGCTGCATCGCAACAGTCCGCTCGAACGGGGGAATCTGTGTGTATCCCCTAGCCTCTCCGCCATCCAGAGTGGTGAAGGCGGACGAGGGACCAGGTCTAGAACGAACGCAATACGGCGTCCGCCAAGACTTAGTCACCTTATCATGCACCTCCGGGAAGAAAGGCATCAGCGCGGGCCGCCCCGAGCTACCAATCATCAAGCCGAGACGGGCCTGGACACGGCGGAGGATTCCAGACGAGCCCGACCTTCGGTCCGCCCGGGAAAGCATAGCCGTCAACTCAGGATTGGCCTCGGGCAACGCTACTGTCCCAGAGGGAGGTAACGCAGCCGAGTCTTCATCTCCTGAGGACTCTTGCTCACCTTCCGATGCCGCGATTGACATTTGATCATCCGCAGGCGCGCCGAAGGAAATGGATGGTCGCTCCGTAGAGGGACCACCACGATCCAACTGCAGCACCACAGGCTGCAGTGCTGGAGAGGGGGCAGGGGCCCGCGGAGCGGCGCTCGGCGGGGAAGCCCTTACCGTGATCCTCAGATCACCCTGCCTACAGGCCAATGTGCCGTCCCCCCGGCCGGAGCCGGTGAAAACAGCAGCACGGGGCATAGGGGAAGGGGACCCCCGCTCCCTGAGAACCAAGGAACGAGAGTCTCGATCTCAGCACTGCGATAGTCATGTTCCCACAATGAGTACATGAACTATCCACAAAAGCAGCTTCAGCGTGCAGAATGCCCAGACACGTGATGCAGCGATTGTGACCATCAGTGGGGACCAGTGAACGACCGCACCCAGTAACGCACAGACGAAATGACATCTTGAGAAAGATGCAGGGTTCGTCTGTAAAGCTCTTTTAGAAGGGAAATGCTCAGCTCACTCGTGCCGAAGCACACAGGGAGCGTCACGATGTGTTCGGGTACACCACTCCCCGAACACAACGGAGGAACCGGCCCAAATCGCAACAGACGACAGGAAATACTTTGCTGTCAAAACAGCAGTTGAGAGCTTATTTATAGCTCAGGCTCCTCCGAGAAGCTCGCGACCTCACTGTAGTGCCGTCACACCAACACAAGATGCTGAAAACACTCAAAGGCTTGTAGAGTTTTAACTCTCAGTCTGATAGCTGGAGAACACCAAAAGGTTGGCTCCGAAGCGAAAGACAGAGTGCGATTGCACCTGCTTCCTATTTATATCTACCTGACGGAGGCGGTGCGCATTATGCAAATATCGCATGCCAATTCCATTGGCTTGTTTTTAGTTACTCGAAGCTGATAGGGCTCTCTAGCGATATCCCACTCCGTTGGTCACTACTGACGTACGTCGAACGTGACTGACTGAAAGGGAACAGTCCCTTCAGACGATAAGGTACTGACTTCTTCTCTAGGCGCTTCTTTTATACTTCCGGGTCACGTCTATGATGACGTCATAGGCTGTCGCCGGCCAATAGGATTGGTGAGATTCGATTATTGTTTTCAGACACCAGTTCACGTGATGGCGTTCCCCATATGCATTTCAAACGCAGTGTCTTGTTCCCTGTTCTCAGGGAACCATGGTTACATACGTAACCTGAGACATTTCGTTTTGTTAACTAAATGTGTATTAACAGCATTTGCTTTAAGCTGTGGGGGGACGCCAGTGCACTGACACAGTCTTTGTTTACATTAGTTTAAAGTTACTGGTATTTTAATGCAAAAGAATTTAATTAACTTGACAGACTACACATCATTAAAAAGGTCTAAGATGCAAACTTCAATTTTTGACTTCTGTATAAATATCTCATAGTGACAGAAATTTCTTAGTTTGTGTCAGGAGTAAAATTAATGACATATGACATTCATTATGACATTCCAGGAAACCCCTTATATGTACAAAGGCAGATATTGCTACAGCTGAATAACATGCAGATAGAGACATTTTGACCAACTAATTAAACATGACAATAAACACACAATGGCAATTATATTTGGTTTATTTGTGTTCTTCAAGCCATCTCCGGTATTTTAATGCAATGCTAATCGACATCCTTTATCATAGCACAGAATACTATAAAAGTATATAATTTCTGCCTCATTCTGTTATGAGAAGCTACATTGGATCACAGAAGGTTATTTCCAACACTCAACTGGCATTATAAAGTGAGTTTGGAGGAAAACATGGTTTTAATTTTATAAACTGTTGTGTTTAGATGTTGTTGATGAAGTTTGATAGGGATTAATACAGTGTGAATAGAAATCATCAGTAAATATAAAAGACAAAAGTATATTAGAGCTATAACCTGGGCAGAGATATGTGCATGTGTGCAGGAGATACTGAAACTAAATGGGGCAGTGGGGACAATAATATTATTTATAAAAGAAAAAAAAAATCATCAACAGTATAAAAGTCTGCACAATTAAAGAAATAAACAGCAGATGCTGGCTATTTCAGGTGTAGACTTTTACTGATCTCTACCTTCTTTAACTCAAGCAAATGCTGTTAATTAGTTAACCAATTAACCAAAAAGGTAGGGCAGGGCGAAAAACTCATCTTCTCCTCGAAGTTCAAAATCGTCCGACATTGTTGTTTTACCTTTTTTTGTAAACGGCGTTTGACTTAGTATTTGCACTTTCAACTTGTAAACACTGAGTCGGTACTTCTGCCTACGTCAAGCGTGACCTTTTCAACGTAATTGCGTATTATGTGACGTCACGAACGCGCATCGCAGAACAGAGCAAGGCTAGCATTTGTGCTTATAAAACAAATATATATATATTTTTTTTAATGACCGATCGTTTCACTAGATAAGACCCTTATTCATCGTCTGTTATAGTCTGGTATCCTTTAAAGCCCTTTGAAGCTGCACTGAAACTGTCATTTGGACCTTGAACAGTTTGGTGCCCATTGAAGTCCATTATATGGAGAAAAATCCTGGAATGTTTTCATCAAAAACCTTAATTTCTTTTCGATGTGTGAGTAAATTATCAGCAAAAGTTTATTTAAAAGTGAACTAATCCTTTAATGTTGAAATTAAAATTAACAAAGATTAATAAATGCTGTATAAATGCAGTTCATAATGTTAACTTATGAACCTCATTGTAAAGTTTTACCTTTATTTTTGTTTGCAAAACAACTTTTTTTTGCTCAATAATTATTAAATATTTTTCTTCTTCAAAACTTTATTTGCAATACTTTATTCTTTTGCAAATATATGTGGCAAGGATTTGACTCCATAGAATACCCCTTTATGTATCTTTCTGGCAGACTAATTCTTATTATTGGGTAGCTATACTCCTTTCACGTCTGTCTATTTTTCTTCATAAGAAACAGATATAATATCTTTGATATAGATATAATAAAATAAATTATAGCTGAATTCATACACAAGTCCAACATTTAACTAAACTCACTGATATTTAGACTTGGGCAAAGACATAAAAAAATTAACAAATAAATAAATAAAAAAAACATTCCTTGTGAGCCACTGAACAAAAAAATAATTAAATCATCCATTATCACAGGAATTCCCTCAATTCCAGTAATTAAATATTAAACCAAAGCACATTGTTTGTGGAAGGAAACACACAGCCATGAGTTAAAATCAATTGCAACTCTCTGTGCTGCAAACAACACTCATATTTAATTCATTTTATTTGGAGATTAATTATTATCAGATTTCATGCATCATGGTCATCTAAGTCTGAGAGGAAGATTAAATCAGGCTCATCATAAAATCATACAGTAACCACATGTGTCATTCATGTGTGATGTGAGTGATGATGCAGATATCTTGGGTGTCATTGTGACTCTATGTTATTGAATGTAGCTTATTTGGTTGAATCTTAGCTCCATAAGTTGGTCTCTGTTGACAAGTATATGCATGGTCATTGTTTACTGTGTCCACTAGTGTCCCCATGTGTTGGATGGCCTCAGTGAACTGCATGATGTATTGTCTAATATTTTCCGGTAGTTTGTCGTCCATCAGCCTACAGACAGCTTACTCATTCAGACCGTTATTCTAACTCTAGAGGATGTCTCCCTCAAGATTCACTGTTGAGCTGGCGTTACTGCAGCACAAAGCCATTAGCAATGAACATCAGACTGGACATCCTGTTTGTGTGAGTCACAGTGACACAGACAGCAACATCAGCACCCCTGCTATAGAATAACCGATTCACATGAAAGGCGTATTGAGTTCCAAATGTTCCTTTATAAGGGAATGCCCAGCCTAGCAGAGCTTTTTTTTTTGTTTGTTTTTTTTGTTTGTTTTTTACAATACCTACTGTGAAGACATGAAACTGTTACCAGCTACCTGATATTGCCAAATCCCAGCTGAAGGGGAGTTGGTGCAGATACAGGAGAGAACAAGGATGTGGGCAAATGGAGAAATGAGATGCTGATGAAAAGTTAAAAGAAGAGAAATCCAAATGCTGGAGGCTGGGGATTGCACTGTTATCTTGGCTGACTCAGTGCTATCACAAGACATCTTAGTTCCAGTTTGATGATTGTTTCATCATTTTTCATGCACACTAGATGATATTTTTTAGAGTCACAGAATAGGGTTTACATCTAATAGGGACAGCGTTGATGAATTCTTTTAAAAGAAAATTAATACTGTTTCATTTAAAAGATGCATTTATTTTGGCTCACATTACCAGCAGCCATGTAGTCAAAACTGGTTTTAGCTTCTTGAGAAACCAAACAAGGTTCACTATTAAAATGAAATTGTAAATAAGCCTAATGGCTTGGTTAAATAAATGTGACTTGTCCTATCCTTAGGCTAAGGGACAGCTTCAAGTAGCGAACTAGGAAAAGTATAGTCCTACAGAAAAAGCACATCTACTTCTGTATTTAACTTTAATTTAATAAATTGGAGTATTTGTGTTAATCAGATTGCACTCATATTGAAAAAGTCTAAGACATTTTTGCACATAGTTAGATCTATGAGCAGATTATTATTATTATTATTATTATTTTTAAATCAAAGAGTAATCAAAAATGCAAATTATAAATAAATAAGGGAATGTCAATGTGTAGAATAACAGGAATTCACCCAAAAAAAGAGAAATTCTGGCCAAAACAGATAATATGATATACAGTATTACATGTAATACAATTATAATTACATGTTATGTACAGTATAATCAATAAATGACCAATATTATAAATCAATGCTTTGTTAAAGAAAGACAATTAAATCTAAAATGTAATTAAAAAAAGTTTGTATACATAAAGTGAATTTAAGCATCAGTAAATTATAATCTACAGTATAAAAGATGAATCAATATTAATTTTCAAATCTTTAAATTTAATTTTATTATTATTTTTATTTTATTATTTTTTAATTTTTTTTTTTTTTTGCATGTAGCT
>RJVU01023003.1:234914-286187 GCA_003731715.1 Anabarilius grahami
CTGTTCGCTGGGTTTTAACCTCTGGTCAAAGTCCAACCTCTTAGGAATGATGGGGGCCAATGAAGATGTTGTATTTCCGGGTGACAACACACCCCCTTGTGAGGGCTTTTATGACCAAGTAGATTAACAAGCTGAGTCTTTACATAAGAACTATTAAAGAGTCTAATAGTCTTGTAATACTCCTGTGTTGCACAGGTATGGACATACCGCATACACAAGCATTCAAATCATCCCGATACGAACGCATAGACACCAAACATGGCATAATTGAAGTTACCTTGCAGGTCATAACATTTAAAAATCATAAAACATGTAAATACAATGAGTACAATACAACAACAGTAATAATGGATACCATTTCCTGGGAATATGTATGTAGAGAATAGTCTGTCTATAAATTAATGCAGTAACGTCTGTGTTCTGTGTGGAAAATGCAGGGAAGATGCAGATTTTTGTGTGTCTCTTCTGCTCTCCATGCGGCAGCCACATTCCTCGGCGCAATAAACTTGTAACTGAGGACTTCCCGGGGGATGGGGACAGACCCCAGAGTGAGCTTAAAACTATTGGTTAACTAACCAATAATTGTGTCTGATTTGCCTCAGTCATTACAAAGTACAGAAAAAAACAATAATATTGTGAAATATTATTACAATTCAAAATTATGTTTTTCTATTTTAATATAGTTTAAAATATAATTTATTTCTGTGATGCAAAGCTGAATTTTCAGGATCATTACTCCAGTCTTTTGTGTCACATGATCCTTCAGAAATCATTCTAATATGCTGATTTATTATCAATGTTGGAAACAGTTGTGCTGTTAATAATATGACCTGAGAAGACAAAAGAATTGCATAGTAATGAGCTGAAATGACTTGCATATTAATGAGGCATTTCAGTCAGGTAGGCTGTGAAAAAAACCTTCTGTGATGTCTCAAGCTCATCATGGTATATGAAACATACAGAAAAATATTATTACAATATAAAGTAATGGTTTTATATTATACTATAAAATATAATGTATTTCTGTGATGCAAAGAGTCTGAATATAGGCTTTTAGTTTAAAAGCATGCATATTTGGTGAAATATTGGATTCTCATATGTTTGTCAATTTTCTATACAGAGGAGTTTTATTTATTTAATATTCATTGTCATTACTATGAGCGCTGGTGTTTTCAATTCATACTTGCAGTCGGAGGGCGCTCTCTGTGCATTTTTAGTCCACAAATTCATCTAAAGAAGAAGAGGCTATTCCATGAATGGTGTTTTCAATTCATACTGCAGCCGGAGGGCGCTAAAGAAACAAAAACTCATCTAAAATTCATCTATAGAAGAAAACAGGAATTAACTGCATGTCTTCCAGAGGTCACTAACCATGGCTTTTACATCCAGATAAACACTTTTCAAGACAATAAATACACGATTGAGACGATGTATGCATGTGTTGCCTCTGAATTTGCCTGTGAATAGTGCTGGCTCCGTGGGCGTGGCTGCATTAGTGGGTAATGAGCTGAATCACGGACTTCTGACATGGCTCTCTTTTCATACAGATTACATAAACACAGAATGTTTGTTTTCGATTTGACTTACACGATTTAAAACCTGACATTTCAACGTTTTTTTAGACATAAGTGTCATTTTTTTGTGATTAGTATTCACTAAGTTACAGTTCATTTTCTGAGAACTATCAGATTGGAGTTCGTTCAGAGGGAGACGAGAGATCACGCATCATGTTAGTTTTCTTTATTTTACAAAAAGCACAACATTTAGTTTTTACTCTGAGTGTATACAAATAAAAGAAGATATTCTATAGTTTCAATTGATATATTACTTATGTCTCTATGACAAAAAACGACAGAGTATTTTAAGTCTGTTTTACTGCAATGTGAAAAAAACCGGCAAAACGCGCCGGCGCGTTTTCGGACCTCAAGAGAGTTAATCAACAAAGGCAGGGAACACCAAACATACACGTAAACACAACAGAGAACGGACAGGGAGTGAAGGGAGTGAGTCCATTATAAAGGGAGTGATGATTGGGCGGCCATGGCGGGTCTGGAGCCTTGGGCGGCCATGGCGGGTCTGGAGCCTTGGGCGGCCATGGCGGGTCTGGAGCCTTGGGCGGCCATGGCGGGTCAGGAGCAGCAGGCCATCGTGGGTCAGACGTTGTAGCCGAATTGTAGACGAGCCCAGGCGGTGCTGAGGGTTCGGCGGGACATGGCGATGCCGACGGCTCAGATGACCGAGGCGCAAGCGGGGTTCCGGAAGGCCACAGAGGAGCCAGAACGACGGACGACCGAGGTGGAGCAGGAGGGAGTGAGGAAGCCAACGGAGCCAGAGGGACGAAGGGACGAGGTGAAACCGTAGGAGTTCAGTCCTGAGGTGAGGGCAGGCCGACGAATGACCAATGCGGAACCGGAGGAAGGATGGAGTCTGGCAGAACTGGTGGACTGATGGGCCACGGTGGAGATGAGGGAGGTTGGAGCCAAGGAGGAGTTAATGGACCAACGGGCCGAGGTGGAGTCCTGGTCGAGGATGCTGGAGGTGGAGACCTAGGAACCCCTGGCCTCGTGGAAGTTGTGGTCTGAGGGTGAGCTAGTGGGCTGACAGGAAGGAGCGGAGATGATGTATGGAGGCAGATGGGAGGAGGTGGGAGAGGGAGGCAGGAGAGGGAGGCAGGGAGGGGACACAGATTCAGCAGGGGCTACTAGCTCAGCGGCGGTTGGCGCTACTGGCTCGGCGGCGGCGGCTGGAGCGGCTGGAGCGGCGGCTGGAGCAGAGGGCTCGGCGGCTGGAACCGCTTGAAGAGGGGTCCAGTCCATCCCCTCATACATTATTAAAATCCCAACTTGCACAGGAGAGCGGAGAGGGCTCGGCGGAGATTGGAGAGGGCTTGGTCTTCTTCCTCCTCCTCCTCTTACTGGACCCAGCGGAGGTATGTGGGTCCAGCGGAACACAGGGGAACAACTCACTGGAGGGGTATGCGGAGGAAAACGGAGGCTGACGAACTGGCCAGGCCACCCGTGTTTCTGGGGGGACTGGACGAGATGAACACTTATTTTCCTGAACCTCTTCAACTACGAATTTGGAGCCATTTAAATACAAAATTTAATTTATAGTATCATTTAAGGAAACATAATCGTTAGGTTCATCAAAGCAGATTGTGTTCTCGTCCAGTCCCTCCAGAAACAGGGCGATCAAACGAGCATCCGACCAGTTTGTCAAATAAGCTAGCTCTACGAACTCCTCCACATACCTCTCCAGTGAACATCCAAACTGCAGCAGTCCGATGAGCCGCTCCGCCGCAGTCATGGTAGTGGGAGGCACAGGAGGAGTAAGAGCCTCAGAAAGAAGACTGAAATCCATTAATTGTCTTGTGGAAATCCGGTTGCTTTAAAAGGTCCGTTCTTCTGTTACGGTAGCTGGTGTAGAGATGAGGCAGATACGGATTTCCACAATAATGTAGAGTACTTTAATCAACAAAGGCAGGGAACACCAAACATACACGTAAACACAACAGAGAACGGACAGGGAGTGAAGGGAGTGAGTCCATTATAAAGGGATTGTTTGATCAGGAGCAGCTGCAGGTGATCCGTGATGATGAGGAGATGACGAGGGAAGTGAGTGCAGGTGTGGAAACAGGAGGATCATGGGAAATGGAGTCTGGGAGACAAGGGATCTGTGACATTTTCAACATTGATAATAACTGAGTATCAAATCAACATATTAGAATGATTTCTGAAGGATCATGTGACACAAAAGACTGGAGTAATGATGCTGAAAATTCAGCTTTGCATCACAGAAATAAATTATATTTTAAAGTATATTAAAATAGAAAACCAAAATTTTAAATTGTAGAAAAAGTCTATCATTAGTCTATCAACTGCTGTTGATTTTCTCAGCTGACCTGGTCGTTGTCGGTTGCTGAAGCTTGCCAGTGGTATCCATCTTTTTCAGGATATTCCAAATTGGACATTCCAAGTCAATCTCCAGATTTAAATCCTATTTAACATACATTTCACCAGCTGAAGAGGAGACTAAAGGTAGAAACTCCCCAAAACAAGCAAACATTGAAAATGCCTGCATTAAAGGCCTGAAGTGTGAAACCATAAGTCTGGTGATGTATATGGGTCACAAACTCGCCCCTGTAATTGCTTGCAAGGGATTTACAATTAATTATTAGCTTTTTCACATTTACATTTGCTTTAAGTTAAACCATCCCAATACTTATGCTCACATTAGGCAGAGAGATGAAACTCTAAAAGTGTTGTGCTTCTTAGATGGTAAAACATTTTGTATTGAAAGAGCCAGAAATAAAATGTGACAATCTGTACTTTTGCCTCATATTAATCTTTTAATCATATTTAGATGTCTTGACACCACAGCTAACGATGCAATTTTGTCTTTACTGCTCCAATACTTATGGAGGGAACTGTATATATATATATATATATATGTGACCAGTCACGGAAAGTAGGGACACAAGTCTGTTCTGGGGCATTTTGAGTTATTCACGGATTCTGAAAGTGTAGTCTCCAAGCTTTCCAACGATGTGTAACACATGGAAATCTGATAATATTTGGAGAAGTTGTGGCCATTTAAAGGTAGGCACTCAAGAAAGCTCTATAGGGAGAAAAACGCCTCTAAAGTTGCAGTTCTCACCTGTTCTCACCTGCTGGGAGTGACAATAGGGCTCATTTACATCTTATTTAGATAAGCCATACCCCCGTAAAGCTGCATGGACCGCATACTATTAATAATAAAGGATAATGTGCATTGTAAATGTCAGTAATTTATCTTTTTTGACTTTTATAAAAAATGATTTAGAGGCTGAAATATGTGAGTTTTATCTTTTTATAAAACTTTTTTTGTCAAAACTCTATTTGAACTTGTACATTGTAGATAACATGTTGCAAGACACTCCTTTAAAACCTGCCCATCATTTTTAATGTTATTATTTTAATGTTTATGTAAAGAAAAAGTACATATTGATGCTAATTTTATTTATTTGCTGGTTTTCCACATAAAACTTGGTGAATTGATTTCATTGTGTAGCATTAGGACTTTTTGAACAGGATTCTGTGATAACCGTGATCATTTTGGTCACTATAATCATGAAATGAAATTTTCTCACCTGAGAAGACAAAAGAATCACATAATAATGACCTGAAATGACTTGCATAATAACGAGGCCTTTCAGTCAGGTAGGCTGTGAAAAAACCCTCTGTGATGGTGTATATCAAACATACAGAAAAAACAGCAATACTGTGAAATATTATTACAATTTAAAATAATGGTATTATATACTTTAAAATATAGCCTAATGTATTTCTTTGATGCAAAGTTTCTGAACAATGTTACCTCTATGGCATTTCATATAGGCTTTTAGCTTAAAAGCATGTACATTTGGAGAAATATTGATGGATTCTCATATGTTTGTCAATTTTCTATACAGAGGAGTAATATTTATTCAATATTTTTTGTCATCACTATGAGCGCTGGTGTTTTCAATTCATACTTGCAGCCGGAGGGCGCTCTGTGCACCTTTAGTCCACAAATGCCTGCTAAAGAAGAATAGGCAATCCAGGAACTAACTGAACTAACAGAGGCCAGAGATCGCTAACTATGGCTATTCAAAACACTTTTCAAGACAATAAATACACGATTGAGACGATGTCTGCATGTATTGACTGAATTTGCATCTGAATAGCGCCCGCTCTGTGGGCGTGGCCGCATTAGCGGATAATGAGCTGAATCACAGACTTCTGACATGGCTCTCTTTTCATACAGATTACATAAACACAGAAGGTTTGTTTTCGATTTGACTTACACGATTTAAAACTTGACATTTCAAAGTTTTTTCAGACATAAGTATAATTTTTTTGTGATTAGTATTCACTAAGTTACACTTCATTTTCTGAGAACTATCAGATTGGACTTTGTTCAGAGGGAGACGAGAGATCAAGCATCATGTTCGTTTTCTTTATTTTTCAAAAAGCACAACATTTTGTTTTTACTCTGAGTGTACACAAATAAAAGAAGACATTCTATAGTTTCTATTGATTTATTACTTATGTCTCTATGACAAAAAATGACGGAGTATTTTAAGTCTGTTTTGCTGCAATGTGAAAAAAATCCTGCAAAATGCGCCGGCGTGTTACCCGACTCCAGAGAGGTAATGTCTTATAATGCCGCTTTCATCGTCTTCAGAATCAGTGAGCGCTTGTTCAGAAGCATCCGGCTTGTCGAAGAAGTACTTCAAAACATTTTCGGTGTAACGGCCACGGTTCTTCATTGAATTTTGATATCAGCTAGAGCCGGCCAGAGCGCCACATAATAAGTAGCCACGCTTCCCAGTATGGAAATACACTATAACTGATTCTCTGTCTCACCAACAAAAAAACAGCTATACAAATTTTGAAGGAGGGATCAACTGTATTACTTCATACAATACTCAGCTACATCAATAAAGAGTTTTCAAACCCATTTGCTGATTAAGTTCATTTGATATGCAAACATACCATATACAAAATCCACACTTATCAATGACTCGATTCTTCAGAGATCTCCCTTTACACAATACATGAATAAACCATAGCTGAACAGACCTTCTCCAAACAATGACCAAACACAATAAAAAAACAAAAAAAACAAAACACAACAAAAATAGTAGAAATCAATCAGTAACCCAAAACCAGAAATCACATCGATGGAAAGAGTACTTGTACTTGTGATAAAGTCCAGACATATAATGTAGGAAATGTCCCATATGCCCTGGCACATCAGTTTCTTCAAGGATAGCACCTCCACATTAATCCCATAGCATGACTTGATGAATAAGGAAAGGAAGCCCATAAACAAAAATCCTTCTACAAAAGAAAACAAAAACATTCAGAAGAAAAAAAAACACTCATACAATGGTGTGGATGACAACCTCAAGGAATATTACCTCAGAACTACTTTTCACATATACAATTAAGTATAAAAAGTCAAATCTATTCAAAATACATCATTTAGTGGTTATACTCAAACATTACTTACAATTGAGCAGCAAACAACTAAGTTTCCCAACAAGGATGTGGGCCAAGAAGGAACACAAAGCACACCATGCTGTCCTCTATCTTACTCTACTACCTCCTCATCTTTTATCACACCCCGGGAGCACACTAGGACCCCTGGTGGTGAGGATGAAAATTACAGCCACTAGAACCATGTACAGTTCATGACACTGTTACAACACACAGACATGACACACCCCTACTGCGTGCTAGAATCTCCGAAAAACAAGCCGATTTCAACCTCAAAATGTACGCTTTAAAATATACCAATACTGCTATCTCAAACACGGAAAGGCTTCTTCATGATCTCAACTAACAGATTCTGCAAAAAAATGAAAATCACCAATTTTGAAAAAAAATGCTTCTTTCTCATTTTGCTCGAGAGTTGTGCTGCCGACTTGTGTCCCTGGTTTCCGTGACGGGTCACACATATATATATATATATATATATATCAGTGGCGGCTACTGGTCTGTCAGAGAGGGGAAGCTCATTTTCGGCCTACATCATAAAATTGTCTATTTATTTAAAAGTAAATTCTGCCCTACGTTCCTTTTCAAGAAAATGGTCTGTGACCCTGTCGTACCAACTAGGAGTCTTTTCAAGTGACTTGACCAGTGTCCTCTCAATGGCCAGCAGAGCTAGGCTCCTTAAACGGCCTTGGCCCATTGTGTTTCGGGTGTAGGACTTGAGTCGCTTTACACAGGAGAAGCTCCTTTCTACACCTGCAGATGTAGCTCCAATTGTTGCCACTAATGAGAACAGTTTGTAAAGCTGAGGCATTGCACTGTCCAACTCCATGTCTTTAAGGAACACCAAGTAATCACACAGCTTTCCCCTGTTACCCTGCAAGTCCTGATCTGAATACAGGACTTGAAGTTCTGACCTCAGTCTTCCTGAATCAAAGTGATGGCCATAACTTTTCAGGACACTTTGGAAGGCCTCCTCTGGAAATACCTGTCTCATGTCATCAAATTTCCCTGGATTGACTAATTCTAAGTTTTTCCTCGTAAGGAACACTTTCAAATGGCTTCGCCAAAATCAGGTCGACAATATTAGCACCGTCTGCCATCGTGCGCAGTTTCACCCACGACGCTAGCCTAGCCTACTAACGTTATATGAATGAATGAATTCATGAAGGAATGAATGAATGAACGATCTAAAAAAAAAATATTAAACTCTGTAAAACTGAAACAAGGAATGTGGTGTATAATTGTGTGAAATGTATGATGAAAATCAAGCAATTTCGCCAAGCAAATATCAAAGAAATAGGTTGCAGCAGTTTTTATTTCGACTGAACTTGAGAAATCCGCGATGGGACTGAGCGCGAATAGCTTCAGTGATTCCTTATAGTACAGAATCGCTGTCAGTCAAAAGGAGATGCAGTCTTTCGACAGACCCTCCAATCATCACGCAGAAGCTCGGAGTCTGGGCCAGCCCACTCCCCATTCACCCCCAGAGACGCTGAGCGTCCGTGGGCGGGACATAATCGCAGCGTTTATCCAATGACCGTCTAGTTTCGAAGCGCTGAAAAAAAACGTTCAAAGCAGCCCCATTGAAGTCAATGGACGCTGGGCTTCAATAGGGAAATGCACTGTGACACTCCGGGAATGTATTAGAAGGAAATCGAGTCAGCCGACCTGCTATATGTAACTGATTCTGAACGAACTCGTCTTTGAGATGAACGTTTTCTAACGCATTTTTAGTCAATAAAATGTTAATACAATAGTACATATTTGACCATTAATTTTGTGACATTATAAGGGAAGCCGAGCTTCCCTTGCAGTCTTAAAGAAATCATCCCTGATATATATATATATATATATATATGTAAATTTGAATGCTGTGTGACGTTACACTGCTTGCTCAACACTGCTTGTATTGATGTAGCCTATTAGAGAGGGACAGAACCCTTTGCAACCGAGAGCTTGAGAGAAATCAGTGGAAAGACACCATCAGATTCAAAATGCCTACGTTTAACACAGCAACACTGTAAAATGGAACAGTGAAATTAATTAAATGAAATGAGTTTGTTTCACTCAAATAATGATGAAAGATCATTGTACTTAATATAAACAAGTTGTGTGAACTCAATTTCATTGTAGTAAGCTGAACTTAATATGATTGAGTTGAGTTGCAGCAGATTTCTAATTCCCAGCATGCTTTGCGTCAGACTGTATAAATAAACGCTGAAATTAAGTGTTATTTTGTATGTTTTTGCACAAGATTAACATAGGGAGACATAAGCTAGTGTTCTGTTATGTCAGGGGGTTCTGTTATGTTAGTTTTTTTTTTTTAGGGTTACCATTGTGGTGAAGAATGTGGTTAGGTTGAGGATAGGTTGCAAAACTTTTAAGACCACATATACTGTATATATACATGCAAGTATATAATGACAGTCTCTTTGATAGTTATAATAGCATGTGTTATTTGCTATCTAACATTTAACCAAGATCTGAATGTGATGTGATGTTTATATAAATGAACTGTATGTAATTACCATTATGATGAGTTAGGCGAGGCTGAGAACTGTGAGAGCAAAGGAATGCTGGTGACATGATTGTTAATGAGAGACACCTGTGCACCACACTGGCCTTGCTCCGCTTCCACGGCTCTTTCAAAAAAATGTAAGTCCTACTAACTTAAAAAAAAAAAAGAGTTAGTTTACTTAAATGTTTTGAGTATTCTGAACTTATTGAGTTTTACAATGAAATAATCTGTTTTTGAACATGACACATCATGGCTGTGTATTTAGGGGAGAAGGTGAAAAGGGCATATATATATACATAAATAACGTACTGTAAAACAAATTTTAATTTCTTATTTATTTATTTATTTATTTATTTACTTCAATACCCCTACACTCATGCAGATGTTTAGTACTCAACAGATATCTAGAAAATAACCAATTCACAAAGAGACAATTGTCTTTAACATTCACTATTTCAACATACAGTACAGGCCATCCCAAGAACAGGCATCAACAAAGATACTTATTTCCATGTTTTACTTTTATAAGGGAATTTTTTTCTAACCTTATTAAATGTGTCATCTTTCATGTACAATTCTTACATTTAAAGCTACTCTATGCCCTCTACCAATTGAAGCATAAAACTACAAGTTACTACAAATTGGAGGAACATAGTTTTGGTCATTGCGAGTTGTGGCTTCAGCTCCGCTATTCTGCCCGGATGAATGTCATGGCTTGAGGCTCACAGCAGTGACCGCTGTGCTCATGGTTACAGATGATTGCTTTACCAGTGCGAATGTAACAACATCAAAACTCTCTCAATAACAAAAGATGGATATTTGAATAATATGGCTTATGAGCAGGTAAATGGCTTATGTACCATTGTTGTTTTGACTTGTTGAAATCAGTTGTTTTACCATCAGGAGTATATTGATGGTAAAAAAATAAACAAAAAAATTGTTTTGCAGGACATGGAGGTCCCTGAGTGAATTGCATTTTAACCAGCTTGTGGTACTGTTCTGCTTTCCTTTATATGTTTTTGGCTTCAATAAGGCGAATCTTCAAAAATGCTAATTTAAAGGTTAAAAAACTGAACAGAAAAAAAAGTCAGTTTGGGATACAACTGTGGATTTTTGCTTTAATTTATTTTTCATTTATCATCATTATTATTTTTTATTATCTTTTTATTATCTATTTAATTTATATATTTTTACTTATTATTATTAATATTATGATTATTATTATTGTCACTTAATATTAACATCAAGCGTATAGCATCTGTTCTGGTTGGTCACGTTAGTCATACTTACATCAGCTGACGCTCAACTGATCCATATCTACTTATAGGAATACAACTATCACAGCATTCCTATATAAATTGCCTTTTCAGTTATCATTCAGCTGCTTTCATTGTGATGCTCAGGAGCTAATTAGATGGCAAATTTGGTGGGCAAAATCACATAATTTCAATAGGAATTATCCGTGAAGGATTTGTTTCCCACACAAATTTTACATCAGATTCAAGTTCGTGAACTTGGACATGCGAATTCGCCACATAGACCAATATAGGCTGTTTGATTTGAAGTAGTAAGCATTGCTTCTCACATCGTTACATTATTGACATGGACCCTTTGCCTGCAAATTCTGCTTAAGTTATACTAATGTGACTGCCTCAATGACAGCATTTAGACAAGATCTCCCCTCTCCACATGAAGGAGAAGGATTTCAAGAAGGGAATCAAGCGTCCTCGTCACATATGGCTATATTTCTCTCCATTCATCTCTGAATGTCTTCATGAGTTTTCCTTTTTATGCTCATTGCTTAAAAGCTATCAGGTTATTGGCAAAATGCTTGTTGCTTAAGACAATCTGGGGATCAGCAACATGCTTGTTGCTCTAGGCTTATCTAGTTGTTTTTGGTAAAATGTTTGTTGCTAGGCTATCTAGTTGTTAGATAAATCTTACGCAACAATATTTCCTATTTTTATTATTGGAAACATGTTTGTTTTTTAAGGCTATCTAGTTGTTATCGGCAACATGCTTGCTTATCCCAGATAGCAGACCAACCTTGAATCAACGTTGAATCAATGTTAATGCCTTAACCAAAATAACATTGAATCAATGTTGATCAACGTTTGCACTCATCAATCATCAGGTTTGCACCCTGAAATAATGTTATTTCAATGATGAAAAATAGATCAACATGGTTGTAAAATAAAAAAAAATTCAACCTTAATTAAATCACCTATTTAACATTGAATTAACATGGAAACAATATAAAATCAATCTTGCTTTATGTACAGCAAGATTCTAATTTCAATCAGAGACAATGTAAGGGCAGCAGTTAATATGGTTTTAATGAAAAATTCACAACTTCCTTCAGTTTTAATGTATTCATTTATAACCAAACACTGTTTGAACAGGAATTAACATCACATTCAGGAAAAACAAGTGGCTGTAAAAATGGCATTTCATGGTGACTAAAACATAGACCTGGTTTCACAGACAGAGCTTAGGCTAAGCCAGGATCAGACCTTAGTTCAATTATTTAAGTAGATTTTATAGACATGCCTTAGAAAATTGTTTATCTTGAGACAAAACAATGGCAGTGACATATTTTAAGATATGTTTTCAGTTAAAACAGCTCAAACATACATTTTAGTCTGGGACTAGATTTAAGCCTTGTCTGTGAAAGGGGTTAAGTAGTAAAAAAAAAAAAAAAAAAAAAAAAAAAAAAAAAAAAACATTATTGGAATTCATCTTGAGACAAAACAATAGCACAGACAAATTATAAGATGTCAGTGCAAGTTACTTTCAGTTAAAACAGCTCAAACATGCATTTTGGAAATGTGACTGTTACAATGTACTACAAAATTAAGTGAAACTTAAAATATGATTAAAAAAAAAAAGATTTAAGTTAAAACACGCTGAATTCAAATTTATGACTATTTAATATAAACCATTATAGGTTGATGTATATCATACATCATACATGTATACCAGAAGCAGGGCACACGCTGATGTGACTGAAGTGTAGCGGTTTGTACAGTTATTAATCAATTTATGGGTTATATATATGAATTATAATAAATCTTTATGATCAATTATGACGCATATATCGACCCAAGGGGGAATTAAACATATATTGTGAATTATTTATAATTAATTTAATTATATTAAATTATATAAACGAATTATAATCAATCCCATATATGATTAGTTCTTGTTTAATAATTATTTAGGGAAACTATGTTTGTCCAGCAAACCCTAGCTCCTCCTAGAATATTATAAACGGATTTATTCTTTGGCCACAAGAATAAATTCCTATTATAGCATCAAAGCCTAAAGTGATCGAAAAACGTTAAAGTGACTTGGTTTTGTTGAATGAACAAAGAACAAACCAGCATGAATACAATACGTTTAATATACGAAACGGGTAATACAAAGGTTATACGGTTAAATAGGCACAAAAAGGATATACATATACAAAACGAAAGTAAAGGCAGAAAAGAGAGAGAGTGATCAGAACAGTGGCAATTTACAAACAGATAAACCTTTGAGAGCCAGCAAAGAAAACAGTTAAAACGAATCTTAACAGGTTACTTGCATGAGTTTGGTCAGCTCGAGTGCTGGAGTTCACAGAGTTTCAGTGCGCGGGGCTTGGCGTGATTGGTCCTTTCCGAAAGGCGGGTTTCCCAAAGCAAAGGTTTAACTTGAGCGTAAAGAAGAAGAATCCGTCTCCCGGGTGATGAAGGTGATGCGGTTGTGACGACAGGAAAACTTGTGCAACAAAGGGACGCGTGTCTATAGGCGTTTCTCAATGTCAAGGAAGGATCCTCGGAAGCCAGAATTTCGAGGATGCTCGTGCGTCGTGACGTCAGAAAAATGTCTGAAGGATTCTTAAAGTGCAGGTGAAATGTTTGAGTAGTTGTGAATTTAGTGTTTAAGTTGAAAGAGTGTAACGTTATTAAATTAATAATGTCCAGCTTTTTCATCTCACTGACTTCCAACTGGTTGAAGTTTATCTACACTTCAGTTGGCAGGATTTATTTATTTATTTTTATTTATTTTTAATTTTTTTTTTGTGGGACTAGAGGGAAGGGTCATGAGGAGCATGAATGCTAATGTGAATAAAGTGTTGAATGAGGGGACAGATGGATTGACATAGTCTAAGTTCCACCAGTGATGAAGCGGACCAAAAATCAACATTGATTCAATGTTGTCTTTTTCAACACTGAAAAGCATTGAAATTTCAACATTGATTCAATATTATTTAGCATTGAATTTTCAATCTCAACCAAAATGATGATTCTGATAGAATTTCAACATTGAATCAATGTCACCTTGCTATCTGGGATCTGTTTATTCACAGGAGTGAAAAAACAAACAAAGTAAGTATAGGAGATGTGTCTCTGCATACCCCCGCTCTATTCCTGGGGACGATGGACATGAGCTGTGTGTTCTTTGTTTGGGAGCGGAACACGCTCGATCAGCTCTCGAGGGAGCTGATTGCGAGGACTGTGAGCATTTCAACATCAGAAAGCTCCGTTCCCTCCTCGCTCTCTTCAATGATAAGGGGAATTTTATATCTGCACCTCGTGGGTCAGGTTCCACAGCTGCTGAGGCAGTGCATCAACTTTTGCTTATGGGGCTTGCAGATGGAGCTCTTAGATGAGCTTGAGATGAGCATCGCCCTTTCTCTCGCTCTGTCTACAGACTCTGAGGGTCCCATTCTGGATATGGAAGGAGCAAGGAGCTGGACATTGAGGGAGGTTATGAGTCTAGTGCAACCGGAGGGCAGGGTGTCACTCATGCGGTGGCCAAATTAAACCTTGAGTGGCCCAACCAAAAAGGGAAACGCTTTGTTGTAACCTTAATGAGTGCTTCCTTACCAGCAGTCGGGCCCAGCCACCAAAGCATAACCTCCCCCTCTTTCACGATCTTCATTCTGAAATCTTGAAGTTGTGGAAAGCACTGCATTCCTCTCATATTCACAACCCAGCAATGTCAGATTATTCTATCATCATTGGGTTTGTTGAACACAGTTATAAGTCGTTGCCACAAAGCAGATGGCCAGTGCCAGCGGTTGTTCTTGTGGCTACGGAGAGGCATCTGTGGCTCAACCTTTTGGGGATCAGGGAAAAAGAGAAAAACTTTCTGCTGGACACACCAGTCTCACCATCTGGCCTGTTCGGCGATGCTGTCAGTACAGTCGTCGACAGGTTTTAGGTGGCGAAGAAGCAATCTGAGGCTTTCCGGCAGTTCATCCCTCACCGGGCCCAGCAGGCTGGCCCTTCTAACTCCCGTCCTGCGCCCAGCTCCAGGAGGGAGGAACAGAAAGCCAGCGTTGTGTCACAGGGTTTGGGGGTCTTCACGACGCTCACAGTCCCAGCCTGCAGGGGGCAGACCTGACCTCAGAACTGTCATGGCTGTTAAGCGCATTGAGAAGAAAAAGAAGAAGTCATTGTGTTTTAAAGTCCTGATGTCAGGTGCCCCCTAGGGGAAGGGAGAGTGTTTTTTCTCCATCATGCCACTTCTCATCCCTATTCCCTTCCAGGAATCTCTCCACCACCCAGCCACCTCTGGTGTTTCAGGAAGCGGAAGTTCTTGTCTGGGTTTCTGCCCTGTCTCTGCTGATAAATGTCGGTTTGTCTTAGTTGGCTCTTGCCTCCGTGCTGTTTCAGGGCACTGAGACTGTTCCCTCCCTCACTTCAAACGAAAGTGTAAAATTAATTTCCCTTTCAGACAATTTGGCAGATTGGAAACTTCTGTCCAAAGTCTTTCAGTGGGTGCTTCGAACAGTAGAGAGTGGTTACAGGATTCAGTTCAAGTATCGCCCTCTAAGTTCAATGGCATGCTTCTTACAACAGTGAAGCCAGACCAAGGTCTGTTTGTAGTGCAGGAGTTTGAGTCCCTTCTGGCCAAAAAAGCCATAGATAGTGTTCCCCTACCAGAAAGGGACTCTGGGTTTACAGTTGTTACTTCCTGGCTCCCAAGAAAGACAAGGGATTGCATCCCATTTTAGAACTTCGTCTCTTGAACTGTACTCTGCAGATCTACAGGTTCAAGATGTTAATGTTAGAACTTATCTTGCCTCAAATCCAATCCGAGGATTGGTTTGTCCTGATATATCTAAAGGATGCATATTTTCACATAGAGATTTTACACGCTCACAGAAAGTTCCTGAAGTTTGCTGTTGGGGGGAAGCGTACCAATAACGGGTTCTTCCATTCAGCCTAGCCTTGTCTCCTCAAAGCTTCTCCAAATGCATGGATGCAGCTCTGGCTGCAATGTGACTCCAGGTCATCCGGGTGCAACTACATCGATGACTGGCTCATTTTATCCAGGTCGCGAGAGTTGGCAGTTCAACATCAAGATGTCATTCTCGCTCATATCGAGAGTTAACATCTGTCACCATGTCAAAGTACTAAGTTTCTTGGGGTGGTTTGGGATTCGACCACGATACGGGCACAATTGTCCCCTGTTCGGGTGCCTCTAGGAGTCAGGGTCCTTTCTACCCGAAGTGTTTCTAAGGAGCTAGCAAAAGGTGCATCTTTGAGGGATGTTTGTACTGCGATATGCTGGTCCTCTCCTCACACGGCTTCTTCAGACAAGTGAATCTGGTGATGCTCTCGCGCAGATGTTATTTATAGAATTAATTACACACTGCATTGCATCAACTGACTTTGTCCTAGGCCAATGCTGTGTACTACACGTGACTTAGACACCGGTATGTTCTGAAGGCATTCTCATTGCTTCAACACCACGACACGGCATCTCGCTCCAATTCTCAGGGAACCAGGTTATATACATAACCCTGAGACAATTTCTTGACAAAATTTAAGAAATTACAGTCAATTTTTAAAAAATAAAATAAAAAATATATACTTTTTAACCACAAATGCTCGTCTTGCCCTAGCTCTGTGATGCACCACACATTACGTAATCATGTTGGAAAGGTCACGCGTGACATAGGCAGGAGTACCAAGCAAGTGTTTACAAAGCAATCGGGCAAAGACTAACAACGATGTCAGACGATTTTGAAGTTGGATGAGAAAATGAGATGGAGTTTTTCACCCTTTCACATGACCTTTCCAACGTGATTACTTAATGCGTGGCAGTCACATGCCTGTTTAAGTGATGACCTGCACTAATTGTGGCTGTTTTCAGAGATGGTAACAGACATTTTATATTTGTGCTACAATTATGTGGCCTGTAGTACAAAACTTTCAACATCTGTAGCACCATTGCTATGTGCAAAAAAAGTTAATGTACAGCCCTGCTGTCTTGATCCCTGCCTGTGTCCACGCCCCCTATTTATTTGGATGCCCCCTTGTTACCTCGTTACCTTGTTAAGCCTGTTTGGTATAAGTACTGCTTGTGTCTCACTTGAGTTTGTCAGTCATTGAATGTGTTCATGTACTCTTGGTTTTTCCATTGTGTTCACTGCTTCCTGTGGTCTTTAGTTTGTTTGTTTGTTTGTTTGTTTTTTTGCTTTGTGGATTACTGGAATAAACTAAACTGCACTTGGATCCTCTTTTCTGCCTGCTTCCTTGTTCCTCAGCAAATCGTTACACATGCACTCTCATAATTATGCAAGATTTGACAAAGGTTTAAAAGCTCACAGTGATGGAGAAGCATTTACACTCATGTAAAACTGTATTGCACACATGCTGCTGTGGTAAATGTATTCATTGCACAGACCAATTTTTCCAGAGCATGTGCAACATGTATGTCGCACTGCACAGCCCTGGAGTGTGTTTTGTTTACAGTATATTTCCTGAGGGAATTGCAAACATACCTACTTAAGAGATGAGACATAAAAACAATCAATACAGCATCTTTATAAGAGTATTTCAATACCATATACTCTGTTATATGTGTTAATCTCATGTCACATTGAATATAAAGTTATCACAGATAGCTGTTATCACAGATTACTGTCTTGCTGCATTGAGTACATTTATTTTTTCATTTGGTACATATGGTGTATGCATACTGTATCACGGTTTCCACATGGTTTCGTTAAGCAACACAACCAATTTCAACTGTGATAGTAATAAAATGGTTTCTTGGGTACCAAAAGGGGATCATCCCAAGGATCATAACACTGAAGACTGGAGTAATGGCTGCTGAAAATTCAGCATTGCTATTAGAGGGAAACTAAAACAAAAAAACAGTACATACATATATCCTGACAAAGATACAAAGACACAGATATAGAGACAGAAACATGGTCTGATAATAGGCAAAATATTGTAGAAGGACCTTCAATGCAAAAAAAGGCAAATATTTATATTTATTTTAAATAAAGCCTTGACATTTTTGGTAGAATACTGCATCTATTTCATTAAAATTAGTTTGAAAAAATATGTCCACAGTTCGGTCAATAAATATGTCCTGACCCAGCTCGGTGATGCGAGCAGCCTGTTCCCTTTCTCAGTAACCTTTTCAACTTCCCTCTTTCTTTCCATTGCCATGATGGAATTGTTGTTGAAACCTCTGAAGTGCAAGTTGAGGATCTAATCTCAAGTCTCACTCTATCCAGCACAGTCTAACAAAGAAAGTCACTCTGGTGACTTTTATCCTAGTAAAACTTAAATCTCCAACTCATTCAAAAGTTGTCATTGAGAGACATTAAGACATTAAGGTTTTATATCAGTGATTGCACTCTCTCACATGTCTTGTGACCAAGTGCGACGTGTTAACTTTCACTATGAGGTTGTTTAGTCCTGGTTATCAGTTTATTCTATCACAGCTTGCAGAGGTAGGTTTGTTTAATGTGTCTCTGCACTTGACAAATATTATACAATTATATTTTGTATTTTAATTCTGTCTTTGCATCTACAGTCACGCAACAGCGAACAGTAGCCGGCTTTGTAAAAACTAAAAATGTGATGAGCACTGACCTATTTTGGATCCCGTATTTTTTAACATAGTTAGAAGGACCCTTCATTTTATGCAGTGTAATTTGCACCAGATTATTTATTCAACAAGTTTTTGAAGAGCACCCTCTTGTATGGGCATGAGGCATTTTGGGGCACATCCCTGTATGGTCTGCCTGTCAAGTGTTCAGCCCTGACTGACATTATTTCACCAATTAAAACGTTCCTGGATCAACATTCTGATTAGTTCTGGAACAACACTCCTATCAACCAATCAGATTTGTAGGGTTAGGATTAGGGCTAATGTCATGGTTAGGCTTTGGGACTTGTACAACATTTTTATCAACCTATCACCTTATTGTACTGGTAGGTTATGGTTAGGGCTTTGATAACATGTAGGGTTGATCCAGGAACACGTTTCATTGGCAGTGAAAAATAATTGCAATTGGTAGATGCTTTTATCAAAAGTAATTTACACTGAATTCAAAGTATAGATCTTATCAGTCCATGCATTTCATGGGAATCATATCCATGACTTTGAGCTACAGGAACACTAATTGCTAACCAAACATTACTGGTGTGCATCTTGTGACAAAACAATGGCTCTGACAAATTTTAAGATCTGTCAGTACAAGTTGTTTTCAGTTAAAACAGCTCAAACATGCATTTTAGTCTAAGCCTAGCTTAAGCTTTGTCTGTGAAACCAGGGGTAGGTGTTTTAAATCTTAACCGATTGTGAAGTCTGGTTGCATCACACACATAAGGAGAATCTTCACAGATTTCTTCGCTTCACACAGTACAAGATATTCTTAAGATTATCATGCCAGATTTACCACCTCACATGATCTCTTTTTAACTAGTTGCTTATTTGCCTGCACATTGGCTGTTTATTACTACTTATAAAGCACAAATGAATGCCTTATTCTGAATGACCATATTCTACATCCCTTAATCCTGTCTTCCTACCCTGTTGTCTCCATATCCACTGCTGGCTCTGTCCAGTCCCCTGGACTGTGCCTCTATGCTCCATCCCTTTGGCTCCACTGGGCTCTCCCTTCCCTCATGATGCAATAAAGAGTTAGATTCTCAACGGCTAGAGAATACCTATAATGCACTATAATGCACTATACTGCACTGTAAAGACAGGGTAAACTGGCAATACTTCGCAACATGTTGAACAAACAACATGGCACTTGTGTAAAAATGCTGTAAAGTGAGGATACTTTCAAAAATACTGTAATAAATAGATTTTATCAATTAACTTCTATTTACCAAATCAAGTCAATATTTGGTGTGACCACCCTTTGCGTTTAAAACAGCTTTTGTCCAGGTACACTTGCGCATTGTTGTTCAGGTAGCTTTGCAGGTCGGTTTCTTCAAGCTTTTTGAGACACGGCCTCTTCTGGATTGAGTTTGTCTCAGTTTCATCTGTTTCTTCATGTAATCACAGACGGATCTGATGATGTGAGATCAGATCTCAGTGTGGAGCACCAGCTGTTGTCAGACTTCTTGTGCATACAAAAATCTCACTGGATTATTACAATTAATGGCAATATGAATGACTTTTGCACAGTACTGTATATTTATTTTGTTTATTTGAGCATATTGTATTTGGTATAATTATATATTTGGTGAGACGTTCTCTTTATATCATCTATACTTTCTCTTGTGTGCATATCCTATACCAAAGAGCACCGAGATATGAAATTCACACCCCATGCAGCACTTCTTGTTTTATGTAGGTAATAATGAATGAGGGTATTGAGAGCGATTTCGAACACAGCCCATCTCTGTTTTTGCCTTGTGTAATATGCATCAGCCTCAGTCTACAAATGTGCTGATGAGTGCATGCACTGTTTGCTTCTCCCCGCAGATAACTCTGGTATGACGATGCTTGTTATCTAAATGCATATTTAATCGCTAGATAGAGTGCATCATGGAGATAACTAACTAGCAGTGTATGCTCATTGTGTATCAGAGAGGGGGAAGCTGTTGCCCTATTGATTTAATGATGATTTCTCCCTGTTGCAGAATAAAAGGCACTGGATCTCAACATTTGGCAGTGGTCCTTGAGTCCAGTGATGTCCATCTGATACATGCAGTGGTGGGAAGAGTACTGAAAAATCATACTCAAGTAAAAGTACTATTACTTACCAAAAAATGTAATGTGAGTAGAGTAATAGTACCTGTCCTAAATACAACTCAAAGTACGAGTAAAAAGTAGCCCCTTTAAAAGTACTCAAGAGTAGTGAGTAGTGAGTATTATGCTGTGACATTTATTTCACCTTATACCCTGCGAATTAAAAATGTAGCTTTATATCAGTGTCATTCTCTTTTATGGACGTTTCTCAGTAAAAAATAAAAACAATTACTCAAAGAGTTTTATTTTTGACTGCTAGGACTGAAAATCCAGGCATGTAACATTTGAAAAAGCAGCCAATAATCAGGTAACGTTTATGACCTCTGTAGAGGTCTTCTTGCAGGTTAATAAAAAAAATTAATAATGTTGCAAAGCATTGTACATTAACAATTTAACTTAAAAAGATTAAGTTAACATGCATTAACCGTCAAGTCTCTTAACATGAACGCAGGCTTGAAGAGATTTTAATGTAGGGACCGACAACAATCCTACATTTTTAATTTGTTGTTCAGTTTTACAATAAGCTGATTCTCAAAATTTGTACTGTCCAGCCTTGCTCGTTTAGGCAGGCAAGGGTGTGTTCAGTTTGAGGCTTAGCTTTTACACCAAAGGAAACGAGTGAAGCAGTCCCATCTCTTCTGAGGCACAAGTTAAGTATCCATCCAATTCAGATGCAATTGTATGTTATATACATATACATACAGTCTTAATGGAAGAAAAGAAGTCATCCTCGTCAGAGGCATCATGCTGTGAGTCGTTTTGCTGGGTGACCTTAATGGCGTCAAGATGATGCAGGATGTAATCCATCCCTATCATATACACAAAATAGAAACATTAATAATAATAATTGCGGATAATGCTGATAGACAAACTACAGCATGTTTACTAGTGTGTTATGGACTATTGGGGTTGTCATGGTTATTTTAGAAATGAAATAAAGCTGTTTACTTGCTACATAAGCACTGATGCATTTACTACCCTATAACCCCTCAATACCCTTGTCTTTTTGAACATAGTTTCATAGTCTGACTGTGCTACAGTAGGCAAGTAAATAAATATTGAACCAATAGCTTAACGCCACATAAACCCATAAAGTGGTGGAACAGTTACAAGTGGGATAACAGAAATGTATCCATGACTCCTGACATTAAAAAAAACGAAATAACAAAATTCTGCATGTTCTCAATCTTGAACAAAACCATCATAAAATATCAATTTCATCAGATAATCTGTATTCATGAACAAAATAGAAATATCTTACCTGCTTTTATGACGTGGGCCTTGTCAGTCCATGACGTTTTGAATTTTGGAAGAAGAATTGTAGCACTGATGAGTTCCGGATCTTCCATAAACTCCCCAAAGCGCTTTTGTAGACCCTTCTGCAGACCTTGAATAAGGGGAAGACATTCCTTGATTGAAGCCTCCATCTTTTTGAGCTTGAAATCAAGAAGGTAGATGGTGGGAAGCCGCCACCCCATCTGAGTGTTTGTTTCGAACTGAAGGATGTTCAAGGCCATGGAAATAGGCTTCATCACAATGCAGTATTCAGAGAGGTAAGAAACTTGAGCAGGATTTAGCCTATTTAAAAATTAAATGACGACAACAACAACCAACAATAATGTCAAATCTAAACAAACACCTTAAGTATTCCAATTAGAACACACTGAGATTGAGCAAACAGACTTACATTTTCATTTTTGAATGCTGCACATACATTCCGAAGGGATGCTTCTCCCTGCTCCTTAAGGATCTGCATTACCCTCTCTGCAGCATTGTACATTGAGTTCCATCTTGTTTGGTTGGGCTGAATGAACTGCAGCTTACATTCTTCTTGGACGATCTCAGCATTGATGGCAGACCGGCTGGTTTTATTGTATAATGCCTGGCATTTCGCAAACGTTGAACGTGAAAACTTCTTATATACCTCACTGCTGTCCTCTGCCTTGGAAGCATCCACAGTAGCCACCAAAATGAGAAGATGACACGCGCAACGCTGATGCTTAGGTAGATGATACTCCAACCCAGTGTTAGTGTTTAAAATGGAACAGGTGTCCTGAACCTCAACTCCTTCTGCATTATTATGCTTTGATAAAATTTGATCCACTATCAGTTGTTGTTCTGACTATTTTTTCTGAGATGCTATATGAAGTGAAGTGAAGTGACATGTGGCCAAGTATGGTGACCCATACTCGGAATTTGTGCTCTGCATTTAACCCATCCAAGTGCACACACACACCGTGAACACACACCTGGAGCAGTGGGCAGCCATTGCTGCGGCGCCCGGGGAGCAGTTGGGGGTACGGTGCCTTGCTCAAGGGTCTCACCCAGTCGTGGTATTGAGGGTGGGGAGAGCGCTGGACATTCACTCCCCTCACCGACAATCCCTGCCAGACCTGAGACTCGAACCCATGACCTTTGGGTTACAAGTCCGACTCTCTATCCATTAGGCCACGACTGCCCTAAATATTCAGAGTGGATGTCATCCAGGGTTCCTGCAAGCACATCAAATGTATGTGATCCTTTAAAATATCTAAAGGCAATGGAAGCAGACCTTCTTTCCAGTGTACATTCATCAATCCAGTGTGCGGTTCCACCGATGTAACTCCGTTGTCGTGCTGTCCAACAATCAGTAGTGGTACCTATATAGCTGACTTTTGCCATCTCAGCAATGATGTTCTTCTTAACCTTTGTGGCTGCTTCCTCAATTCTCAGCTTCACAGTTGGTCTGGACATAACTGCACAGCTAGGTTGCATTGTATGGATTAGATTTTTAAATGTTCAACTACGGTAAAGGGCTGAAGGCTTTCGCAGACAAATTCAACGACAAGCCTGTCAATTGTGGACTGAGTAACCTGCCTGCACGACATGGAATAGTCTTTAATCTTCATCTGTTTCACAGCTGAATCATTCTGTTCTTCTGAGTTCTTTCTTTTCAAGACACATTCGTTGTATTGCTTTATTTTTGATGGATGTTTTCTCTGTAAAAATAATACACTTCAAAATTAAGTAACTCACATCTTACACCACTGATAAACTTTTGCTAGCATCATTTAATTTAATTTATATATAAAACTGATGTTTTATGAAAGTTATTTGCCATTCATAAACTACAATTTTAAATCGCCATGCAAGAACACATTACATTAACATATACATCTATAATTAAGCCGACAAAAAGTAGGTTAATGCGTTTACATGTTGAGCGAAATATGTGTAAGGGGCAAAAATCTAACGATAGGTTAATGCTTAATGCACTTTGAACCCTGCTAACAAGCTAAGGGTGTTCAGCAGCTGGCGCCTCGAGTTCGTGCAGCACTGACAAAATACATTCAAATTGCACACGTATTTGAAAACGTAACATTCTGCAGTGTATTTAGTAACTGTTTAAAGGCCATTTTGCGATTTCAGTCATTATACATATAGTATAACCAGCAACAACCCCGCTCCCTCTTCTCATCAATGACGACGACTGACGAGATACAGTCTTAAGCGGTCGTTGCTTGTGATGATTTTTGCGTCTTCTCAGACACTTCCATACTGCTGCATTAATAAAGCGACCGTGCCTCTCACTCTAAGCTGGTTGCTAATCGCTAATTGTTTTTGGCCGAATAATTTCGGTTGCCTGAAACATTCGGTGCATCCCTAATTCACATTGGCTCATAAAACCTCTAACACACTTTTATTTATGCCCCCCACACTATATTTGTGACGTTTATTATACCATTTAACATAAATATTTAAGATATGATACTTAGCAGATATTAAAAACTTACCTCAATGTGCTTTTTAAAATTAGAGGAAGAACACTTGAATGCTGATATTTCAACCGGTCTGGGCAAGCAAAGTAGGCATGACATAATGACACAATTGCCCTTCTTCGCCTTCACTGTAAAAAGCTCCTTCAGGTACGGCCAAGGATGCTGAAGTGCTGTATTTGAGCTATTGCATGTTGAAGCATCCATCACACTTCCTTCCTCCTCCTCCTCCATGATTAAACTAAATTGGCACCAGGTGTTTTGAAGTCTGTCTGATGCAAGTTTTCTATGCGCGATTTGATTGGACGGGAATCACTGGATTGATTATTCTCCTTAGTCAATCATCTTTGACAGGAAAAAATAAACATATAATGTAGCGACTGCAGATTGAGGGAAAATAGCGCAGTAAAAGTACAGATACAGCACTAAAAATGTACTCAAGTAACGAGAGTATTTGTAATTCGTTACTTTACACCACTGGATACATGCTACATAAATTTGGTGCTGTGACCTGGATGCATCAAATCTGCTGCAGCTGATCACTGGGGTATGGCAGGATCATAATGCTTCTGAAACTGACGGCTGAAGAATCGTTGATGAAGAATCATCACTGATGTTCTGGTAGCAGTGTCTTGACATTGACAAGTCCACAATTGGTAGACCGAACTGTTTTTTCTATGATTCCGTGACTGCTCCGGCTGGGCCCCACATTGACGAGTTTAGTAAACCAACGTCTTCTACTTCTGCCAATGTTGGTTGTGACAATGTTACAAAGCAACTATGCACCTCATTGCGAGCTTGGAAGCCAGAGAGGTGACATTGCTACGCAGTTTGCAAACCAATCAGACTTCTGTACTGCCTGGTTGTGCTTTACCATCTGAGTTGCAGCCCTTTAGGTCAACACCCCCGTCTGCGAGCCTCGACCTATCCAAGTTCAATCTCATATTCAAAGCTGATATTAAAGAACTGCAAATGTTCAGAGGGGTAACAAAAAATGTACTATCCTGGAGTGGATCGAGCAGATGAAGGTGTATTTGTTCGAAAAAGACTGACAAAACAGTGTGGAGAAGATACTGAACCATCTTTGTGGTAGGGCAAAAAGCATTGTTAAAGCCTAGTGAGCAACCAGTGGACTACTGGGTCAGGTTGAATGAAGCAGCCAAGCTAGCTGATGCTCATCTGTGAAGATATGGTGGCCAAATAAAGATATGGTCCCAAGCCCGGATAAATAGAGAGTGTTGTGTCAGGAAGGGCATCCGACACAAAACTTTTGCCAAATTCATTATGCGAATCACAAATATGACTTCCATACCGGATTGGTCGAGGCCCAGTTTAACAACAACCGCCATCGGTGCGGTTGACCTACAGGGCACTGGTGGAAATTGGGCTACTGTTGGTCGAAGAAGGAGAGGAGGAAGGTGTTTTCGTAGGCATAGAGAGAAGAGGAAAGGAAGGAGTTTAGGAGTGAAAGTAGGGACTTTAAATGTTGGAATGATGACAGTTAAAGGCAGAGAGCTGGTAGATATGATGCAGAGGAGGAAAGTCGACATTCTGTGTGTCCAGGAGACCAAGTGGAAAGGGAGCAAGGCTAGAAGCATTGGAGCAGTGTTTAAACTGTTTTATCATGGTGTGGACAGGAAGAAAAATGGAGTAGGAGTGATCCTGAAGGAGTAGTTTGTGAAGAATGTTCTGGAGGTAAAGAGAGTGTCAGATAGGTTGATGAGTCTGAAGCTGGAAATTGAAGGTGTGATGTTGAATGTCATTAGTGCCTATGCTCCACAAGTAGGTTGTAAGCAAGAGGAGAAAGACAGATTCTGGAGCGAGTTGGAGGAAGTGATGCAGACTGTTCCCAGAGGTGAGAGAGTAGTGACAGGGGCAGACTTTAATGGACATGTTGGTGAAGGGAATAGTGGGGATGAGGAAGTGATGGGCAGGTTTGGTCTTCAGGAAAGGAACCCAGAAGGACAGAGGTTGGTACACTTTGCTAAAAGTATGGAGATGACTGTGGTGAACATGTACTTTCAGAAGAGGCAGGAACACAGGGTGACATATAAAAGTGGTGGTAGGAGCACACAGGTGGACTATATTTTATGTAGACGCTGTAATCTGATGGAGATTAGCGATTGTAAAGTAGTGGTAGGTGAGGGTGTAGCTAGACAGCATAGGATTGTGGTGTGTAAGATCACACTGGTGGTGAGGAAGATGAAGAGAGCAAAGGCAGAGCAAAAGACAAAGTGGTGGAAGTTGGAAAAGGAAGAGTGCTCTGTGGTTTTCAGGGAGGAGTTGAGACAAGCTTTAGGTGGTCAGGAGGTGCTTCCAGATGACTGGACTACTACAGCCAAAGTGATCAGGGAGACAGGTAGGAAGGTGCTAGGTGTGTCATCTGGAAGGAGGAAAGAAGACAAGGAGACTTGGTGGTGGAATGAGGAAGTCCAGGAGAGTATCCAGAGGAAGAGGTTAGCTTGGAAGAAGTGGGACAGTGAGAGGACGGAGGAAAGTAGACAGGAATATAGGGTGATTGTAAGAATTGAAAATATCTAAAGATATTTTTAAATGAACAAAGACATTTGCTTTACTGTTTCAACCCCCTCTCTCTTGCTACAAGGGCCATTTAGAAGGCACAAAGGTGTTGATAGCGATCAAGGCCTGTAGGCCAAGATCTGTGAACATCGGGGGTCTACAAATGGTCACACCTTTAGTACAGTGGGGGGAAGTTTTAATCTTCTGATTGGTCAGTTTGAATGTCTCACATTTGGGTTTTGGTCACATGGTCAAGGAAGGGATAAAAGAAGATTGTAACTATCGCTCTGGCTCTTTTTCTATGCTCTGCTCTTTTTCTATGCTCTGCTCTCTTTTCTATGCTCTTTTCTATGCTCTTCTTTCTTGGATTCTTGGCTTTTCTTGGGCACTCTCTGGCCCTCTTTCTCTCTCTCTCTCTCTTTCTCTTTCTCTCTCTCAGGTAACTTTTTACATACGATTAATGGTATATGATTTTATCATCTCATACATCTATTTTGTAATAATTTTAAGTGTAACCATAATCAGATATTGTCATTAAACCCTTTCAATTACAAATGATGTGCTAACTAGTTTTGTTTTAGTATTAACATTAATGTGCTCCCTATTGCAATGCAATATTGTCACACTATAGCAACGCTCTCCCACATATTTTGCTATTGTAACTGCGCTTATTTCCGTCGTTGGTATAAGTTGCAGTGGGTGGTAATAGACAAGAAATGTACAGTTTTCTACCATCTTGCTGATAAAGTTTCTTTAGTCGCTCGGCAAACCTTACAGCCTGAACCCCTGTAGGAGTTCCACCCTTACAGATGGTGCCGAAACCCGGGATCCCTTGCAGTGAGTTTTCTGAAATCTACTCTGATCGGTCATCAGAATGAGGACTTTTTTCACAGTTGATCTTGTGAATGAATTAAAGCTGACCATCTCAGCAAGGAATGGGTAAGTCTGTTTTAATTGTTTAATGGTATGATATTCCGATATCCTCAGGGATGGAAGGGAAAAATTCTGGAAAGAGTGAAGTATTGTTTGCTTTATGGAGCAAAAAAGTTGAGCCTACTTTGTGCAAACTCAAGAAACAATATATTGGGATTAAATGTTCAGATGATGAAATGCTCAAATGGTGGGACATAATTGGCAAACACCAAAATAAATCAAAACGTGGTGAAATAATTGAGGCTTTAAACTTCATAAGTTGTGCGCAGCTGCGTGATGTGACCACACATCTATTTTCAAGTAGAGATGCTAAATGTAAAGAATTGCATTCTAAAAATGCAGAGGCACAAAAGTCAGAGTTGAAGATTCAGGATCTTCAGTCACAGCTAGATAATTTACTAGCTGAACAGTTAGTTCTAACTGAAAAGTGTAAAAAAACACAAGGAGACTATTGCAGATCTCAAGGCTAAGCTAAATGCTCAAAAGTCTCCCAAAATGCTTAACAGCGATGGGGCTAAAAAGCATGTTCACTTCTTAGATGAAGTGAATTGCTCTAATGAATCTGGAATGTTTTGTTCAGAGGCCACTGCTCAAGAAAGTGTGCCTATTTCAGTTCTTAAGGTGATGCAGCACCGTAATAGCGCAGAGTCATGTACCAGAATGCATGGTGTCCAAGCATTAGAGAGTCATGAAAACCCTCAAACTCCAGGAGAACACAGCAAACAACCCTGTGGCAAAGAGAACAGGTTTTGCAGTTCCTGTCAGAAAATAGGCCATACAGAGGAAAAATGCTGGTCACTGGGTAGGGGTAGACCTCCACCTTATTTTCAGAAAAGTAGGAAACCACATTCTAAGGGTAAAGATCAATGCTCAATTGCAGGTAAAACTCTAAGTGAGTTAACGGCATTGTTCATGCAAGGCCTCCAACTATTAACTTCACTTGCTAGTGGATTAGCAGCTCAATAGCAATTATCCTGTTTGTATTTTCAAATTTGTAAATGTGCTAAACACATTGTGCGCATAGAACACATTAAAGTTGTTTGTGATACTATATGTACACATAGACTAGCTGAGTTTATTCTTTAAAACACACGATTGATTTACTGTAAGTGTTGTATGAAACACTTAGGTTAAAGGTTGTAGATTCTATCCATTCTAGACGATGTATCTTGTGTAAATTGGAATAATAAGTGTACTACTGGAATTGTATTGCAATTTCTAGTTGCATGTGTGACTATGTTAAATTTATTTGCCTCCTAAGTGGAAAACTCTGCTATTTTCCCTATAGCTAGAGTAAAACCATGTACAGGAGCACAGAATTGCCATGTGGCTACAATGTGATTCACAATTGTATTAACCATGAAAATGCTTTCCTCACAACAGGATTCGGAAACTCTGAACTTTGCACTTTATCGTGCTCCTTAACAAAAACATTGGTGCAGAAAGAATTGGAGCCAGATCACACCTCATACACACATTTTCAAGCTGGCTCCCTGTTACAACAGGACCAAATTTGCATCACAATTGTAAAACCTTCTCACCTTTGTTTGGAGCATGATTGATTTACACATAGTCACAGCTAAATGCAGCCACATAGATTTGATCTTTAAACACAAAGTCAAATCTACATCTACATATGTCTCACAAAATGTATGCATATAATGATTTTAAGTCTTTAAGTCTAGACTGCACTATAACTGTGAATTTCATCCAGTTGTTGTTGTTTTTTCCTTTTTTGATTTACTAAATCACTTTGTTATTTGTCTCACCAAATTAAATATCAAAATGTATGTTAGTATTTCTCATTCTTACTTAAGCACAAAATTTTTATTATCATTAATGCATTTGAAACAATTCTGAAGCTTATTTGATTTGTTTCTTTGTATTTTGTCCATTTGACTTGTAACAATGTTTTTGAACATTTATTCAATTGAATCTCTGTATTTGGTTACACTGAATATTTTGTTAATACTCTTCATGAAATGGGGTGTTTTAAACCAACATTTGTTGTTTTGTTATTACGCAATTTATTTAAATGTTTCCAGAAACAATGTAAGAGCTTGTAAGATCTTCTTTTATTCTCGCCTTGACCACTTTATCAAGTACATCGATTTAAGGGCTTATTGCCAGAGACAAATTTAATCTGACCACATCAAACCTCTGACCAATGAAAAATGCCATATGCATGCTTTTGCTGTTTGTTGTTCTTTTAAATCACAGGATCCCTGCTGCCAAAGTTCAAATCCTGTGTCTTGTCTCAAAGGAGGGACAACTGAGTTCTACCATTATCAGTGCCTGATTCTTGTGGAGGTGTGAAGTGTTTGATGGATGATTTGCATATCTATGAATGGTCCAACACCATTTGATGGACCTTCTCATGCAGGACTGAACGGAGAACAAAGACTGAAGACTGACCGACTGCTATTGAAACAAGTCTGGACAAGAAGTCTGAAGTTGACATCTACACACAACAGAAAGCATGTCTTCATGGACTGTGACACCTTTTGACTCCATGAGTGTGGCCAAAGGTGCCAAGGAGGGACTGTAAGAATTGAAAATATCTAAAGATATTTTAAAATGAACAAAGACATTCAACCCCCTCTCTCTTGCTACAAGGGCCATTTAGAAGGCACAAAGGTGTTGATAGCGATCAAGGCCTGTAGGCCAAGATCTGTGAACATCGGGGGTCTACAAATGGTCACACCTTTAGTACAGTGGGGGGAAGTTTTAATCTTCTGATTGGTCAGTTTGAATGTCTCACATTTGGGTTTTGGTCACATGGTCAAGGAAGGGATAAAAGAAGATTGTAACTATCGCTCTGGCTCTTTTTCTATGCTCTGCTCTTTTTCTATGCTCTGCTCTCTTTTCTATGCTCTTTTCTATGCTCTTCTTTCTTGGATTCTTGGCTTTTCTTGGGCACTCTCTGGCCCTCTCTCTCTCTCTCTCTCTCTCTCTCTCTCTCTCTCTTTCTCTTTCTCTCTCTCAGGTAACTTTTTACATACGATTAATGGTATATGATTTTATCATCTCATACATCTATTTTGTAATAATTTTAAGTGTAACCATAATCAGATATTGTCATTAAACCCTTTCAATTACAAATGATGTGCTAACTAGTTTTGTTTTAGTATTAACATTAATGTGCTCCCTATTGCAATGCAATATTGTCACACTATAGCAACGCTCTCCCACATATTTTGCTATTGTAACTGCGCTTATTTCCGTCGTTGGTATAAGTTGCAGTGGGTGGTAATAGACAAGAAATGTCCAGTTTTCTACCATCTTGCTGATAAAGTTTCTTTAGTCGCTCGGCAAACCTTACAGCCTGAACCCCTGTAGGAGTTCCACCCTTACAGTATGATGGAGAAAATTCTGTTTTACTGTTACTAAAAATAAAGCTGCATCTGATTATGCTATGTTAGCTACTTCACAAAATAGTGTTTTTCTCTGAGGCATGGTGAAGCATGGTACTCGCAAAAAATCAAGAAAATTAGATTTAAACAATAAGACTAAACGTGTTGAGCTATGTAACAACAATTAGTTTTCTGTCTATAAATGTAACCAAACAGTTGTTCCCTTGACTATTAAAACATGTAATATATTAAATCATCTTTGGTGTTTCCATGGTTTCTACAAAATAAAACCGGAAACCGAGGGTAACACGGGTATGACGCAATTGACAGGCGACTCCTTACCCGTCCCGGAGCGTAGGTTGAAATTGCAATTTTCTCACGATTTACAAATAGTTGGAAACATTTGGGATATTGTAAGTACTCAAGTGAACAAAATATATAACACTGGCCTAGTGGTTTTTGGATATTTTACTGCAAAATTCTTACATATTGCACCTTTAATATGATGTAAGGAACAGCACAATCCAGGGCCGCTTTTTATGGCAGGGCCCCTCTTATTGCAACAGTGGAGAAAGGTTTGCAACATTTTGATTGGATCTTGGTGGACTAGCGCAAACAAATGTCCATCAGATAAGGATGCTAGGACAACTGACAGACTTATCATTGTTCCCCAGGCAGTTTCTGCCCTGCACCCATCATGAGACTAATCCCTAAAGTCAAAGCCAACCGCCATTAAAAAAAATAATTAAAAAAATATATTTAGGATTTTTGGATGCAGTGACCGAAACAAAAGGAGGCCACAATGATCTATTCNCCAAAAAAAAAAATAATTAAAAAAATATATTTAGGATTTTTGGATGCAGTGACCGAAACAAAAGGAGGCCACAATGATCTATTCAAATCCATTCATTTCTATGTTTGGAAACTTTAAAACTGATGTAAACTACACATATCCATTTCATACTCATTTAGAGAAATAAGTATTCCAATATCTTAAACAAATTCAGCTGTTAATGTACTGAATGAATGCTTGACAGTTCGATCTTTTTCAATCGTTTGGACTCTATTTGTTTAAAATCTTGCCAAAGGTATTCTGGTGGTGCTTTGGAAAGTGAGAAATGCATCGGTAAAACTTCAAAGACACTTTAAAGACTTCTTACTGTGTGCTTTATGCAAATGAGTTCCACAGGAGAAAGAAGGGTGAGCCACACTTGTCTGCCCCCTCTGATGCCAGCAGCCAATCATTGCACTGGAATGGAGAAGTGCCAAATTGCAATCTCCTCCTCATCAGAAAGGGATGAAGGTATCCTTTCAACAGACACTCCTTGTTATGTCTCACCATCAGGTGAGACATAACAGATATACTGTTCTGAGTCTGTCCTGTTAGGCGATAGACAGAAACAGATCAACAAAGTTCTGGGTCTCAGTCCTGTAAAGAGAGAGACATTAACAGATATGCCGTCCTGAGTCTCCAGCCTGCAAAGGAGAGACAGAAACAGGTTCCATACACAAGTCTACAGCTTGTGAGGCTGCAACAGATACGACCACATTCTGAGCCTCCAGTCTGTTGGGAAAGAGACCTTAACAAACACTACATTCAGAGTCTCCATCCAGCGAGACAGTAACAACTATAGCAAGTCCTGAGTCTCCATGCCAGAGAGACCAAAGAGGATTGACCAAATTCTGAGTGTCTGGCCCAGAGAGACAGAAGACAAACAGACATTTGCAACAAGGTTAAGCTCAGCAGAGCAAACCTTCACTTCAAAGTTCCTTCATCTGTGTGTTCCAGATTGTTAAGGACCTTCTGCACCTACTTCAGGGCCTCATCTGCATGTTCCAATTTTAGGAACCGTTTTTGTACTTCAGGAAATCAGCATCTCACAGAGCTTTGTGTTCAAGGCTGTTGAAACAGATTCCATAAATATCACTTTACCAAACCTCTTTCCAGAGACCTTGTTGTTATATATTATCAGTATATGATTTCCTAATTTACATAGCTGGTGCTAGTTAATAACAAATAATCTTTTTTTTTTTTGATGCATATTCTTCACCATATTAGTTTCAGAGAAACAAAAGTTTATCTTTCCATAAGATAGCGTAACTCTTCCCACACCCAACATAATCACTTGTGCTTTATGCGTCTTAAATATTTTATTCCTTTATCATTCATGGTATTCATTTAGTAGTTGTGTTAGTTATTCTTGTTTTTCGTTTTTTTAATAAAATATATTTTATTACACCATTGTGCTGATAATACAGAAGAGGCTCAACAAGTTAAAGATCTCACGATCTTACCAATCTTTCAGATCAGTGGTTCTCAACCATAACCATTTTATTGAAAGAGGGGTATTGCTGAATGAAAAACACCTCAAAGTCCATCACTGCCTGTAGATTACCATACATATAATAATCAAGCAGACTATTTTCGTTGCGATTGTTTGACGAGAGTTGATCACTCTTTATGTTTTTAATGCACCAATATAATCATTTTTAAAAAGAGCCTGTCTCAAGATGCAGCATTCTTTCCAATTCATTTGTGCTCTGTCTTTTTTTGCGCTCTCTCTATTGTGAATGTGTTCTGTATCTGTGTGTGCTGCCTCGCTAGTTCTAGCTTACGGAGCCCTGCACATGACATGCAGAGAAAAAATAGTAGGCTAAATCATGCACATGGTTCATTCCCTCAATTTGCTAAATTGTGCACACGATTTATAAATCGAGGGAATGAATTAGTAAATCGTGCACACGATTTACTTTTTTCCTGCATCTCCGTACTAGCTTGAGTGAGCGCATCATATACAGGTACGCGCAAATTATCAGTCAGTGCTCATTAGGGCTTGCATAGACTAGTCGAGTAGTCGAGAGATCGACTACTTCAACCACTAATCGGCGCTGTCGGAAACAATCGACTACTCGAGCGTGCATTGATCATAAATGAATTTAAAAAAAGAGAGATACGTCACAGTATTGTAAATCTTTCCGTTTTAAACCAAGAAGGGGAGCCAATGGATATCACACAAGAAGCAACGTGCAAACTTTGCGCAAGAGTTATGCCGGTAAAAGCTTAACCTCGGTCAGTAGGCTATTCAAAGTGAAAGTAAAAAGTGACAGAGCTGTCTGGCGCTGCATAGACTATTAATAATTTTAATTATAGGCCTATAATTCATTGTATAATAGACCTAAAAAATGTTTTTAAAACATTTTCAAAGATGAGCAAATAGCCTAATCTTTTATTATCCTCACAGCACATCAGTTATGTGATGCGCTATGAAATTATTGCGGGGCAAATAAATTAATATTAATTTAATAATAAAAGTAGCCTAATCTAATATTATTAATAATAGACTAGAAGAATGTAACAGGCCTACATTAATTGGAAATGCCACATCCTCTGAATATTGCCAATATTTGATGCTTTTGACAATATCTCTGGCTATCGTCGATACATGATCATCGTCTGTTGACGCAACCCGGTTTATCGCGGGTTTATTTGGCTTTACTCTGTTACATGAAAATTAAAATATGTAATGTCATAATTATAATGTTTTGAGAGTTTACTTATAATTGTTGCATTAGGCTATGAATTAATAAACATTTATTGATAAGAACTATTTCATGTCTTTTCATTTACAGTAGCATGAACCACGAGTAGCCAAGTAACTCGAGTATTGTTTTGATAAGAAATCGACTAGCAGAAATCAGTAGTCGTGCAACCCCTAGTGCTCATCTATATTCATGGCACTAGTAATATATATTATTTTTAGCTAGCTAGTGTTATGTTGTAATGCTTAATATTTTAAACGACCCAATAAATTCATTAAACACCAATTTAAGACAGGTTGGAGGTTATCCAAACTTTGAGAAGTTATTTACGATGATTTTTAAGAACATTCTATTTGGGAATATGAATACTTAAATTCTTAAATTTGATTTTAAGAATGATCTTTAAAAAAAAGAGATAAGAACATTCTTAAGAAAGGTTTTTGAGAATACAAAAAATATTCTTGTCTTTTTTCTTAAGTTTGAAAATAAGAAGACATTGCCAGTTAAAGATGAATTTTATAATCCGTCCCCTGGTGGCCAATTCTATAAGTCGACAGCCCTTCATCCATAACCTTGTCATCCAAAGGCTGCTGAGTAAGCCTTATGTTGCGCTGCTTGAAGAAGCTGAACAGTTTGAAAAAGACAGTTCAGGATGCATTCAGCCTTAGTGCCGGTATCCAGAGTACTGAACGCCCTTCCTGTGTAACCCCAAGGCAGTGTCGCGTACCAGTGCTGAGGTGTCTGCAGTGTTAGAGGGCCACAAGGATTGGGAGGTGGGAGTGGAATCAAGGGCAATCTCCTGGATCACCAAGACACTCAGGGCAATACCTCCTGGGCAATGCCCATTGCTGGTCTTCTCCTTAGTGACAGAAGGAAGATCCTTGCCTGTCCAGGGTCTTGTTTTATGTTGCAATGGCAGAAGTTAAAGATACTTGATGGGGTATTGTATCTTGTAAACAAAGATTCCCTGATGGGGAAAAAGAGAGCCAACTGATTCGAGAGAACAACTGCTTAAAGGGATAGTTCACCCAAAAATGAAAATTTGATGTTTATCTGCTTACCCCCAGCGCATCCAAGATCGGTTTGTGCGAGAAACCGAACAGTATTTATATCATTTTTTACCTCTAATACACCACTATGTCCAACTGCATTCAGCATTCGCTTAGTGAGGTCTGATTGCGCTCTGACAACAACAGTGATGTCTCGCGCATATACTTCTGTAAGGAACCCCCCATCGGCCCAAAAACGGAATCCGACGCGCCGGGCGAAGGTTAACGCGTGTATGCCTTTTCAGCGTCACTGTGAAGTGTACTTAATTTCACTCGTTTAATCTGACTCCATTTTCAAATGATTCTTATTCTTAGGTTGTGCTTCCAATTCGAAATTAATCAGTTATGACTCAATTTAGATTTTTGATTACCTTATAGTTTCAATTATTTCGTTCGCCGTAGACCCGGTATCGCTTTAGAAGAGTCACTTCGGCCGATTAAAGGCTCTTCCCGGACACAAACTCGTCAGTTCTGATCTTAAACATTGGATGCAGGGTAAATATCTACCTTTAAGTCGCGCTCTGCTTACTCGTAACAAAAAGCATAGTTATCATATATTTACGAAAACTGCAACTTATTTAAGACAGTGATTGTCAGAAATCGAAATGGACTCAATTGATGTGCCCTTATGCTCCATCAATGAACCTTTCGTATGAACAATCCTGAACACAGATTTGAGGTAATATCTTCGCTTTGATCTACTAGAAATAATGAATTAAGAATAATGCAGAATAAATCATTTTATTCGTCAAGTAAAAATGTATCATGCCATTTACGTTACAGTTAGACAATTCAAAGCCAATTCAGAAATAGCGAATGCATAACATCAGTTGAAATGCATATACACACAGAGATGTGTGAATGTCTTCAGACATTCACCCATCTCTGTGGGGGCCTCTGGCTGCAGAAGATCCCCCCTGACTGCTTTGCTCTTTACCTTTTATACCAGGACCAGAACAAAAGGATCGTAAATGTTTATTACACCAACACCTGTTTTGGGGAGAGGAGTGGGTTTTCACAAAAGGCACCACCCAAATATAGGACAGAATTTTCCTTAGTTTTCAATCTTCTTCATAATACCAGTGACTGCTGTGAAATTGAGACCATTTTACCAATCGCACTGAGACCTTTAAAATGATACCAAACATGAAAGGGAAAAACAATATATATACAAGTTACATTAAACATTGAATATAAACTTTCAGTGACTTACGTCAGGGGGAAGGGAAGGTGTGTTTGTGTGTGTGTGTGTGGGGGGGGGAGGCATTGTCCTTTTTGGGTTAGGGCAAGGTGTTGTCAATTTGCCACTTCTTTGAGATTTTCTTCTCTATGCAAATTTTATTGCTTTATTGCAGGATGCTTGATCTCAGTTTCCGTTTAACAGGAAAATCAAGCCTTACAGTTTCTAGTGTTGCCAGATCTGCCCTGGGGGTCGTCTGCTCCACCATGGAGATCTTCAAGCCCATCTGCACTGCTGTGGTGGTCATCTGCTCCACTGTGGGGCTCTTCAAGCCTGTCTGCCTGGCCGCTTCCTCAGTCTGCTCTTCCCTGGCCACCTGCTCAGCCTGCTCCACCTCCTCGGCTTAGGTTTGTAGGCCCTCCATGGACGTGGCCCTCCACCCCGCCCCCTTGTTCACCTCCGCCCTGCCTCCCTGGACTTATTAGGAGCACATAGAAGCCACTCCTTAGGAGGGGAGCTATGTCACGATCCCTGTCTATGTTCCCTGTGTTTCCATTATTGTGTGTTCACCTCTTGTTTCCCTACTGCTGTTCCCCTCGTTAGTTACCATGGACACTCATTGGACCACGCCCCCTTGTTAACTCATTACCTTGATAAGCTGGTTAAGTCTTGTTCTCTCACCCTATATAAGCCTGTTTCACTCATCCATTCCCTGCAAAGTCTTGTCTAGTGTTCTACTGCAATTCTGAGCATTATTCCTGGTTTATGTCTTTTGGTTTCCCCTGTCTGCCTGTGTGTACCTGCCTTGTTGTTTGTTTGGACTGCCTGCCTGTGTTTGACCTCGCCTGTTATTCGGATTACGTGTCTGGATTGTCGTTTGTAACACGTACAGGATTTACAGAATACAAAAATGATGTACTAACTGTGAGCATGCTGATATCAGAAGCAACTACATTATTACATTAGCTATCACCAATATTACTCACTTATAACACAACATGATTTTGTTATAGACATATGCTTTATGTATTATCATACAGTACAAAAACATAATTTTATATTTTAGAAACTAAATTACCGTTTAGCACATTATAAACATCTGCATTTGAGCAGATATTCCTGAACACAGTACTCTACTGCACAGTAAAAAAATAATAATAATAATCTTTTTAACATTCATCATGTTACAGTTGTAACGTGCTGGTGTTGAAGAGATGAGTCGTTCACGGACTTCCACAATGAAAAGGGATTTATTAGTACAAAGAAGGGATAACACATCCAAACACAGTTATCATACAAAAGAACAGACAAGGAGTGAAGGGAGTAAGTCCATATATATAGGGAGTGCAAACGAGGAAGTCAAGGTGAAGATGATGAGTGATGATGGGGAGATGACGAGGGAAGTGAGTGCAGGTGTGGAAACAGGAGGATGATGGGAAATGGAGTTCAGGAAGACAAGGGATCTGTAACAACAGTAAAACACTCATATTTTATATCATATTCTTTTATATTATATTATGGAGCATGAAAACATCCCTGTTTTATACGACATTTACATGCATTGAAATATTATCTATCTATATATTACATATTTTAACGTTTTGTTATGTATGAAAAAATCTTGTTGTGAAAGTCTTGGGAGAGCTCTTTGCCTCTACCCATCATGAGATGTCCAGTACTTGCATTCAGAGGTGGGTAAGCCTTTTTCTAACCTAACAACATGCACTAACCCAACTGATACTAATTTGCACGGGTAGGAGGTAGAACTATTCAGTGAAATCTGTTGCTTTCTTGACTTTCCTTGCCTTAGTGTGCTGCTTTTTCTTAGTGTGTTCAATACTTCTTTCCCTTGTCATTTCACTTTATTACACCTAACTTTTTTATGGATTGTAGTATTATGATTTCCTTATTTGTATTGATTTCTTGAGCTAATACCAACGTCTGGTCAAAATTTTATGTAAATTGCTTTATTGGAACTTTGTATAACATTCCTGTAAAATTTGCCTAAAACGCCTAAAAAGGCACACCCAAAGTAAATTGCATACTGATCAGACTTATTAGTTCAGATCTAACCAATCATTATCTAACACTTGGATTATAAAAGATCAGTACTTACACATGTCTGAGTTTGCAGATGTTGATGCCAACCTTCACACTGTCACTGCCGAGTACATTGCTCCACAACTTCTTCAAGTGAGAAGTTTGTTTTCCTCATTCTCTTCGCCATTTTTTGCCTCTAAAACTCTTTCCAAGCTGTATTTGCACACGGCCCCATGCGTCACTTGTGCACAGACCTCTGTGCTGAAAGGCTGAATTGTTCCATTGAAGTTGCTTATCAATCTTTTCAGAATTTCATTGGCTATCAGATAAGACCATTATTTTCAAACTCTCATATTACTTGTTTGATGTACTGTCAATCAAAGAGAGGAAGGCACCTTCCTTCATCCTGGGCACTCCTTGGCTATTGCTGCTTGTTGACACCTCTTATACCCCTTTTCCACCAAGGCAGTTTGAGTGCTGGTTCGGAGCCAGAAAAAGTGGTTCGTAAGTAGCACCAAAACATTGCTGGGCTAGAAGTAAGAACCGCTTGCGTCAGGGGCTGGGGGCGGGGTTACCGTGACCAGCAAGAAACTTGTGACCTCCATTTTTGAAATAGCAGCTAATCGAGCTAATAGCAGCTCGACTGTAATCTCCGTCTATATAATTACGGCGAGCCGTGTTTGGATGCCGATGTAAGTTCGCAAAGCCATGAGCATCAACAGTAGTGAAACATCCGCGATTGTTGATAGAAGGCTTGTTTGAGATGCATCGGAGCAGCGCGGGCCGATTCGGCGAGTGCCGCGGATCCGCGGGAGCGTTTGTAGAGCATACGACTCCTTGTGCTTTTGGATCGTTCTCGCGGAGCTTTGATGTCATGCGCCTATTGCTCTGCGAGAAGCCGATGCATCTCAAACGAGCCTGGTGTAAAGTGTTTGGCGCTGCGGCGCTAGCTTTGCTGTGAAATATGAGATGTATACAGTGACGTAACACTTGGCTCTGTGCTGGCTCTCTAGCCCGTGGAAAGGCAAACCGGTTCTTAGAAGGCTCGTCAGTTGAACCAACTCCGAACTGGCACTAGCACTAGCTCTGAACTAGCACCCGGTTCGTGCTGGTGGAAAGGGGGTATTAGATGCACCGATTGGTTCAAAAGAGGTGTCAATCCAAAGTTCAGGGGTCAGCAGCCATTTTGACATAGAAAAATCTGTATTGTTTACAAATGAACAGACGCTACACCTCAGAATATGTTTGAAGATCTGAGGGCTGTTTCATAAAACAAGATTAGAAAACAAGCCAGGCTTATTTTACTTAGACTTATTGTCAGCGAATTCTGTTTCATAAAACAAACTAAAATTAGTTCAAACTCAGTTACTCTGGCAACTTATGCTGGGAAACTAGCCTGGTCCGGGGCAGGCTAACTGTCAGGCTAAGCTGATCTCCTCTAACACTGACCAATAGGAACGCAATGATATTACAGCTGACTCTCTCACATACAATTATTTGACTTTATTAACACACACATATACAGTAGATATATATATATACACGCATTTACGAAATAGTGCTAAATTTAAAAAAAATGGTCTAAGTTTAAGGCTTTTTTTTAAATTAAAAGGTAAGTATGATGAACCAAAATATTTGAAGAGAAGTAATTTCTTAAAAATTAAGTGTTATATAGCCCACCGAATCATTCTCAGACTTAATACTGACAACAATGGAAGCACTTGGGAGAGAACTGTCAGGAGACTTATTTCTTAGCACAAAAGAGGACAGTGGAACAAGAGGATTACCAAATCATTGTTTTAAGTGTGGAAATATAGCAAAAGTACACAGAAATTCAAAATCAATAGACCTGTGACAAGGCCCCTGAAACAATCAGGCCTTCATTTTAAGCTTTCATTTGGTGAGGAGTGATTTTTTTGGCTAGACAAAGAGCAGGAGAAATACCAAGTGAGTGTTTCAGAGCCAGCAAAAGCTATGAAAAGAGTGACAGAGTAAGATGCAGCCTGCAGAAATGACATGTATGGTTGTTGTCCACACTGGAACTACCTACAGTAGTCAAAGCACAATAAAGTCAAAATTATCTTGACTAGGTAATCCTGGATCGAATTAGCGGGACTGCGTGAACGTCAGTTACCTTTTATGAAACCGTTTTAGCCCCAACTCACTTGTTAGGTTAATTCAAGTCAGGTTTTAGAGTTTAATCCTCGCTTTTCTTAGCATCTTTTATGAAACAGCCCTCTGATTGCTCTGTCGGCTAACTTGAAATGATACTACTCTGTTCCGTGGATGTTTATTGACATATAGATGTGTTATGGACTAAATATTTCACTGAATTGGATTGACTGGACCCTTTACAGTGTAACTACACCGTTTTTGTTGGAATGTTATGGATCAGTGGACTTTCAGTAGACTTCATAAGTGAGTTCCGTCAGTTTTGTAGTTGTCTAGTTGGTTGTTGGTGGTCTGACAAAGACACTGATTGTACCTGCTGTGTTGATTGTCTCTTAAAATGGTTTACATCGTTCGAGCTTTCCAAAGATATGTTCAGCTTTTTGTTTTTTGAGTTTTTGTATTTCACAACTTTAACCTCTTGAACACGCAATGTACCGCCGGCAGTAAGCTGGAATTTTGTATGGATAATAAAAAAAATGTTAACGTATTCAATACTTATTTTCCCTCATGTAATTTACAAGTAGACATTCTAAGCTTTCTAGAGACATGTTTCTCATGTATTTGTGACAACTATTCGCTGAGTTTCGGATCTTTTTTGAAACGCATTTCAGAAATAAATCCACAGAGACTTAGACAGCAGACAGAGCACCCTGTATATTTTCTTTATTTTACAAAGGAACGTCATTTTGCTGTTATTATGAGTGCACACTAATAAAAATAGACATTCTGTAGTTGCGATTGATGTATTACTTTTATCTGTAAGACAAAAAATGACAGAGTATTTTAAGTCGATTTTGCTGCTATGTGAAGAAAATTCAGCAAAACGAGCCAGCGCGTTTGCCAACCTCAGAGTGTTAAATCAAGAAGAGAAAGAGTAATTGGAAGACTTACTGAATCGTGGGTGGATTGAAAAGTCATGATCACCCTTTGCATCACCGGTGGTCTGTGTAAGAAAGAAAGATGGGGCATTGAGACTGTGCTGTGATTACAGAGACTTGAACAGAAAATCAGTACTCGATCGACATCCAATTCCAAGAATTCAGGACATGCTTCACTCTTTGATCAACAGCTCCTGGTTTTCAGTGTTGGATCAGGAAAAAGCATATCACCAGGGGTTCCTGTATAAAGAAAATAGACCCTCGACTGCCTTCATAACCCCGTGGGGATTATACCATTAGGTGAGGATACCCTTTGGCCTGAGTTCAGCACTGGCAGAATTTCAAAGGAGTATGGAAGAGTGTCTGGCACAGGTAGGTCTTAGAGATGTCATACTGTATGTCAACTCTGCCTTGATGATAAGCTTGTCCATAGCCTTAGATTTGAAGACCATGTAAATCACCTCAGAGCTGTGTTACAGAGATATCAGCAGCATGGTGTGAAGCTCAGTCCTCGTAAAGGAAGTTGAGATTCCTGTTGTCAGGTGAGGGATACACCACAGATCCTGCTGAAGTGGCCCCCGTACAGGCCTTAAAAGATAGAGTCAAATCACCACTGTAGGTGATTTGAGGAAGTTGCTGGGGTTCTTCTCATATTACCATACATATATACCAGATTTTTCCCAACTGCCGAAACCCCTGTATCAGCTGTTGTCATTGCCACCTGGGGAAGAACCACATGCAGAGAAAAGAGTAAGAGGAAAATGTATCAGCAGCTAACACAATGGTGGTCTTCCATCAAATACACAGATACAGTGGACTCAAAGCCATCAAGAGATGTTCATTTTTTTTCTTTGATAAACTGACAACCCCACCAATCTTGGGTTATACAGATCTCCGAAGACACAGGTTACTGCATGGGTTACTGCAACTCAAATACAGGCTCTCCAGATGGTGTGTGATGCTGCTGTGTCTGCGTCTAATAATCCCCTCACGCTTGACCAGATCCTAGTAAGTCAGAGGAAAGATCCTGTAATCAGTCAAGTGCTGCAGTATAAAGTCAATAACCAGAGACCGTTGAGGCAAGTACTCAAAACGTAGCTGACAGATGTGAAAATGCTGTTGAGACAATGGACTAAATTGTACGTCAATTAAAATGGTATAAGAAAAGCAGGTGGGACACTTAGAAGTGAAGAGGACAGTTAATCTGTTTCATCATCGGTTTTACTGGGCTCATATGCATAGTGACACAGAGCATTTTATCGCCAATTAATGTGAGTGCTTAATGTGGAAAAAAAAACACACAAGGCCACAAGAGCTCCTCTCGTTTCCATCGTAACCACACATCCTTTTGAGCTATCGTCTATAGACTTTTTACACCTGTAAACATGTAAGGGAGGGTATGAGTACATCCTGGTTGTCATCGATCATTATACTGATTTTGCACAAGCTTATGCCACTAAAAACTATTCAGCCAAAAATGTGGTGGAAAAGATCTTTTGCTCTACAATTTGGCAAACAAAAAACAATGGCGGACTACAGGACTGTGTTTGTGCTGTTTATTAATGCTTCATTAGGTGAGAGCTGCATAAAATTAACTAAGTGTGTCATATAAGAGAGACATACTGTACAAAACGGTGGGTCCCCAGGACCAGGACTAAAGACCACTGATCTAAGATTACCCCAAGATTTCTGGCAGTTTTGGTCGGGATAACTATCGATGATCCTAGCTGGATAGTGAAATTCTGCTGTACTGTCAAAGTGGTTGGGAAGACAAGAACTTCTGTCTTCAGTTCACTAAATTTAGTTGCAGGTGATGTTCTTTCATCCATGCCATGTTTTTTCATACACCATTACACTTGTGTACATGGTGAAGTGACAATAAAGTGAGCTGAGGTGACAATAAAGTGAGCTGAGGTGAGGTGGAAGAACCCCTGCAGTCTCTGCAGCTTCATACTATTTCATTTGAAATTTTATTGTCTGATTTTAGAGCTAATTATATGATCAGCTCCCACAAGCTCACAATTTCCTGTTGATTCCAAACCAAATGAAATAAAAAAGAGGTGGTGGTCTGGTTATGTCACAGTATAATATACTCAGAACCTGGTTTGCTTAAATGTTCTGGTGGATTTATGCCAAAAAGGATCTATAAGGAGAAATGTCTCTATAATGCAGAACTTACTGCATTTTTTTTTTTCATGTTTAATAGGTTATTTATATTTTTTCTTGTGATAAAATGTGTGCACTTCATAAAATATTATTAAAATTAAAAGTGAATTAAAAGAAAAATAAGTAAAAGTAAATCCATAAAATTATCCCATGATGGGAACCCCTAAAAGGCTTTGTGATCTATGTCCACCTCATGGCTCCAGGGTCATTAGCTAAAAACATGCACCCAAACAGACTACACAAATAATATATTCCATATCTTTTGGAATAAACACTGGGCTTGTATTTTTTTTTTAAATTATTATTCCCAGCAACAGGAGAGGCACAAAAGCATGCATGTCCAATACATGATGAGACACACAGCCACAATTTAGTCCAATAACTCCTCTGAAAACTCAACCATCTCTACTTGAGTAAACTTGGTTTCATTTGGTTTCACACCTCAGGACTTTTACACCTTCTACACCTTATTTTTAACATAAGAGAGTGTGCAGCTATTTGTAACTTGAATCATGTCTATTATCATTAACTAAAACTATTAAAAATTTTTATTTTAACTGAAGGAAAGCTGAAATAAAATAAAATAAAATAAAATATAAATATAAGTTGAAAAATTACAAATGTTTCCTTAGCAATAAACTGAAATAAATTTAAAGGTACACAGTGTAACTTTTTTCCAAAATTAACAAAATTTAAATAATGAGTCAATACATCTGTCATGATCCTGGCCTGTGTTCCCCTGGTCTTGTGCGGACTTATCTTATTTTCTGTTCTGTGCCATGTTTTGTAGTCCTTTGTAGTTCTTCTTGTTGATTAGTTATTGAGCGACAGCGTTAGTTCAGGCAGGTCTCGTAGTCAAGCTCCGCTATCAGCTGATTCGCAAATTCCAACCCCACCCATATCAGCTGATCCGATTTCTATGGACTCCATTGGCAACTCTAAAATAAGGCGCATTACTTAAACGCAGCTTCCGTCTCTCTGCCTGCTAGGCTGCTTCCACTGCACGCTGCTTGCAATCAATCAAGATAAGTAAAACGGTATTTTTATGCTATGTCACTATAGTTTTTCATGTGGTCTGCTTTATCAGTTCATTATGATGTAACACTACGTGAAGTTTAATTCACGTGTCAGTGAACAGTCTGTTTTAATATTCAAGAGTGATTTACTAAGCATATAAGGAGCTAGCCAATGAGATTTGCTTATATTCAGAGACGAGTTTTACTGAAAAAAGTCTTTTTGTGTTGTATCCGCATATCAAATGAAATGGCATCATAGATTTGTTCAGCAGAATGTATAACAGATTTAGACTGTTAGCGAATATCACCAGCTAGCAGATTTTGTGGTTGTTTGCTTACTATTTGTACCTGTAAGGGTGGAACTCCTACAGGGGTTCAGGCTGTAAGGTTTGCCGAGCTACTAAAGAAACTTTATCAGCAAGATGGTAGAAAACTGTACATTTCTTGTCTATTACCACCCACTGCAACTTATACCAACGACGGAAATAAGCGCAGTTACAATAGCAATATATGTGGGAGAGCGTTGCTATAGTGTGACAATACTGTATTGCAATAGGGAGCACATTAAAGTTAATACTAAATCAAAACTAGTTAGCACATCATTTGTAATAGAAAGGGTTTAATGACAATATCTGATTATGGTTACACTTAAAATAATTACAAAATAGATGTATGAGATGATAAAATCATATACCATTAATTGTAGACAGCATGTATGTAAAAAGTTACCTGAGAGAGAGAAAGAGAAAGAGAGAGAGAGAGAGAGAGAGAGAAAGAGGGCCAGAGAGTGCCCAAGAAAAGCCAAAAATCCAAGAAAGAAGAGCATAGAAAAGAGACCAGAGCATAGAAAAGAGAGCAGAGCATAGAAAAGAGACCAGAGCGACAGTTACAATCTTCTTTTATCCCTTCCTTGACCATGTGACTGAAACCCAAATGTGAGACATTCAAACTGACCAATCAGAAGATTAAAACTTCCCCCCACTGTACTAAAGGTGTGACCATTTGTAGACCCCCGATGTACACACATCTTGGCCTACAGGCCTTGATCGCTATCAACACCTTTGTGCCTTCCAAATGGCCCTTGTAGCAAGAGAGAGGGGGTTGAAACAGTAAAGCAAATGTCTTTGTTCATTTTAAAATATCTTTAGATATTTTCAATTCTTACATACCTTATGATTAGATATAATGTATTCACCTATTTACATAGGAAGTACGCGAGCAGCTGCATTTAGGCGATTATATCTGGGCATACAATTTAATAAATATTGGACGAACAGCGATTTATGATAATGACGTTTTTGTCAGCATTGGTAGGCTTCACTGCTGTCACGTTATATCATTTCAACATGCCGAGGCAGTTCCAGGTGTTCTCAACGAAGCAAGAGCACAGTTGATGCTGTAATCATATCATCTGTTTGGATTACTCTAATAATCCTTGTGAGTTTTACTATCATCATCTTCTTCTTCTTTGGGACCTTAGCATTGCACTATAGAACCATCGAGATAATCGGGACTTTACCTAGGATTGTCATAAGGGGAGAATTGGGCCCAAAATCAGTCCGATTATCTTGTAAGATGTTGGTGTTGGTGCCTTTAGTCACAATGAGAGAGAATGGTTGACATACCATAAATGAAGCTTTTCAAAAATTTGAATCAATTGAACCAATTAACGATACCGAGTACTTATCCCTTTTGTTTTGTTAAACGGTAAGGCGTGTTCTGTTGGATTCAATAATGACGTATCAGGTTGGTATAAAATTGGTTAGACCTAGTGTGAAGCCCGAAGAGCAGAAAGACCAGTGATCTGTGTGAGTCCACCGAGCAACGACACCAGCAAGGGACTTGAGTATTCCTCTTTTCTACAGCCTGATCACATTCTGTTGGTTTTTATGATCTATCATTACTATGTGCTTCCAAATCCCTACTATTACTAACACTCATAAATCGAGTGTCACACATTGGAGGCAGCACAATCCTAACAACCTGCCTGCACACTTTTCCTAGGTCCTCTAGTACATTGCTTTTTGCCAGTGTGCTGTAAGCAAAGCATACTTAATTAAATCTATTACTAGTCTTTCAGGTCTCAACCTCATGGCCCTGACTGAGACCTGGATCAGAGCAGGGGACACTGCCACACCTACAGCCCTCTCCAATAATTTCACTTTTACACACACCCCTGGCTTGACTGGGAGGGGTGGGGGTACAGGTCTACTCATCTTCAATGGAAATGTAATCCTTTACCACCTCTGTGTGGGAATAACTTCTTTGAATCACATGCAGTTACTATCACCCACCCCATTAAAATCCATTTTGTAGTTGTTTATCGTTCCCAAGATCTGCTAGGTAACTTGGAGGAGTTGGATGTGTTGAATGTGTATGTGTGACTTTCATCCTTCCTTGAGGATGGTACTTCTCTGGTAGTACTTGGAGACTTCAGCATCCACTTAGAATAACCTCAGTCTGCTGACTATCACACTCTGCTTGACTTGTTTGACTTCATGCCATTATCTACTATGGCTACTCACAAATCAGGTAACCAATTGGACCTTATGTACACACGCTGTACCACAGGCGGTAGATCCTTTTCTTATTTAGCACCTAAACTTTGGAACAGTCTTCCTAGCATTGTTCAGGAAGCAGACACTCTCTATCAGTTTAATCTAGACTAAAAACACATCTCTTTAATCTGGCATAAACATATCACATTATCAATTTATATTTTCACATCCGTTAAAGGATTGTTAGGCTGCGTCATTTATGTCAGCCAGAACCGGGAACACTTCCTGTAATACCCAATGTATCCATTACATCATAAGAAGAATGACATCTATGCTAATATTAGTCTCTCTGTTTATACCAAGGTTTACCGTAGTCAGCCAGTTTCGGGGCAGATCCAGATCAGAAGGAGGACCTGCGCCTAAACATCAGCACAACACATCCCTGAAATGTCTGCTAGATTGTGCCAACTAGACCATCCCCTGTGAAGGCCTCATCGACATGACAGCCAGTGGCACAGATCACCAACAAAACTGTTTCCATACCGGCGAATGGAATCTTGGTGATGAATGCAATCTTCAACCAGATGGAACTGGATTAAATATTTTGACTGTTCCGATCCCAATCTGATTTATGAACTGTAATGCTGCCTGAATTATAATCATGCACTGTTCGTTGTTGGCCAGAGGAGAACTGGCCCCCCGACTGAGCCTGGTGTAGTGATTTTGGACTAGCTTCACACGAGGGCACCAAAAATTTAGTTATTTATGGTCTTAAATATTAATATTAATATTTTGTATTAATATTAAAGGGTTAGTTCACCCAAAAATGAAAATAATATCATTTAGTACTCACCCTCATGTCATTCTCCACCCCTAAGACCTTCGTTCATCTTCGGAACACAAATTAAGATATTTTTGATCAAATCCGATGGCTCAGCGAGGCCTGCTTATTTCCTCTCTCAAGATCCATAATGGTACTAAAAATATATTTAAATCAGTTAATGTGAGTACATTGGTTCTACCTTAATATTATAAAGCGACAAGAATATTTTTTGTGTACCAAAAAAAAAAAAGTACCGACTTTTTAACAATATCTAGTGATGGCCGATTTCAGAACACTGTTTCATGAAGCTTTGGAGCTTTACGAATCAAATCAGTGGTCACCAGATCTCCACACTCCACTCGTTCACTCTCCCCTGAATACTGATCACGAGCACCTGCACCTCATTAATGGACACTATAAAGACTCTGGTTTCACTCAGTTCACAGTCTGGTCTCGTCATACATACCTGGACTCCTTACCTCTGATTTCCTTGTGTTCCCGTTGTTGCCCTTCCGTCTCCTGTGTTCTGTTCTCCGTGTTCATCATTCATTCCGGCAAAGACTTTCATCATCACCAGCTAAGTGTCTGTTTGATTGTGCAAGCATCTCTACTCATCATATCATCTGCTGTTACCTGTGTTCGTGTCTCTGTCAATAAACTGTCTGACTTTTACCATCTCTGTCTCCGTCTGAGTCTGACAGAAGACCAGACCACAACATGCAGAGCGCCACGGACACGGGCGAGGATCGTACAACAGATCCGTTAACCAACCTGGTTGACGCTGTACGATCCTCTCTCCCACCTCCAACTTCGAGCACAACACCTGCAGTCACAGACACCATCGTGCACGCCATCCGTCAAGCTCTCCTTCACCCACCAACCACCGCTGCCTCTGTCAGTCCCATGGCCCGGCCAGCGACATGTTTAGCGGCTGCTAGTGGCTGGAATGAGACAGCGCTGATTACAGCTTTCCTCATGTGAAGCAGTTAATGGTTGTGTACGACGACTCTGTAGGACTGGAGAACCTGATTCAGAAAACCATCCGAGTGGCTCAACGTTATTCTGCGTGTTCAGTTTCCATACCCACTGTCAATCCTCTGCCCACCACACCATCTGTCGCTCTTCCAGCACCTGAACAAATGCAATTGGACTCATACCGTCTTACCCGAGCGGAGCATCAGAGAAGGATGCAACAACACCTGTGCCTGTACTGTGGGGAAGAGGATCATTTCATCACTGCCTGTCATGTTCGACCACCACGTCCCGCGATGAGTACCATCCAATTACCACGTCAGACTGCTCCTCTTACCAGAACTACGGTTCATATCCTTAATGTTCATACCTGTGTTTCAGAGCAAGCCCTCCTCGACTCTGGTTCAGCAGGGAATTTCATCAGCAACGAACTTCTCCAGAAACTGAATGTAGGCCGTAAACGATGTCAGCAGGATCTTCAGATACAGACCTCCAGGGAAAACCGCTTCGACGTGGTCGCATCAGACATTTCTCCCCCATACTGACGCTCCGCATCGGCCATCTCCACACAGAAGACATCACGTTCATGGTGCTGGAAAAATCCACCGCTGACATCATCCTGGGATGCCCCTGGTTAAATCAACACCAACCCCACGTACAATGGAACACTGGTGAGATCCTCAAGTGGAGTAATGAATGTTTCACTAACTGTTTATCTTCTATCAAGAAACCTCCTGCAAAGTTCCAAATCTCCTCTTCCTATGACTCCGAAGTTCTTCCTGATCTTTCCACATCTTCTGAGAGTCCTGAGACAGATCTGAAAACGGAAATTCCTCCTGAATACGGGGCGTGTTCAGCAAGCAGTTGGCAACGCAACTACCACCTCACCGGCCATGGGACTGTGCCATCAACCTACTGCGGAGTGCATACAACCTCATTCGCATACGACGGGGGGAAGAGTGGAAGACTGCCTTCATTACACCATCCGGACACTATGAATACGTCGAGGTGAAAGCCTCTTCCACCTGGGTCGGGGCGGTGTTGTCACAGCGGCAGGGTGATCCCCCACGACTCCATCCATGTGCCTTTTTCTCCAAGAAGCTATCCCCGGTGGAGCAAAACTACGACATTGGGAACAGAGAGCTCCTTGCCATCAAGTTGGCCTTGGAAGAGTTGAGACACTGGCTGGAGGGAGAAAACCATCCGTTTGAAGTCATCACTGACCACCGTAGTCTGGAGTACCTTCGAGAAGCCAAAAGACTGAATCCTCGTCAAGCTCGCTGGGCACTCTTCTTCACAAGGTTTGACTTTAAAGTTTCCTACCGTCCTGTAACCAAGAACTGCAAAGCCGATGCCTTGTCAAGGTTATATCAACCCGATTCTCCCTCCAGCCATGCTTGTCAGTCCCATTCAGTGGGACATTAACACTCTGAGGTCTGACGGTCACGCCGGCGATACTATCGCGTTTTTTTTCTTACCAGTGTGAAAGAGACTCAAAATACTCCATCAATGTTGCACATATAATTAAGAGTTATACACCATTTTAATCTGTGGAATATCATCTTTTATTTGTGTACACTCAGAGTAAAAACAAAATGTTGTGCTTTTTGTAAAATAAAGAAAACTAACATGATGCGTGATCTCTCCTCTCCCTCTGAACGAAGTCCAATCTGATAGTTCTCAGAAATGAACTGTAACTTAGTGAATTCTAATGACAAAAAAATTACACTTATGTCAAAAGAAACGTTGAGATGTCAGCTTTTAAATCGTGTAAGTCAAATCGAAAACAAACCTTCTGTGTTTATGTAATCTGTATGAGAAGAGAGCCATGTCA
>RJVU01023003.1:286587-296954 GCA_003731715.1 Anabarilius grahami
CATGCTTTTAAGCTAAAAGCCTATATGAAATGCCATAGAGGTAACATAATTGTTCAGACACTTTGCATCACAGAAATACATTATATTTTAAAGAATATAATAGAATGCCATTATTTTAAATTGAGCTGAGACATGATTACAGAGGGTTTTTTCACAGCCTACCTGACTGAAAGAGCTCATTAATATGCAAGACATTTCAGCTCATTACTATTCAAATCTTTTGTCTTCTCAGGTGAGAACGACCCATTATTCACGATCATTCACCCCTCCATGCATACTGTTTCGCTTGACAAAAAGTGTCTTACAAAAACTAAATCAATATATTGTTTTATATGAAGGAGTAGGCAGCATAATTTTTACATAATTCTGAAGAAAAAACTCTAGTCTACAACCTCCAATACCTAGAAGTCTTATGAACACAGATTTAATATACTTTTTTTGGCCTTATTTCAGTGACTTAAGTTTTTAGTTTTTTCAATAACCACGCATAAACATTATTCCTTCAAAAATACAAACATGTACATACATGTTCCTCACATATTATGGTAGCCTAGTTTGTGCTGAATACAGTGTAATGACACTTGTGTCATTTATATGTTTATGAACAACTGAAAAAAAGCACAAATGTCAGGGCATGTCAAAACTTCTCCAGGCCCCAAATCAGCCTCAGACTCCAGAGGGTTAACCAGCAGATAACACAAGCCAACACCTCTGAACCCGCTCCGCCGGGAGGTCCTGAGGGGCTCCTCTATGTTCCCGGTCTATGGACTTAACTCACACCTCTCCGGGCTCTGGACACCCAGGCAGTTTACGTACCCTCTCACTCTTGCGACAACACTACTGGTGGCCGTCCATGACGCAGGATGTCTCCCGATACATCAAAGGATGCTCAGTCTGCGACGTTGCTGACACTCCTAGGAGGCTACCAGAAGGCAAGCTGCTTCCTCTACCTATACCTCATCGTCCATGGAGCCACATCGGAATCGACTTCATGACAGACCTACCTGCATCCAACAACTTCACCGGTGTGTTCGTCGTAGTAGATCGATTCTCCAAAGCTGTCAAGCTCATTCCCCTCAAGGGTCTTCCCACAGCTCTGGAAGCTGCCGAAGCTCTCTTCCACAACGTGTTCCGTCACTTTGGCATCCCCAAAGACATCGTCTCGGATCGGGGCCCACAGTTCATCTCCATAGTCTGGAAGGCCTTTTTACAGCTCCTAGGAGTGTCTGTCAGCCTATCCTCTGGATACCATCCCCAGACCAACGGCCAGACTGAGCAGAAGATTCAGGAAATCGGGAGATACCTGCGGTTATACTGCCACCGGAACCAGGACAGCTGGAGCAAGTTCATGCCCTTGGCCGAATATGCCCAGAATTCCCTTCAACAATCCACCACAGGGCTCAACCCATTCCAGTGCATCCTGGGCTACCAACCTCCTCTCTTCCCCTGGTCGGGTGAGCCCTCTGAGGTTCCAGCTGTCAACCACTGGTTCCAGCAGAGCGAGAGAGTGTGGGACTCAGCCCATATCCATCTCCAGCAGGCAGTTCGGAGACACAAGCGGCATGCGGATGCCCGAAGAGGACCAACTCCCCAATACCAGCCGGGGCAAAAGGTTTGGCTCTCGACGAGGGACATCCGTCTCCGACTGCCCTGCCGCAAGCTGAGTCCCCGGTACATAGGTCCATTCAGTATGACAATATTGTGATGACCACTAAAGTGTTATCACATTTGTGGTAGTATCTGTAATTTTATAATTATTGTTTTTGAATATTTGTTCAGGGGTAATGAACCTGGTTCCACCATCCTTTCACTAAAATATTTTATATAGAGGTCAGGAGTAATTGTGGAGTTCGCCAGCAGGGGGTAGAGTGGCGCTTATTGTGCTCCAGGGGGCTTTACGTCAGTTTGGTCCGCTTTGCGGTTTTCCTCTTTCTGCTGAGCGAGATGAAAAACGGACGCAGAGTTTGCCCTGTCTCATTTATTTCTCCTGTTTCCAGAGAGAGCATATAAGCTGTTTACGTGGTGCCAGCAGGTACCTGTAACAGTTTATTGGGGGCTCGTCCGGGATCACTCCCATCTTGTGGCCGGAAGCTGATCCAGTGATACTGCAACCTGGATCAAAAGTGACCTGATGCAACCAGCGAGCTGCAGCCAGCGAAAAAGATCTCCAGATACCATCGATGCTGTCTACGGATGAAGAGGTTACCTGTAATGAATACAAACTAATGACTGTGCCGTGCTGAAATCACCACTCATCAAGAACAGAGCGTGAATTGTGATCCTGGACTCTTGTGACCAAGTGCGAGGAATTGGGAAGCAGTATGGCGGGATGGTGAGAGGAAAAGGTTGGTGTGGGCCATCAAAAAGACCCTTCTCACTCTCTCTGTAGATTAACTGTTCCAGATTGCCAAGTCAGTGGGTCCAGGGCCAGGAATGGACGAGTCTCGCGTCAAGTCAACAGATGAGGAGGGTTGTTTTGAGTACATTTGCAGTTTCATGTCCAGTGAGCCTTTACTGGAGTTAGAGGATTCTGGGATGGCACATTTATTAAACTTAAGGGAGTTAATCGACATAGTCATTCAGGGTCGTGCTTCACAAGTTGCTGTAGCAATTGATGTATTGGGCAGTGGGGATGTAAGTCATGCTATTGATAATGTTAACCCAACTGATGATAGTGATGCTACCGATATTGGGATTACTAATACAACCCACATGGCACTATCTACGGTTAGTGACACACATGACACAGAGCTGCAGAAAATACTTACTAGTTATGAGGAGCTGAGTAAGAAAATGATGCAGTGCAAACACACACCCACTCCACAGTCTGTACCTCAGTCATCTGTAAAGATAGGATGCACCACACAGAGTAGTAACGTAGCAGGCACCAGAGGTTTAAGTGAACACTCGACACCATTAACACATGACAAGTTGCTCTACTTAAGAGAGTTGTCTTACCTTCATCACAGGGAACTGAAGATCCAGGGGGGTCAGATTGGGGACCAGGGGTCAGATCTCAGCTATAACAGTGTCTGTCGGCAGATGGAAGATGGTTTAAAGGTGCAGTTCAGTGATGCAGAGGTTGTAAAAGCCGTCCTAAAAGTCATCAAGCCAGGAACTTTTAAAGACATGTTGATGAATAAGGATGATCTGACTGTAGAAGAGCTAAAAGCCTTCCTCCACTCCCACATGGGTGAGCAAAGTAACACCGAGCTGTTCCAGGAACTCATTTGCACCAAACAAAAATACAATGAGACACCCTTACAGTTCCTATACAGAGTAATAGGACTTAAGCAGAAGATCATGCTGGCCTCCAAACATGCTGACACAGATGTCAAGTACAGTACAGGATGTGTTTCTCCACACCGTGTATCAGGGTCTAGGTCATAAACATGATTATGTCCGCAGAGAGCTGAAGCCATTGCTTGTGGACACCAGAGTATTGGATGAGGCAATCTTAAAACAGATGAAGAAAGTGATGTGTGATGAAAGTGAAAGGCAGCGAAGGCTAGGTCCCGCCACCCGCCAAAGACTAACAAATGTGCACAGTGCTCAGTCTGAAGTCAATGCTGCACAGTGTCCTAGTGTAAAGGAGAAGGCGCCAAAAACAGATGTGATCCAGCAGTTAACGGAAAAACTTGAACAGCTTACAAGTACAGCTGAGCTCATGAGACAGTCAATGCAGACACAGGTGGAAGGACAGTTCAACCACAATGGGAAAGGTAGAGGAGACCGCAGGAGAGAGAAACCATATGGCTGTGACAAGTGCATGGAGCAAAATCGTCCCGACTGCCCTCACTGTTTCCACTGTGGTGAAGAAGACGAGTTAAGGGTGTATGTAGTGAATGGTGACGTCCTCCCATTTGATGGCTGGGTTGCCCTTACAGTCAATTTGATGGGGAATGAGGACTCTAATCTGTCAATTACTGTGCCTTTTCTTGTCAGCAGTCTTGCTCTGGAGAGACCACTGTTGGGTTTCAACGTGCTGGAAGAGATGATACAAGAACGACCTGAAAAGCTGATTTCAACCCTCGTCATCCTACTCTGTAATGCCTTGTGTATACCAGCAGAGAAGGCAGAGCTAATGGTGAGCTTCATCCAAGCCAGCAAACCCTCTGTGCAGTGCGGGCACCTACGGACGGGCAGACAGGACATGGTTATCCCAGCAGGTCAGGTAGCCTGGGCCAAGTGCCAAGTTCCTCCCCACATGAGTACATCTGATGCAGTTTTCCTATTTGAGCCTGATGACTACAATGTGCAGTTGACAGAACTGGACGTGGGTGAAGGTCTGTTGGAGGTACAAAATCCAAGAAAACCTTATGTAGCTGTACTTGTGGGTAACAACACTAAACATGCAGTAACTCTGCCAAGAAAGACAGCACTTGGCGGCATCCACTGTGTTGAAAAAGTGATCGCAACAGACTCACCTGAAGCACCCGAGCCCACAGTGACTGTTAACAGTGCGGTATCAACACCTGTTGACGCCCATCCATCGTCATGGCAACCTCCCATCGACCTCAGTCACCTTGATGATAAACAAAGGGAAAAAGTCAACAAAATGCTGTGTGAAGAAGCCGGGGCTTTCGCACGTGACAGCGATTATATTGGATGCATACCAAGCTTACAAATGTCGATTACCCTCACAGATGAAATCCCTGTACAGAGAGCATACTCAGCAGTCCCGAAGCCACTGTTTAAAGAGGTAAAGGAGTACGTGCAGCAGCTGCTGATGAGAGGCTGGATTGTTAAATCCAAGTCCCCATATGCTGCCCCAGTTGTCTCTGTTAGGAAGAAGGATGGCAGCCTACGTCTTTGTATTGATTATCGCCTCCTGAACAAAAAGACTGTGCCTAATCGACATCCACAACCCAGAATACAAGACCTGACAGACACACTGGGGGGCTACACCTGGTTTAGCATCCTGGACCAGGGAAAAGCTTACCATCAGGGTTTCATCGCCGAGGGTTCACGTCACCTGACTGCCTTCGTCACCCCGTGGGGCCTCTATGAATGGGTCCGTGTCCCATTCGGACTCTCAAATGCCCCAGCAGCATTTCAGCGGAGCATGGAGGAGGTGCTAGGCACCCTCAGGGATGGATGCTGCATCCCTTATCTGGATGACATGCTCTGTTACGCGAGAACATTCGATGAACATGTGGAGGCCCTCCGCAAAGTGCTCCAGGCTCTTCAACAGCACGGAGTAAAACTGAGACCTGAGAAGTGTGAGCTCTTCAGACAAGAAGTCAGGTACGTGGGGTGCCTTGTGTCAGCTGATGGTGTCAAAATAGACCCACGGGACCTTGAAGCAGTCAAAACCTTGACAAGCAAGACACCACAGACAGTTGGTGAAGTAAGGAAACTGACCGGCTTCTTGGGATATTATCGCTCCTACAGTCAGGATTTTTCCAGGATCGCAAAGCTAATCAATGAGCTTCTCCAAACTAAGTCAGGGAAAGCCCAGATTCCAACATGTGGGAAAACCACCAAACGCCCACAGCTGCCTTCCCGACAGCCTGTTGACTGGACCACTCAACATCAGGAAGCTTTAGAGCAACTGGTCACTCTCCTTATAACCCCACCTGTCTTAGCGTATCCTGATTTCAACCTACCTTTCACGCTGCATACAGACACCTCAGACCAGGGCCTGGGGGCTGTCCTCTATCAGCGCCAGAATGGAAAGCTGAGAGTCATTGGCTGTGGCTCGAGGACATTGACACCTGCTGAACGTAACTATCACCTGCACAGTGGAAAACTGGACTTCCTCGCATTGAAATGAGCTGTGTGTGAAAAGTCCCGGGACTACCTGTACTACGCTCCACATTTCACTGTGTACACGGACAACAACCCCCTGACCTACATCATGAGTACAGCAAAACTCAACGCTGTTGGTCATCGGTGGGTGGGAGAACTCTCAGATTTCCAGTTCGACATCAGATATAGGCCTGGAAAATCAAAAGTGGATGCAGACACACTGTCTCGGCTCCCCTTGGACATGAGGAAATATGAGGTGGCTTGTACAGAGGAGTTCTTGAACGAGGCAGTGCGTGCTACATGGGATGGGAGTCAAGCAGCAGAACGGAAGGATGTGGCCTGGGTTGCAGCACTTAACGTGTTCCCCGGATCCTCCACCACAACCTCATTGTCACCTGCCAGCTATCAGCCATGATGATCTTGTTAAGGCTCAAAGAGAGGATCAAGCCATAGGCAAGATTATTGAGTTAAAGGAGTCAAACACAAAACTGACAGATGTCATACGCCAAACTGTAAGTGGAGCCACCCGAAAGCTGCTGCATGAGTGGAGTAAGTTGCAACTTGAAGACGGCCTCCTTTACAGAAGGACGAACCAGCAAAAGCAGTTAGTCCTCCCTCTGAAACACAGGCCGATTGCTCTGAAGTACCTACACAATGAGTACTTGTGGTCATGTAGGCACAGAAAGAGTGCTCCATCTTGCTCGGGAAAGATTTTACTGGCCCTTTATGGCTAAAGAAATTGAAGACTATGTCAAAATGTCCCTGTATCAGGTCTAAGAAACCCACGACACACACGAGAGCTCCTGTGGGCAGCATCACATCTAACTTCCCTTTAGAGCTTGTGTGTATTGACTATTTGCATCTGGAAACCAGTTGTGGGGGATATGAATATATTTTAGTAGTGCTTGATCATTTCACTAGATTTGCCCAGGCATATCCCACGAAGAACAAGAGCGGGAAAACAGCTGCTGAGCGCATCTTCAATGATTTCATACCCCGGTTCAGATATCCATCCAAGCTACATCATGACCAGGGAGAGAATGACAGACACTCAAAGACAAGCAGACATGAGTGATGACAGTGAAAATGATTCAGATGATGATTCTGGCTCAGAATACTGGTTAAGGAGACCGACCGAAAGGATAGAGGAAAGACCTGTTACCTACCAGGAGCAACTCACCAGGTATCCAGAGATTCAGGGGTCAGAACCAGCACCTGTAAAGAGAAAGATTCATACTGTACCTGAACACTTACCAAATCCTACTGAGAAGAGACAACATGCTGATGAAAACCTACCTTTACCCACTGGACCTGTGGAAGGGGAGGAAAACAATGGACACCAAGACTCTGACTCAGAAGCTCGACCTTTGACCCCTCCTGTAGAGCACACTCAGTCAGACGTTAGAAGGTCAGTTCGTGAGAAAAGGCCCCGCCGTTTTCTCACATATGAGTCATTAGGTGAGCCATCAGTCCAGACGCACGCCACAGTTAACTCAGTGACCGGATACACAGCACCCTATATACCTGTCATAGAAGCATCTCATCACGCTACACCTGCACACTCACTCTTTCCATACATCCCGCCTCTTTGTATGCCATATTCACACCCACTCCTTTTCTCCCAGACACCATACATGCCATACCCTTACCAAGCACCAGCCACATACATTCCACCTACAATGCTTATTTGTTGAATAGAGATTTGAGAATCAAGGTTAAGAATTGAAAAAGTTAAACAAGTTTTGAGATAAAGATTTTTGGAAATGTCGGGAGCCATTCTTCTCTGTCAGGGAGCGTGTGATGCCAACTAAAGTGTTATCACATTTGTGGTAGTTTCTGTAATTTTATAATTAATGTTTTTGAATATTTGTTCAGGGGTAATGAACCTGGTTCCACTATCCTTTCACTAAATATTTTATATAGAGGGTCAGGAGTAATTGTGGCGTTCGCCAGCAGGGGGTAGAGTGGCGCTTATTGTGCTCCAGGGGGCTTTATGTCAGTTTGGTCCGCTTTGCGGTTTTCATCTTTCTGCTGAGTGAGATGAAAAACGGACGCAAAGTTTGCCCTGTCTCATTTATTTCTCCTGTTTCCAGAGAGAGCATATAAGCTGTTTACGTGGTGCCAGCCGGTACCTGTAACAATAATATTAAGGTAGAACCACTGAATTCACATGAACTGATTTAAATATGTTTTTAGTACCTTGATGGATCTTGAGAGAGGAAGGACCATTGCTGTCTGTGCAGGCCTCGCTGAGCCATCGGATTTGATCAAAAATATCTTAATTTGTGTTCCGAAGATGAACGAAGGTCTTACGGGTGTAGAACGATATGAGGGTGAGTAATAAATGACATTATTTTCATTTTTGGGTGAACTAACCCTTTAATATTGAGTCAGATGATTCCTTACAATATTTCAGGGCACCAGCCAAGGAGTCTCACCTTGACAATAAAGAACAATCATGGAAGATTGCTGACTGAATTAAAATTATATAAACTGGAGGAAGTTCGTCATCTGACCAATCTTAACTTGTAGAGCATTTTACTGTATTATCAACACAAGGAAGACACAAATGTAATAAATGGATTGTATTAACAAAAGGATAGACAAGAGTAACTAACAACTACTGAATGGATAAAGTGCAAAAAAGACTGATAAATGCAAGTGAATGAGTAGGATGTTGCTATGGCAGTTACAATTTAATCTTATGGAAAGATAAACTTTAGTTTCTCTAGAGGAAATAAGGTAAACCTTATTTTGAATTCAACAAATAAACCAAGAGATGATTTATTATTAACTGATATCAGCTATGCAAAATCTAATGAAAATTACATAATCATATATTGACAATATACACTAATGCCATGGTCTCTAGAAAGAGGTTTGGTAAGTGATATTTACGTCTGCCTGGTCGGGCTGAATCTGAGGGTGACGTCTTCTCCTTGTTTAGCTGGGCAGCATTAAAGTGGGAAGAAAGGAGTTGAAATCCATTTCACAGGGTGTCTGCCCTCATGTCTGCCTGCTGTCTGCAGTGGTGTAATGTAACGAAGTAATAATACTTCCTTACAGTACTTAAGTATTTTTTGGGAGAATCTGTACTTTAATTGAGTTTTTATATTTCTGTCAACTTTTACTTTTACTCCACTACATTTCCTAAATAAAATGTATACTTTTACTCCGATACATTTTCCCAAAGCATTTTCGTTACTTACTACAAAATAAAGTCAGAAGAACACAGACTGCAACCAAGCATGTGCAAACAAGTGCTCGCACAACCGCGGTTCATCTCATTTTCAGGGTTGCGTCCGTTGCTGGAGCGGCTGAGAGGAGTGCGCTGTCATTATACAGTACGAGAGCGACCTCTAGAGGCGAAATAAAAACTATCACTGATGCCTTGTAGAGTTTGTTTTCACACGCAACATGAGGCTGCGCGCTGCACAGAGCGGGACACTTCAAAAACGGATTTAAAACATAGACAACAAAACGTTATGTTATACAGTGTACACTACAGTACATGTTTTCTATCATTATAAAGTAATTAGTTTGTTGACTAGATGCTGCGTTAGTGGAGAACAGTAGTATGTTTGCCGTCGAGGCTGAGAGGATGCTAACCTCAATTGGTAAAAACAATGTGACAAAAACACCAACTGTTTAATGTCACGATTGTTACCATTCATTTGCATTCGTTTATATCCATTTGTTTGCTGTTATGCATTCATTTTCCAGCGAAGTTGCATATTTAAACTGTATCCTCATCATACAGCGACAGAAACATAAAAAAAATCAGAAATGTATTCGATTTCAGTTCTTTCTTTTTTTATCGGCAACACATATTTTGATTAGATAGGCCTAAGCAAGTTTTCTAAAATAGAGGCAAATAATGTGTGAAAGTATGCATATAATAGACCCATGCTATGCCTTTGTGTGTAAAGATGGTAATTTTAAAGCATGACAGTTTGGATTTATATGAAATGGTAACACTTTACAATAAGAGTCCATTTGTAACATTAAATAAGGTTAATAAAAGTATTCTTCATCTATAATGCACTATGAATTAACATGAATGATCAGTGTATAATTAATAAATTAGTGTTTTTTATATTTAAAAAATACAATAAAGATTTAGCTATTTTTTTTAATTCAGAGAAACAAAATGTAAGAGAGTTCAAATTAAACACAATCTTGCTGCTCAAACTGTGTATAGAACAATTTTTAATAATATTTTTTGCTCCTTTTGTATTTTACATTTACTTGTACTTTTACTTCAATACTTAAGTACGTTTAATATCAAAAAAATACTTTTCGTACTTGAGTACAAAAAATATCACATACTTTAAAACTTTTACTCAAGTAACATTCTAAACAGTGACTTTAACTTCTACCAAAGTCGTTTTCTGGTAGGATATCTATACTTTTACTCAAGTATGGTTTTCGAGTACTTTATACACCTCTGGCTGTCTGCCTGCTGATCATTACACTGGTGTCTCCCAAGGTTTTTTTTTTTTTTTTTAAGCCATATTTATTTCATTTTTATCTCTATATTCTTTTGTATTTATTTGTGCTATCATTTCAATTTGCTTATTTGTTATTATTTTATTAGTCTTTTTAATATACTTGTC
>RJVU01023003.1:312915-370084 GCA_003731715.1 Anabarilius grahami
AAAAAAAAAAAAAAAAGCACACAGCCAACTACCAGAATCATCAACTGTACTTCTGTTATGCTCTGATCCCACTTAACCCTCTATTTTAGCATGACATTTCAGTATGATGACAGGACATGCTTGATTGTGTCTCATTAACATTAAACTAGACAATGGCCTTTAGTACTAATCACCAGTCAGTTTTGTCACCTCTCTGAATTTTTTTTGAGGTCAGGGGTGATGCAGCCGAAGGAAATCTTCTCAGAATTAGTATTTTAGTTAATTTAGCTGTAACACCTCACCACTTAACATAAGTGATTTAGCCGAATATAGGCCAAATGTGCCATTATGTCAGACTGTCCAGCACATTTTCACACCCTCCTCCCCCTCCTCTTCTGGTCTTCAATTAGCCACCAGTCATGGTATTTCCTCTTGGGGCACCATAGACCATCTGTGGATCATCACATCTCCTACTGTGCCTTAAACTCAAAGTTAAATATGCTGGAAGGAAGCTCTTAAATGGAAATGCATCTAAGGATATTTTAATGTGGTCGGAGGGAATCTTGTTCCTCTTGGCATGATATCTCCAATGCAATTTGGATGTCCAGTTGATCTATAAAACTGTGCTAGATATTGTGACATCATTTTGAACAAAATCAGGCCAAAGTGAAGTTTGTTTGGAGTTTGTTTGTGAGTTCGAGACAACTTGCAAAAGTGAACTTTACAGAAAAGTTTGCTTGGCTGGTAAACACCTTCAAAGTACCATTGGTCCATGGCATTTACGTAATAGGTAGGTGTGCTCTGAGATACCAGTTTCTCTGTCATATTTAATCGAGACTGGATTTAAGGATTAGTTCACCCAAAAATGGATTAATTAATTAACCATTAATTAATTACTCACCCTCATGTCGTTCCACACCCATAAGACCTTCGTTCATCTTCGGAACACAAATTAAGATATTTTTGATCAAATCCGAGAGGTATATGACTCATCCATAGACAGCAATATAATCAACACTTCAAGGCCAAGAAAGGTACTAAAGATCTCGTTAAAACAGTCGACGTGACTGCAGTGGTTCAACCTTAATTTTATGAAGCGACAAGAATACTTTTTGTGCACAAAACAAAAAGAAATGACTTTATTCAACAATCTCTTCAAACTACAACTTTTATAAATTAAAAAGAAAAGCCTAAAAATGTACCTCATTTGTAAACGAAAAAAGTACCCCAGGCATGTCTATGGCAATCTTTTTTTTTTTTTTTTCATAAATATATTTCTAAAAGTGTAAGATCTTGATACATTCTGTCACTGAAAACTATGTCCTCCAGTGTGACACCATATCCTGATTTTAAATTGGGCAATTCCACATATAACTTTAATTATTTGAAGGACCTCATTCAAGATCATGTTACTGAAGCCCCCTGTGAAGCCAATGACATGTGCACATGGTTAGCTTTTGTCTCAAAATTGTTCAGATATTTAACTTTTTTGGAACCACCATAAAAGTGTTAAGTTTTGTTGTCCTTTGGTGTGCCTAAATTATATTTTTTATTAAAAATGTATGTTAAACTACATAATCATGTAAAATTATGCAAATATGTCTTGCTATCTGATAATGACAGATTAGCTATAGCAAAGTCATTAACTGACTCAAAAGGCTGAAACATCCTATGTTGTGACAGATAATGTCCACCGGTGTGACACCTGTACTGTCACAATGAGGACAAAGATGTCACACAAGAGGACAAGGTCTCTTTAAGAAGCATTTTAAATAATTAAATAAGATTTGTTCAACTTAATTTTATTCTTTTTTTGATCATTTTCAGTGTTCTTAAATGTAATAATTACATTAAATAAAATTTCTTCAGATGTTTTGCAGAAAATTTAAATTGTTATAAAGTGTCATGAAAATGAGTATAAACTGAAATACTTGGTTTTTGAGAAATGAGTGGGAGGGAGAGGACATGGAAATATAGAGAGAAAATTAACAGGATCCACGCAGAAGGGAGGAGATCCTAAATAGAATCGAAATGATGCCTTAAAAAGAGCAGCCATATTTAAAAAATGTCATTTAAAAAAAAAACATGGTTGATGATGTAACAAAATGAAATGTTATTTCTTTTTAACAAACAAATGAATTACATTAAAAAAGATTTGGGGTGTTAAAGTTTCAAAAATATTTGCTCTGTCAAGGAGTCACATTTCATTTTGTTGATTTTTTTTTATTTTTTATATATATATATATTGTTTGTTAATTTTTAATCAAAATTAAATGTTGTTTCTTCTTTGACACATTCAGAGTTAAAGTGTCCCTATTATGCCTTTTTTAAGGTTCCTAATATTGTTTTGTGAGTCTCCTATACAACAGGTTTACATGCATGCAATGTCAAAAAACACTTTCGTTTTCTCATAAAATACTCAATATCTCAGTTCTCAATGTTTTGTAAACGATTTGTTAGAAGCAGTTTGAAGAATCAGTCTCTCTAAACCTCTCCTTTCCGTGAGCCTACACTGCTCTGATTAGTCAGATGGCATGCAGGTTCACCTGTGGGAACTGTATCAGAATGCCAAGCAAAGCTGAAAACTTCTAACATAAGATAAACATTTAGGCCAGATGTGTACACAGACCTTTTTGTCATAACTATTAACAAAGTAAAAAATGCAATAAGTGGAGGGGCAATATGCTAATATTTCATTGTGATGTCACAACGAAACGGCTTGGGATTCGTTTTACAAACAACTTGTTTAATTGACTCAAAGTCGACTTTTGAGAGACAATAACTTTATATACGGTGCACTTTCAGATTTAAAACTTTGCTGGATGTTTTCATTCACTTAGAGCTATGTTTCATGTACCTTTCTACATGAAAGGTAATTTTCAAAAATCCATAATAGGGGCATTTTAAATAAAAATACCCCTCACTCTCTTTAATGCAATAACTACCATTTTTGTCCTTTAGTGTGACATAATGTCCTATTGTGACACACATAAAAGAACCACAGATTTGCCTTTATCTCAAAATACCTTAAAAGAACAGTAGAGTATTACAGAAGGGGAGATATAACATACTAGATGGCGCCGCGGATGGCCGCCTCGGTTTGTAGCGTCTTGGTACTTTTGTTATTTTTGTTTGTTTGTCCTGTTTTGAGTAACTTTTTTCCGATCAGCTTTACTAGGGACGAACTCCTAGATATCAGAAACAACACACCAAATAACTTTTTGCCGACTTTCGAACATTCCGACTTTTTACTGGACATTCTGGTTGGAGGAGCTGCGATTGTATACAAGCGCTCCAAACAATGGAAACGAGGGAAACGCGCCGGTGCGCTCGTGAAATTCCGACAGAGCGGGTTTAGGACTCCGCTGCCGAGTATTCATCTAGCGAATCTCCGCTCCCTAGCAAATAAAACAGACGAACTGCTTCTCCTCACCCGCACGAACAAGGACTTTTCCAACTCTGCTGCACTTTGCTTCACGGAAACCTGGCTGAAAGGAGCCATCCCGAACAGCGCGCTTCATCTGCCGGGCTTCCAGCTGTTCAGAGCGGATCGCGTCACCGAGTCGTCTGGGAAAACGAAAGGCGGTGGATTATGTTTTTATATCAACGAAGGCTGGTGTACAGACGTGACAGTGTTAAAGGAGATGTGCTGCCCTAATTTGGAGGCTCTCTTCATTAACTGTAAGCCTTTTTATTCACCGCGGGAGTTTTCTTCGTTTATTCTAGTGAGTGTTTACATTCCTCCTGATGCGTGCGTGAGCGCGGCGCTCGAACAGCTGGCCGATCAGATCACACAGAGTGTTACCCAAACACTTTCATTATCATTCTCGGTGATTTCAATAAAGCTAATCTCACCCGTGAACTGCCTAAATACAGACAGCACATCACATGCCCCACCAGGGACAGTAACATACTGGACCATTGCTACACTGCTTTAAAGAATGCATACCACTCTGTCCCCAGAGCGGCTTTGGGACTCTCTGATCACTGTTTGGTTCATCTTCTACCAGCCTACAAGCAGAAACTGAAATCTGCTAAGCCTGTGGTAAGAACTGTAAAGAAATGGACCAGCGAAACAGAGCGGGCTTTACAAGCCTGTTTCGACTGCACTGATTGGAGTGTTTTTGAGGCTGCAGCTGCTGATCTGGATGAGCTCACTGACACCATGACATCCTACATCAGTTTCTGTGAGGACATGTGTGTTCCCAACAGGACTTATTTAACATTTAACAACGACAAACCTTGGTTTACTGCAAAACTCAGACAGCTTCGCCAGGCCAAAGAGGATGCATACAGGAGCGGGGACAAAGTCTTGTACAAACAGGCCAAATACACACTGAATAAGGAGATCAATGTAGCAAAGAGAAGCTATGCTAAGAAGCTAGAACACCAGCTTTCAGCTACTGACCCAGCATCAGTGTGGAAGGGCCTTAAAACCATCACCAGCTACAAGACCCCATCCCCCAGCACTGTGGAGAACCAACATTTGGCCAACGAGCTGAATACATTTTACTGCAGGTTTGAAAGACCTGGTCTCACACCCCACACCCGCTCTGACCGGCTCACCACACAGCCATCAACACCCTCACCCCTCTCCCTCCCCCCTCCTGCTTCTCAACCTGCACTTCAGATCAGTGAGATGGATGTATGCAGAGTCTTCAGGAAACAGAAGATAAGGAAAGCCAAAGGCCCAGACGGTGTTTCACCAGCCTGTCTCAAAGCCTGTGCTGCCCAGCTGTCATCCATCTTCACACTGATCTTCAACAGATCACTGGAGCTGTGTGAAGTCCCCTCCTGCTTTAAACACTCCACCATCATCCCTGTACCCAAGAAACCAAAAATCACAGGACTAAATGACTACAGACGTCTGTGGTCATGAAGTCATTTGAGAGACTGGTGCTGGCCTACCTGAAGGACATCACTGGACCCCTGCTGGACCCCCTGCAGTTTGCTTATCGTGCAAACAGGTCTGTGGATGATGCAGTCAATATGGGACTGCATTATATCCTACAACATCTGGACAAACCAGGAACTTATGCAAGGGTCCTGTTTGTGGACTTCAGTTCGGCTTTCAACACCATAATCCCGGATACCCTCCTGAATAAACTGACCCAGCTCTCTGTACCCACCTCCATCTGTCAGTGGATCACCAGCTTCCTGACAGATAGGCAGCAGCTAGTGAGGCTGGGAAAACTCACATCCAGCACCCGCACCATCAGCACTGGAGCTCCTCAGGGTTGTGTGCTCTCCCCACTGCTCTTCTCCCTCTACACCAACGACTGCACCTCTAAAGACCCCTCTGTCAAGCTCCTGAAGTTCGCAGACGACACCACAGTCATCGGCCTTATCCGGGACGGAGACGAGTCTGCTTACAGACTGGAGGTTGAACAGCTGGCTGTCTGGTGCAGTCTTAACAACCTGGAGCTCAACACGCTCAAGACAGTGGAGATGATCGTGGACTTTAGGAGAAACCCCCCTGCTCTCCCCCCACTCACCATCATGAACAGCACTGTGACTGCAGTGGAGTCATTCAGGTTCCTGGGCACCACCATCTCTCAGGACCTGAAGTGGGACATTCACATTGACTCCACTGTGAAAAAGGCTCAGCAGAGACTGTACTTCCTTCGCCAGCTGAGGAAGTTCAACCTGCCACAGGAGCTGCTGAAACAGTTTTACTCAGCTGTTATTGAGTCAGTTCTGTGCACTTCTATAACTGTTTGGTTTGGGTCAGCCAGCAAATCAGATATAAGAAGACTGCAACGGATTGTTAGGACAGCTGAAAGGATAATTGGTATGCACCTGCCCAACCTTCAGGACTTGTACAACGCCAGAGTGAAGAAACGGGCAGGTAACATCATCACAGACCCCTCTCACCCTGGACACAACCTGTTTGCACTTCTGCCCTCAGGCAGACGTTACAGATCTCTGTGCACTAGAACATCTAGGCATAAGAACAGTTTTTTCCCCAACGCCATCTCCAGCTTAAACAGCTAACATAGCAATTACCGTTTTAGTATTCACTTTCAGTACTTGATAGAGAGTAAAAATTAGTGTAAATATATATATATATACAATTCACCCTGCTGTATATACAATACAAATCTGTATGTCTTCTGTTCCAGATGTATACCATATTAGTATTATTATTTATTTTATTTTACTTATTTATTATTTTCTTAGTTTACTTAGTTAAATGTTTCTGTTCTCATGTCATATGTATGTGTGTACCAAGAGCTTCTGTAAAAACCACAACAAATTCCTTGTGTGTTTGTGCACACTTGGCGAATAAAGCACATTCTGATTCTGATTCTGATTCTGATATAATCATTACTCAATCTTAAAATGGCATAATTTTCAGCAGTTTTGAAAGGATGACAGCAAAGTTTGTCTTGTATTTATTGAAAATGTCCAACAAGTCCAACAGTCATGGGGAAAAAATTAATGTTATTCATAATTTCATATAAATAAATAGCACTATATGAAAATAAGTGTCTAACAATAAAGATAATTCTCTCACATGCTATTTTTATGTTATTAAGAGGGTTTTGTTTGTTTGTTTGTTTCTTTGTTTGTTTGTTTGTTTGTTTTTTATCTTTAATTTCGGCTGTGTCACATAGGACACATTTACGGTACAGTTCAGTAAAAATGTAATAATAAAAAAATAAAAAAACAGTGAAAGAATTTATCAAATTAGTGACCCCTTATATTTTCTCAAACATCAGACTTCACACTGCATAAATATATGTATTTTTTCTTACTGCCTATTTTTTTACTGCCTATTATTTTGTTAACTACCCATTATCATATTCATCTAAACGCTGCTCCAAGCAGATGGACAGCACTGGGATGTTCTCAGAGGTGGATAGTAACAAAGTACATTTACTTCATTATTTACTTGAGTAGTTTTTTGGGAAAATTTATACTTTTTAGAGTAGATTTATATGTGGGTACTTTTACTTTAACTTGAGTACATTTCTAATGAAAAATCTGTACTTTTACTTCGCTACGTTTGGCGAATACTGTGCATGTTAAGAAATGCGTAGTTTATTCCAAGCAAGCTGTCTCTTTTTTCATGAACGATGCCCCATTCAAAAATGAATCACTCTTTTAAATTCGATTCTGTTCAAAGACTTGATCAAACAAGTTGGCAAAACTGTTTAAATTGGTTCGCGAATCAGTTTGAATGATTTGTTCAGTTCCTGCACTCACTGAATCGTCCGAAGTGGTTTCTCATTTTCACTCGGAGTGTTGGATGAAGTGGCAGTGGACCTACAGTCAATTAAAAGCAAATCTGCAAATGCATCCAATTGTTTGCCAGCGACGAAGATCTTTATTAACTGAACTGCGTATGCTGTCCGTGAACAGTTCCACAGGTATCGATTTCATTTGATTTAAATTCATACAGCCAATAGCCAACATTTTACAACTGAACAGATTATTACGCCACGATAACAAAGTAGCATTTCTTTACCGTTTTTATGTACATATATCTTAATTTATACATTAAAGCTACCATTGTTCAGTATGAAATTGTAATTTGTGGATTGCCCATTGCGCAATGGCGGCACCGGTGACCTGTTTGTCTTGAAAATGAACGCCTTTGCGTTGACACTGTTAACCAGTTTACACAAGCCTGCAGACATATACATTTGACTACCTTTTGGAGAACAGACAGAAGAAGATCCGTCAATGTGCATTTGATCATTGTTTGTGTGATGTTCAGCGGTTATGAGCACAAACACATGTAAAGAGTTTTCTTTCTTCTTTCAAATGTTTGAAAACGTTATTATTATTCAAAGTAAAAGGACATGCAATGATATTCGGGTTACAGATGCCAGAAATAATGCTTGTCTCTTCTGTGTTTGTTGCAAAGATATCTAATTATGATAAATATCTATCTAAATAATAACATGCTATTGTATTGTTGTGTGTATATATATATAGTTACAAAGTAACTAGTAACGAGCTACTTGAGTAGATTTTCATTGGATACTTTTTTACTCTTACTCAACTAACTATTAAGATTATTACTTTCACTTTTAGTAAATATTTCTATAAGTACTTGTACTTTTACTTGAGGACAGTTTTTGGATACTCTACCCACCTCTGAGAATACTGCTGCTCAGATATTTCAAACTTCTTTTTACCCCTAAGCAAAAAATGAAAAAGAACTTGGTTCTGAGTATATCAGGGCCTTTAAGCATTTACATGACAAATTATTGCTTTAGTCTGACTGAAACCAAACTTTTAAAGTGCACCTTATGTTACATGTACCAAGTGTACCAATAATGTGATTTACTACAACACATGTCAGACGTGTGTTCTCACTTCATAAGCTCTTCTAACCCAAGCGGAAACCACATCTTATGTTGGCAGTGAATTACATATTACAAAATTTCATATTTCTTTTAAAAAAAGGAAATTAAAGATCTGAAAGATCAGATGAAATCCAGTTGGGTGCCATAGCAGTGGGTGGAAGGACAAAAACTGTTGTATTTGAAAGAGGAAAAAAGAGAGATAAATATTTGAATGCAAAGTAACAAAATATCCTTTTTTAACAAAACTAAGAAGTTCCTGGTCTTCTGGGGTTTATGTAAGTTCACCTTGATAGACTACTTAATTGATAAATGATTCTGTGACTATTTAAAGAGCTTTCACAAATGAGTCATGTAACAGCCTTGAATTTGTGAAGTGAGGCACATTTGGCTGAGATACATGAAAATTACATCTTAGAGTTTGTTTGATTGAAAAGACCTTACATACATCATGAAATGTCCTAAAATGAATTGTCCTGATATTTAAGAAAAACACAAAAAGGCTTCTGGCTAATCCATATTTCTATTTTCTGGCCTTAGCATTGCTTACTCACTGAACCACGGGGGGTTTACACCTTCTGTGTTTCCATGTAACAGAAAAACACCTGATACAAGCTACTAATATTGACTCTTGCTCAGTAAATATACTTTGTGTTTCCAGCACTGCTCTCTCCATTTTTAGAATGTTCCTTTCAACTTCTTCAACTCAATAATTAGTGAAGGCTTGTGCCAGCTTGTACAGGAAATGACCTTAGTGCCATAACATACTTTTTGAAGGTTTGAGTCATCAGGCTTGATCTAATATTTTGTTGAGATCCGTTTTACAGCTATAATTGTATGCAGTGATGCTGTAAGAGGATGTGAGTTGGTGTTCAATTGAGAACTTTCTTTTTCCTCTTTTAGTCTTTGTCTAGAAACACTTAATAAGGTGAGTTTCTGTTTAACACATTAACAGAATGTCCTCTTTTTAAAAATAAAAAGAGGACAGCATTCATGATATAGATATTTCAGAATCTTTTCATAAATAAAGCAGTTGCTTTCAAGGTCCAAACGTGTTTACATTTACATAAAAAGGTCAGTTATTTTCACAACACAAAGAGCTTTGAAAGAGGTTTAGCCTATAATAAAGCACTTCTGTTATACTTTTAATTGTGGTAAAATCTTCATCAACATTGATTTTTGGTAACAATTTATTTCGATGGTCCACTTTAGACATTCTACTGACAAAGTAACTTTGCAACTATGTGTCAACTACCAGTCATTAAAGTATTAGTAGACGTTAAAGTATTAGTACATGGCAACTTATTCTACTAACCCGAACCCTAACCTAACAGTCTGCTAACAGTCTACATGTCACGTTGTCACCAGACTCCTCTGTCACACACATCCAGCGCTCACTCTCACTAGAATTCTAATCACTTGCATGTGTCACTTATCAGCTCACTCATCAACCACAGTATAAAGGCACACACTTCTCTGTCACTCATCGTCTGGTCTCCAATGTGGGTTACCGACACCTTACCTGAGCAATTTACCCGCTCTACTTACCTGAAGTTGTCTCCTGTGGATTCTCAGACTCATGAGATCTCCTTGTGTTCACATATTACATTCTCCTTGTAAGACTCTCCAATTACCTACCTGTGTTTTCTCACCTGCCCACCGCTCTGCTACTCACCCATTCCAACTATCCAGTGTCCTTTACTCAGTGGTCATCGTCTCATCCTAAGCTACCTGGTAAAAGGAAATGACTTTAATACTCACTATTCATCTGTTCTCAATACATTTGGCTTCTATACTCACCTGCTCCATCTGTTCATTCCAACTGTTCTATAAATACCTGTTTGGGTTTGATGATAATCCTGTCTCTGAGTCTGGTGTTCCATTACACTACTACAGTCTACAAATACTGTACTGTTCTCTTCATATGTTTTGCTTTCCAAGCATGTAATATAAATAAACAACAAGCCAAACTATAGAATATGAGCCAGAATATGAGCGTCTTGCTCCTTTAAAGGATTAGTTCACTCCAGAATTAATATTTCCTGATAATTTACTCACCCCCATGTCATCCAAGATGTTCATGTCTTGCTTTCTTCAGTAAAAATGAAAAAATTAAGGTTTTTAAGGAACCATTCCAAGATATTTCTCCATATAGTGGACTTCAGTGGGGTACAAAGGGTAAAGGTCCAAATTGCAGCTTCAATGCAGCTTCAAAGGGCTCTACACGATCCCAGCCCATTTTCTTAAAAAAAAAAAAGTATATACTTTTTAACCACAAATGCTCATCTTGCACTAGCTCTGTGATGCACATCCACGACTTCACAACCATTTTTTTTTTTTTTTTTTAAAGGGCGTTTGACTTAGTCTTTGCATGTTCGCTTTGTAAACACTAGGTTGGTAATTCCGCCTACGTCACGTGTGACCTTTCCAACGTGACTACGTAATGCGTGAAGTCTGATCATGCGTTCTCATGATCCCCCCCATGTGGGAGGCATATGGAGGATTGAATTCCCACTTACAGCCATTCTCATTGAGATATTTCAGTCTAGTCTGGTTTTCTTTTGTTGGCTGGATGCCCATTTCTTGGCTAGCTCCAAAGTTGGTTCCTCGGTCCAATCTGAGCTGCTTTGCTGGTCCCCTCACAGCAAAAAACCTTTGCAGAGCGTTGATGCAACTGGCAGTGTTCATATATGAATTATATTTTATTACATAATTATATAATATATTTTAATAATTATAAATATATTACAATTATAAAATAAAATATAAATATTATATAATTATAATTATATTATATATTATATGTTCAATCTATGAATTTATATGTGTACTTCTAGTATACTCATACATAGTTCACCTTTTGTTTTCAGCCACACAGCCTCTGGTGCGATGAGTGACCACTGTCTATGGACCAAAAACATCTAACCCCACATACGTAAATGGAGAAGATGTACTGAGGCGCTCAGGCGGAAGATCTGCCACCTTATGAACTTCTTGCTTTCCTCTTGAGTCTGTGGCATGTCACGCAATGATGAAGGATAGTGTTTGTCAATCTTTTCCCAATGGCAATTCACAAATCAGCCAGTCGGATTGCTCCTTCTGTGAACTGTCTGCCTTGATGTGCACTTTGGAGTGGTAGAATCTCATCAACAGCTCGGCGAGATGAGGATGATTGGATTCTTCACCTGACTCAAGAGAAGAGCGTTTCATAAGTCCTCAAACCCTCAAGAGACCGTCATCAGTGTAGGGGTCGAGATTCCACAGCGTACTTGAACAGGAAACTTGTTCGTCCCTCTGCAGAGCAGCATACTCCTCTGGATATAGGACTTTCTGGACATGTAGAAGTATTAGTCTCTTTGCTGCCGTCTGCTCATTAGGTTTACGTGTTTCGCTGCATTGATGCCATCCTTTGCACATATGTGATGTGCTGATGGAACTTGATGTGCGAGAAATCTGTTTGATGAATCAGAAAGGAAATAGCAAAGATTTCCAGGTAGAAAAGCACTAAAACCCTTCTTAGTGAAACGAAGCTGGTTTCACAAGGTCTGACTTCTGAGTCCATCTCAGGATTCACCAGTTCGAAGAACTCACGCTGTTGCACTTGAGGCGGTTTGTAAAGAAAGCTGGGTCCTGTGTACCATATGGTGTCGTTAAGCTGTGACAGGTTGATTGCTTTAGCTTCTGTGGGAAAGGACATGAGCCTGATGTCCACGTAGAAATTCCTTTGGACAAAGTGCAAATTGTCAGTTTCGTACTCTTGCTCAACTTGCTGTGCAGCTAACCGTAGACTGTATATGGCTACTGCCGATGAAGGGCTGTTCCCGAAGACATGCACCCTCATATGGTATTCTACTACTTCCTTGCTCAAGTAGTTGTCATTGTACCAGAGGAATCTCAAATAGTTTCTGTGGTCTTCTTTCACCAAGAAACCATAGAACATCTGTTGGATGTCTGCTATAATTGCAACAAGATCTTTCCTGAACCATATCAGCACACCTAACAGGGAGTTGTTGAGGCCAGGGCCTGAGAGGAGCAAATACCTTGGTGTTGCGCGCTGGAATTAAATACCACTCTGTCCCAGTTTTTGCGGATGATACACTCCGAAGATGGGCAAGTATCAACGTTCTTCATCCTCGTGGATAGGTGGTGCACTTTCCACGTGATGGTTCTGGAAGAGCTTCTACATGAAGCCAAAAAACTGTTCCTTCCTCTCTGGGTTTCTACTCAGTGTGCGTAGCAAATAATTAAGGTGAGACAAAGATTGTTCCCGATTATTTGGAAAATAATGGTCTGGGCAACCTGAATGGCAAAGGTGCAACCCAGTTTTTCCTATTTATCTTGATGGAACTCTGTTTGCATGGTCTTCAAGAAGATCTCATCTTCGAAGGACATGGCATGTTTGTTATAATTTTTGGATCTCTCAAATACCTTGAGCCCAAGTTTATCTTCGACTTGCATGCAATGAGTATTGTGATTGGATAAATGGGGAAAACTACAGACTTGTGCTACCCGCCATGGCACAATTTTAGTTTCACTTTGACATGGCTCTGGCATGAAGTAAAAAGTGATGGGCAGCCATTCTCTAGGATGTTAGTTTTAAAGACACCCACCATCAACTTAAGGACTTTGTTGATGCAGACATCACCTACAATCACCCAGCCTATATCTCAACGCTGTGCAATAGATGCATTGTGAGGCCTATAGATTTGTTGTCGCAAAGTACACTGATTATGTCTCTTCCCAGCAATATAAAGATCTGAGCATCAGGATGTAGCTTCGGAATGAACTGTGCCACAGATTTCAAGTGTGAATGAGCAAGGGCGACCTCCGGAGTGGAAATTTCAGATCTGCTGCTCATTATCTCATTACACTTGATCAGTGGTGGGACATCCAGCATCTCTATTTGGAAGCTGATCGCTTTCCTTCCAGACATTTCTGTGGAACCAGCGCATGTTCTTCTAAGCAAATATGGGTTACTTTGGATTCCGAAAAGCTGAAAGAACTCTCCTTTGGCCAGTGAGCATTTGCTTTGGTTGTAAAATATGGCATACATCTTGATAGCTTGTTCCTGTTGTTTCTGAGGAAATACACGCACCAGGCACATTTTTGCACAGGATCGCATAGGAGCATTTTCTCCACAAACTTCTGTACATTTTTCCGTTGTCCTGCTGTTCTGTGTCTGGTTTTTGCATGGGATGTGTGAAGAGAGGCGGAGCTATGTCTGGATGCATGACTGTGCAATGTCTATCACAATCACACTCAGCACATTTGAGGATTGCGAGACATTCTCTGGCTACATGATTCTGTAAGGAACCCCGCATCGGCCCAAAAACGGAATCCGACGGCCTGGGCGAAGGTTAACGCGTGTATGCCTTTTCAGCGCCTCTGTTGAGTTCACTTAATTTCACTCCTTTAATCTGACTCCAATTTCAAATGATTATTACTCTTAGGTTGTGTTTCCAATTAGAAATTAATCATTTATGTATTAATTTAGATATTTGATTATTCTGGGTATCTCTTATTTTTAATTATTCTTTCATTACAGACCCATATCACTTAGAAAAGTCACTTCGGCCGTTTTAGTGCTTTTCACGATCACAAACTCGCCAGTTCTGGTCTTAGTCAGAGGGTGCAGAGTTTACTAATGCATTTGAGTTGAACCGCCACATGCTTGTTCATACAAAAATACAGTGTTCTTAGTCACGGTACTGCAACTTGCTAAGCCAGTTGATAGACAAAAATCAAAAAGTCCCATGATGTGCCCACATGCTCCTTTCATTGAGCCTTTTAGTTTTAATCTTTCCTGACGCAGATTTGCGGAAATATGGACTCCAAGAATCTACCGGTCATAATGATTTCAGAAGAATCCAGAGTAAATCAAATATAACATTTTATTTGTCAAATAAAAATGTTTTATGTCAATTTCATAGTTGGACAATTAGAAGCCAATTCAGAAATAATAAATGCAAAACATCAATTACTCAAAGAAATGCATATACACACAGTGATGTGTGAATGTCTTCAGACATTCGCCCATCTCTGTATGGGGGTTCTGGCTACAGAAGATCCTGCATGACTGCTTTGCACTTTACCTTTTATACCAGGACCAGAACAAAGGATTGTAAATTTGTATTACACCAACACCTGTTTTGGGGGAGAGGAAAAGGCACCACCCAAAAAGAGGACAGAATTTTCCTTAATTTTCAATCTTCTTCATAATACCAGTGACTGCTGTGAAATTGAGACCATTTTACCAATCGCACTGAGACATTTAAAATGATACCAAACATAAAAAGGGAAAAACAATAGATACACAAGTTACATTATATGTCTTGAAGAATTTTGTCTTAGGCAATCAATCAAGAGAGCAGATTAAACATAAAACAATCAACCAAAAAAAAAAAAAAATTCCCATTACCTTACCCTCTCCCACACACAATTCATCACTTATTGTCCAATAACTTGCTTGATGGATAATGGAATCAGAGACAATTTGTACCTATTAAATTTACATGTTGGTACCCTATATCTCCTGCCTGAGGGCATCAACTCATACTCCTTATGGAGAATATGGCTTGGGTCACCAATAACTGTAAGGCTCTGCTTCTTTACAGACCTCTCAAAAATCTCCTGAAGAGAAGATGGGGGCGACATACAATTATATTTCCAGCTCTTCTAACCACATTTTGAAGTTGTGACCTCAGTTTAACAGACAGATTACCAAACCATATTGTAAAACCATAACATATTATTCAATAGCTGATCTGTAAAACAATAACATGATAGGCAACCCTAAGCCTTCGCAAAAAGTGCAAGTGCTGACTAGCTCATGTACAAACATACTCCACTTGATGAGCCCATTGTAGCCAAGAATCAAAGTAGATGCCTAAATACTTATATATTGTCACCTGTTCAACTTCCTCCTCATAAACTGAAATTGGGCTATGATCAAACCACAAGCCTTGGGTCAAAGTTAATTTCTTTAGTTTTTTTAACATTTTAAATCAAGTTGTTTTCCTTATACCACTGCACAACCCCTTCCATCTCTGATTTTTATACATGCCACCATCTGAATTTTTTTGTCAACAAACGGAGTATGGCTGTATCATCTGAAAATTTAATAATGTAGTTATTTGTGTACTGATTTCTACAGTCATTTGTATACAATGTAAAAGAAGGGGGAACTTACGCAGCCTTGAGGAGCTCCAACATTTATGACCTCTATGTCAGAGAGAGTTAAGGTTAACTTTCAGCTGCTGTTGTCGTCCGATTAGAAATGCACAATATCATTTAATTATATAAGGACTCACCTCCATCTGTTTTAACTTATTTAACAAAATATGTGGAAGTATGGTATTAAATGCCGAACTCAAATCCATAAATGTCAATCTAACATAAGTTACCGGATTTTCAAGGCGTTTTAAAATAAAATGTGTCATAATATTTAAAGCATCCTATGTACTGCTATTTTCTTGTAAGCAAATTGGTAAGGATCTAATTTATGCAATACATTCTCTTTCAATTTCCCTATCACAATACGTTCAAGTGATTCATCACTATGGACGTTAATGCCACTGGTCTAAAGTCATTATTTTCCTGTGATGTTTTTTTTTGGGACAGGGATAATGACAGCTTTTTTCCATTTTGTGGGAATATTGCCCGTATCAACCGATAATTGAAATAAGGGACTCCACGCTGGGGTTAATTCATCAGCAAATGTTTTAAGTAAAAGAGCTGTAATACCATCTGGCCCACTAGCCTTTTTGGTATGCAGCCTTTTAAAAATTTTAGTGATAACACTCGGGTTCACTTCAATTCTGTCCTGTGTAGAATCACGTTACTGAACTAAGCAGGTCTCTACATTTATCAATATTACCACTCACAGCCAATCAAATCGTTTATAAAAACTATTGAATTAATTTGCTTTATCAAATTATTTTAAAATCTGCATTTCTTTCTTGTTTGAATTTAAAATCATTCCTTTAACAACATCCCACAACTTTTTAGAATTCTTAGTTGAAACCGCTTCTCTAACACGCAGTTATGTTGCTCTCTCGCTTCCCTCAATTTTATCCTTTTTTAATTTCTTAAAAGCTGGATTTCTCATCCTAATACAATGCTTAATCTCAGGAGTTAAATATTCCTTGTTATTTGGATAAACCTTAATGGTCTTTTTTAGGACCACAGTATCAATGCAAAAATAAATATACACTGTAATTGCTTCCGCAATACTATCAATATTATCATCTTGATAAAAAAACATTCCAATTTGTAGCCAGAAAACAACCACTCAACTCCTCCTTTATAGAATCACACCACACATTGACTGTTCTTAAAACCGGTTTACTCTTCCTAAAGGAGGACCTGTAAATGGGGATTAACTGAATGGTATTATGGTCTGAATTTGAAAGAGGTCTAATCTTAGCCACATATGCTTCTTTGATATTACCATAGCATTTGTCCAATATTTTGTTTTTCCATGTACCACTACAAACATACTGCTGAAACCGTTGGAGAGCATAGTCCACTTTACAGTGATAAAAATCTCCTAATACAAATATTGGTGCATCAGGTTTGTTCTGTAATTGCTGATGGACACAATCAGCTATCATTGAAGCCACTTTAGATGCATCCCCACTGGGTGGAATGTATACAGTGCAGATGAAGATATTCCCATAGTCTCTGGGCAGATAAAAAGGTCTTTAGCCCTGGATACACTGCAGGATTTTAGCAATCCTAAAAGATCATTACTTTATCACACTTTGTGACTTGGATCTATTAAACTTGGGTACGACATGCATGTAGACTGTACGATGATGACACCTGTTGACTCGTAGGCTACGATGTAAGTGTTACGCGCTGGTGTTGAAGAGATGAGTCGTTCACGGACTTCCACAATGAAAAGGGATTTATTAGTACAACGAAGGGATAACACATCCAAACACAGTTATCATACAAAAGAACAGACAAGGAGTGAAGGGAGTAAGTCCATATATATAGGGAGTGCAAACGAGGAAGTCCAGGTGAAGATGATGAGTGATGATGGGGAGATGACGAGGGAAGTGAGTGCAGGTGTGGAAACAGGAGGATGATGGGAAATGGAGTTCAGGAAGACAAGGGATCTGTAACAGTAAGTTTCTATAGAAGAATAAAACGTCATCAGCATGCGCTAGTGGTAAACAAAACACCATGTTGAATCACAATTTGACAGTTGTGGTTTTTATGTGTGCTGAAAATAAAAAGGAAGCAGCGAAAGAAGGGAAAAGAGCTTGAGGTAAACAGTTTTAAGTTTTAGCGCCATGTCGCGTTGATTTCATGACGCATTTTTATTGGATGGTCACTAGACGTAGGTCGTAGCAGCAAACACGCTGTGCGTTGATCATGCTGAATTTCTGACACTGTTGGAAAACTATTGTTGGCTATCTTTGGTTGCAAGACCAGGAAAACAGCTGTCTTTGAACCTCTCTCACTGTACGACATAGGACCACCGATTAAGAGCGCACAAACACAGAAATCGCCACGATTGTTTCACGATGGCAATCTTTAGTCTGGGACAGCCAAAAATCGTGTAGTGTATCCCAGGCTTTAGACTTAGACATATAAGTTCAAGATCAGGAGTACTTACCATGTCCTTTACCGAGTAATTTCTACACCAAGGCCTGGTTTCACAGACAGGGCTTAGCCTAAACCAGGATTAGGCCTCAGTTTAATTAAGGCATTTAAGTAGCGTTTATAAACTTTCACTAGAAAAACACATTACTGGTGTGCATCTTGAGACAAAACAATGACACTGACATTAAGACAGTGTTTCTCAAACTTTTTCTGCCATTCCCCACTTTGGAGGTAGGGAAGGGTTCCGAGCCCCACCTGTCCCCAATCGCCCCAACAAAATGTTAATAAACTAGGCTTTAAGTTTAACTGTTAAAATGTATTAATTTATTTTATTAACATTACATTTTAAAAAATTAAATCAAATAACAGCATTAAAAACTTCCAAATAGAGAAATTAAAGTGCAATTATATTATCACTTTGCATTTTATTCACTATATAAAAATTATAAATTAAATATTATAAAAAAATTTTTTACACAACCATTATTTTAGAACGTTTCCCCTTATTGTTTCATGGCGACGCGTCATGCTTGCCACGTCACACACCTCAGCCACAATAACACTGTATGACAGATGTTACGCTTTTATTTCGTTTCTCTTTTTACTCAAAATATTCACAAACTTGCTTACCATTTAATCAACTATCTGATATTCCGATTCTCAAATATGTATAAGTGAGAGTGTTTTGTCATTAAAACGTTAATAAATTATCTTGATCTATAACGCGAGATGGGCGCCGCCATGTTTGTTTGTGCAGCTGTTCAGCGAGCCCTGTCAGTCGGATTTACAGCAGGTGAATTCATCAATATCTCCCAAAATCCATGTAAGTAAGTGTCTGATATGAATAAAACATGTCGGCAAATTATATTTGAATTGATTGTTACTGCTGCTTCCATAGACATCAGTATGTACTTTACAAACTCTAAATGTATTGTTTTACTAGTACTTATGTATATTTAAATGTCTGACACCTAAAATAAACATTGTTGTTGAAAACACAGTATAGTTGTGACAAATGACAAGCGCTGCTGAACGCGTCTGTATCTGGCTCAGCGCCAGCCAAAGCGCGAATGCACAGTTTGAACCTGGCAGTTAAGTGACGTCACTGAACATTCTAACTCCCATATTTGGGACCGTACTTGTTACAGTGGTATACTCTCAAAGACGAGGAAGGCAGGATAAGTAACAATAACGTAGTTTAATCTCATAGACGAGTCAGGATACATAGGAACACATGTAACATCAAACAATACCGGACGCTGGACTGAAGACAGGGAGGAACTTAAATACACAGACTAATAACAAACAGCTGAGGGTGTAATCAGTGTCCATGGTGAGTGATGAGTGGCGGGAACAGAACACAAGGATCACGTGACAGTGAAAGACAACCTAGACGAGACAGATATGTAACATTAGCTCCCCCCTCCGGCAAGGCGCGTCCTCGCGCCGTGGAAGAACATCATAGGGGTGGCCGGAGGGGGCTCTGGAGGTGGACGGAGTGATGGTGACGGAGTGAAGGGAGGACGACGATCCCCTGGCGGCGTAGGTGGAAGACCGCTGGCACAGACCCAGAGCTCCCCAGATCCGACAGTCCACGGCCGAGTAGACTGGAGGACGACCGGCGGAGACTCGGCAGGTGGATTCCGGGGCGCAGACGGAGAGCTGACGAACTCCCGCGACGTCGCTGGTCTAGGAGGCCGCGGCGATGTACTGGCGACGATCGGCGGAGGTGGAGCTGGAGATCCCGAGGGCTGTGGTGACGTCGGCTCGACCGAGGACAGAGGCGTCTCCGAGGGGAAGGAGGAGCCCTCAGTAGCTGAAGGGGTGGAGGGACTGAGTGTAGACGAAGTCTCGTAAGTCCGTTGCGGAGGAGGAGGGACGACTGACCAAGGGGGAGCCGGCCGGACGAGGGAGACCGGAGGAGCCGTCAGTCGGAGGGTCTCCGGTGGAACCGTAGATGGGCGGAGCCTGGACGGAGCCGGCAGGTCGACGGGCCGAGATGGAGCGACGAGGACAGCAGCTGGAGGCGAAGCCACCGGAACCTCTGGCCAACGTGTTGCTGGTGGGAGTGTGACCTGCCGCTCTACGTCACAGGGGTTCCCCGGAGACGGCGCAGGGCAGATGACATCCAGCAGCGATGTTGTAGGAGGACTGGCTGAGCGAGGTGTTGACAGCGTCGATAGGGAATCTGTAAATAGAACACAGTCCATGGTAATGTCTCTGTTAAGTAACAATGATGAAAATGATGGGTGGGTTTGGGTGGGCGTTGACTCATCGTTGAAGTCAATCAGCCAGTCCTCCCTCTCCGTAGTCGATTCCCCCTCGTCCGCAGATGTCGTGGGCTCACACCCCTGGTCAGACGTCTGGTGGAGTTCCACTTCCTGGGCGCTGGTCACCTCTGTCCTCGGGGTCTCAGGATCTGGCTGACCATTAGCTGCCGGTGGTAACTCTCCGTCTGCGGGGGGCTCGCACGAGTACTCCGCGGTCCGTGGGGAAGATACGGGCTCTGGGTCTGGCTGTGTTCTGGATCGGGGACGAACACTCTCCAGACACCTAACGATATATTCCCTCCAGTCGAGTCCGGAGGTGTCTGTGAGGTCCACGGGATGATGGTAGTTGGCCCCGATCCAGAACAACGACTTCAGGGTTTTGTCGTCGAAGGGGCAGGCAAGTGCAACACTGATGAATTCCTTGGTGAACGAACACAAATCGTGGTTATTCCGTGCTACGAGCGTGAACATGCCGCCAAAATCCATTTTCAGTATTAGGTCCGGTATTCTGTTACAGTGGTATACTCTCAAAGACGAGGAAGGCAGGATAAGTAACAATAACGTAGTTTAATCTCATAGACGAGTCAGGATACATAGGAATACATGTAACATCAAACAATACCGGACGCTGGACTGAAGACAGGGAGGAACTTAAATACACAGACTAATAACAAACAGCTGAGGGTGTAATCAGTGTCCATAGTGAGTGATGAGTGGCGGGAACAGAACACAAGGATCACGTGACAGTGAAAGACAACCTAGACGAGACAGATATGTAACAGTACTCTCAGGGGCACAGAAATAAAAATCCCATATGTGGGACTCAAAAGGTTAATAGAGATGGGCACAAAAATGACCAAATTTCCTATAGTTTTTCGCGCCCCACCTGTCATGTCTCTATTCCCCACCAGTGGGGCGGGCCCCACACTTTGAGAACCGCTGTTTTAAGATATGTCAGTGCAAGTTGCTTTCAGTTACAACAACTCAAACATGCATTTTAGTCTAGGACTAGCTTAAGCCTTGTCTGTGAAACCGGGGGCAAGAGTCTTTAATGAAAACACAAATGCCACCTCTTCTCATTTTTCCTGAGTTGTTATTCCTGTCCATGCGAACGTTAGAGAAACCAAATGGCTGCAAAATGGCTGATTGCTGTCCATTCATTGATCTTATTTCACACAATCTTTGTCATAATTATAAAATTTGAAAAAAGTGTTTCAAAAGGCAATCATTATCTAAATTAAATTAACTAAAGAAACGAACTATTAATAATCTAATATTTAGGACCTAAAGGATTTATTTAAAACAAACATGACATATTTATTTTAATTACTGTTCTAGAAGCTTTGTGAATTTGATAACAATGAATTTATCAGAACAGAGTTGTCAACTTGTCAGCTCTTGTCACCATATAATTAAAACAAGAATGGGGCATGATCATTTCATGCAGTCTTGCTCACAATGCATATCTAAACCCAATGTAGCTTATGTAGATACACACTTTTGCATTCCTCTCACCAAAGCACCAAAAACAATGCTGGCTAAACATTTAAAAAATGGCCACCTGTTTCAGTGAGCCCTTTGATCCATCACAAGGGCATCAGGGGTCAGGGGTCGGTCACTAATGTCCATGGACAGTTAGTGCCTCCAATTTCCTCTCTCTCTCTCCATTTGAAAAGCATCATGTAACATGGACCAATATGTAAAAGTGAGCCTGTGAGCAGCATATGGGGTCATTATGTTTGGCCACATTATAGCAAATTGCTAGACCAAAGGGTGAATTTTACAAACATATAGAGAACAAAAGAGATGAAATGAAGCAACAAGAATTGCAATACCAGATAAAAGGAAGAAGAAGAAGAAGAGAGGACAGAAATGTGAGGGCCAGTGAAGATGAATAGCTTGTTCTGGGGTCTGGCTCTCCAGGGCTTTCCAAGTCGTTAGTATGCAGTGTGCATCATGAAGCTGTGTGTGTGTGTGGATATGGATGTGAGTGTGTGTAAAGAGTCTATTTGGCTGACAGTGAATCCTCCAACATCGTCTCATTACTGAAGCGAAGAGGAGTGTCCATCCATATGAAATATAGTCGCTCTGCTTTTACCATTTTTTTTTTTTTTCGTATTTCTTTTCTTCTTCCACCTTTTAAAGGCACACTATGTGAAAAAAAGATTTGAATCACTATATCAGTAGTGTAATAAAATCGTGATGGCTTGAATCTCAACTCAAAGTTATAAGGCCTCTCTGCCGGTGTGTGCATGGTACAAATTTCCTGGTATAAATTGAGCAGTAAATTCAGCTGAACTAAACCAAGGTGTTTATCCGGTGAACATGCTTTATGAATGAGCCTTGAATTTTTCTTTTATTACTTTTGAGGAGGTTAAGTCAAAAGGTATACACTTGTTATTTGAAAGAGGAGCAACCTTTTCAGAGGATTCTCATGCAATCAAATGTATTCCGTGTGTAAATTTGGCTGCAGTCATCATATGTATTGACATTGAATAATAAAGCAACTAATGGAAATTTACATCTGTTACCATCAAGGCCAGTGTGACCGCATCACTGCAATCAAGACAGCAAACAGTTTTATGCCAGCAGACAGTAGAAAAGGAAGATGATTATTTAGAACATCCTCAAAAACAGGTAGTGACAGAAAGTAAGAGTGAAAGCCTATCAATAATTCAAACATCTTTTTTGTTGGGAGTGCAGTTTTCTTTTAGATTGTTAGAATTGCTTCTTAAAACATTGTGAGATTGGACAGACCCAATGAGAGATCTCTAGCTTAATGTCTCCTGACACTGTAATCTGTCTTGAGATAAGGCCTAGGAGCCTCTCACATAAGCTCACACACGTACACACATCACCCGTGATATGACCAAAGTTTCGGAGATAGGCACCAGATATGGCTTATAAATGAAATACTGCACATACACAGAGAGAGAGAGAGAGAGAGAGAGAGAGAGAGAGAGAGAGAGAGAGAGATTCCATCCCTCACAAGACATTACTTTGACCTAATGTCTCTCCAGGATCAATCCTTACACAGTCTAGCCACAGAAATGAGCAGTGTAGAGACAGAATCTTATAACCGGTACAATGACAGTGTGTGTGACCAGGAGAGACTTGTTGACTTAGACTGACCCTCATAAAAACAAACCATCTCCCCTTGCGGTCTAGCAATCTTCGCCATCCTTAACGCAATATTCTCTCTCTCCCCACTGGAATTTCTTCAATGGGAGCCTTTTTTTAAGAGATGAAACGAAAATAAGTGTTGGATACTTCAGAACTATAGCATTCAGGCAGAGAGAATTGCTTAGCTTCCCCTGATGGCTCTGAGTCGCACACAGCGGTAATTGCTTGTGTTTTTGATTAGTCATACCTCAGTATGAGATTTACCATTCATTCAGATGAATGTAACATAGAAAAAACAATTTTTAACAATTTCATCTGGATGTGCTTAAAATCATCATATTCCTTCGAGCTCATTACCTGCCTGCGCGCGTGTGCAGCAAATTAATAATCACAAGGAAATTTCCTCTTGACAGGCAGGTGTGAACCGTAAACCTGAGAGATAATAAGGCAATTGAAAAGAGAAGGTTGCGAAATGAGCAAAAAGAGGACATTGACCCCAATTATGGCTGCCACAAGGGAACAAGACAAAAAGAAGTGTTCAGTTAAAGTGAATCTTAACACAGGCCTGACTTGCAGCCAGATGTATTAAATGCTCTTCCATGACTAGGAGACAATTTTTGCTTTTCCTCAGAAAACCTCAGTGTCAGTGCTAGTGCTCTTTTTGACTATATCTTAGAAAATATAATTACCTTAATTTAGTTAAAAGCAAAATTTAGACAGGCAGCATGGAATACGCCATGTTACGAACCTTTATCTTTAAAGTTCCGAATTACCTGTTATTGTGTGTGACCCATAGATTTATGAATGTCCAGACTATGGTTAATATTATAGGTTAAAAGGATCTCAGTCAGTGTCACTGAGAGTACAAAGATTTCATGTTGCATTTTTTTGGACTGGGATTGTCATCAGTCCTTATTGTTATTATTATTATCTCTTTATGAGATTAAAGGATTTACAGAAAGTGACAATTCATTACAAAATGTGCCATTAATGTTATGTATTAGGCAACATACATGCTGAAATCGAACAGCTCAGTATGAGGGATGACTTGTGAACATTTGGATATTATGGATATTATGTTATCTCGTCATATCAAATGTTAAACAATGCAGCAATGCCCTTTATGTACTATTGAGAATAGAGATAGTGTGTTGAAATTTATTTGAGTTATGAAGGGGTTACCAAAGAGGTTAATTGGATTTTCAAATGTCAGTTTACTCTAGATTTAATTACTGTTTGTTGCTAGATTTAATTTATTTGTGTCACAAGAACCTTTCTGGCGGGTTTAACACACCATCTCGACATCAAACTCTCTACTCTCCAGTCTATCCACAACACAAAAACAGCACATACTGTATACTCTTATCCTGTTGCTCAAAGCTATGCAGACAAAAAAGATGCAAGCACTTTTGAGTACCAGTGCTGTCACAACACTGGCTTTCCCTGAGAAATAAATTCTGAGAGACAACACATGCGAACTAAGTAGCTGAATAAACATTCTGTGATGGAGGAGGAAGAAGTGGGAGTTTCAAAGACAAAATAACAGAAGACAGATTACCATGGCAGCATAGAGAAAGCTTTATTTTAGCCTTGGTCTCAAACTACAAACCCAGAACACGACAAAGACATTTGCACATTGCGAAACAAGCTGCCACAGGTATTCTAAATATATCAAACATATAATGAGATAAACTGGCTTTGAAAAAGACATTGATACACATTTCTCGCAGCTTGTGTGACGAGGAGTAATCATATTAAACAGAACATACAGGGTACAGGGTCTTCTGAGAATTCACAAGTCATACAGTCTCAAAAAAGAAAATGCTTGCAAGGTTCATTGATCAATATTTGGTTAAGTGACATATAAGAGTCCATGATGAAGAAAAGTTTTAAAAACGGTCCATGTTCTTAGAAATGTACTCTTAGTATTCATGTTGGTTTCATCACAAAAACTTTTATCCCATTTTTAACTAAAGTTTAAATCAAAAGTCTTTAACCCTGCTCCTGGAGACCCACTGTCCTGCAAAGTTTATATCCAACCTGCTTCAGCACACCTGCCTGTAATTTCCGAGCAATCCTGAAGAGCTTGATTAGCTGGTTCAGGTGTGTTTGATTAGGGTTGGAGCTTAACTCTACAGAACAGTCGGTCCCCAAGAGCAGGGTTAAAGACCTCTGGTTTAATGACAAATGTAAAGTGGCATGTAACCATGAAGTAAAAAACAATAAATTTTTCTTAGACCTGAATACATGTGAGTTTAAACCACAAAAAGGTTTTTAAAAATACTTTTCAAAGTAAAACTGTTTTCTGTTCACACCTCATGTATTCTTACAGTTCAGAACACTGAATTTTCATTCAGTGCACAAAGCGTGTACGCCCACTTAAAACTCTGCCCAGAAGCTTGCCCTTTGAAACCCATCCATCACAGCAGCAACTAGATGGAGATGGAAGAGGGAAACACTGGGAGAAAATATTACTTTATTAATCTTTTAGAAACAACCCTATATATCATAGTTTGCTTCCGACAAATACCCAATAACAAATTTAAAAAAGAAAATGATACATCTATCGACGCTGTCTGTATTTTCTTGAAGACATAAGAAATACAGTAACATAAGTAACATAAATCAGCCTAAAACATGGATACTTTCAGACATGGAAAAAAAATGACTGTCACATAACTTTTACAAAGTACAAAATTGCAAACTTAATATATAAATCATGTTTGAAGGAAAGGAAAGGGCAATTTGCTACAAAAATGGCCTAATAATATAATCTCTGGTTACACAAGTGCTCATACAAACAAACACACACACACACACACACGACAGAGTCTCGTAGAGTTTCTCTCCCTCATTTAAGGCTATGGTGGCCAAGGTGTATTGTGTTGTTTTAGTCAATACACTGTATTTTAACAATCTGTTTCCTTATCACTTAATTGTGTTGAATGCTGAACTAAAGTCCCACAATTCTCTCTATCTCAGAGGACCAGTATATTTTGTTTCTGTTTGTTTGTTTGATTGTTTTTTGGTATCTTTGATTGTGTGGATAATTTGGCAACATGTATCAATTACAAAAAATGACTTTTAAATCATTAAATTTTTTCACTACCTCATAGTGTGCTTTATAAATCATGTGTTATTTATAGAAATGTACATTTAGAGATTTATCATAAAAATATCAGTACAGAATAGGGGTGAATCGTTGTATTTACATGTCAAACATCAACCCTAAGGACAGTACATGTTATTTAACATCTCACAATGTTTTGGTTAAATTATACAGATCACAAAGTACTCACAAGAAATACAACACATCTCTGAATCTATGTTTCATAAGGGAACTAGCAAAGGATATTTGCTCAAAGAGAACAATCTAGAGCAGACAAACTTTGACACACTGCATAATTATCAATCTGTTTGTGCTCGTTTACATCTGTCACAGAAACAGCAGAAGACAGCATAAGCATGTTAGAAAATAGAAGCAATCTTCATCTGAACAAGGTCAGAAGGTGTGTTACTGGTTAACCTGTTCCTGTTTAATCTACCAGCCTACATCAAAAGTGGCACTTTCATTAGATCTGCCAAATATCTGTGTCAAGCTTGACTGGGATGACAGATGAATTTCTGAATGTAGTTCTTTGTTATTTGTTGTCTGCTTATCTAAATCTATTCCCGTGTAATTGTTTGTTTTGCTGTTATTTATTTATTCAGGTAGCTTTCATTTCAATCAGTTTTTATTTGTTACTTTGTTGCATTCGGTCCTAATCAAGCCATTCTTGAATGTATGAATGGTTGTCTTGGAAACAGGATCCATATCCTCTGTTAGAGCGGTTTGAAATAAATGGCCAGACTTACGTTATCAGTCATCTACCCAAACAAAAACCTACAAGATGAACCAGTTCAACTTTCTTTGTACATTTTGTCACTGACACCAAGAGAAATAACAGCAGCTGCTTAGCAGACATGTTGTGTATCAAAAAAAAGTGAGAAATAACACTTTCTGTTTATCCCCAAGACTTTTGTTTGATATAGGTCTGCCACATACCCAGGTGGTCCTTCAGAAGGAATGGAGAGAGAGGGAAAACTGATCGATGAAAAGAAAAATTGCAAGCAGGGAGTGATAATAATGAGAGAGAAGCAGACGGAAATGGAAGAAGTAAGGAAGGAGGGTGTATGCAATGAAGTATTTGCTCACTGTATATCCTTGGGGCACATAAACAAATTATGAAGCTATAAATTCTGGTTTCGACGCCCAAAGTTATCCTTGTTTATATGAGGAGGAGGGAAGAAAGATGAGAGAGAGAGAGATAGCTTTTTCACTAATATTTTTGTACAATTTGTATGTGCGCAGAAAACGACAACCATTTTCTAGGCCTGTGAAAAAGCTTGTGTTTTGGATCTCTCATTTGCCAGCTGAGCATACGCCTTTACAGGCTGCATTTTGTCATATTTTTATTTTATCTATTCTCACTGATCTATTGATGAAAATAAAGTTCAATTTATATTTGTAAAGTGTTATACTTTTTTCTAAAGTCGATCTATTGTTACTCAGAAATAATTAATACTTTGTAGAGACATCGTCCATTTCTAAGCCTATTTTGGGTAACACTTTAGAATACTGTTCTGTCATAAATTAATAACTACACAGGAACAAATGAGTAACACACTATTAACATTCTATTAACTTACAAGAAACTCTGATTAACATAATAGTAAGTGATAGTGCTCAGTTGAATGTGGTAGTTCACTATTAGCTAATCAATAACTACTATTTTTTTTCATAACTCCCAGAGGACTACTTAAGGTGTCAGTGTTACAGTGTAATTATATATTTAAATACTGAGTAATAGAATTTAACTGCATGTACTTACTATAGGGTTATGTTAGGGTTAGGTTGTGGTTTAGGGTTAGTTACATGTAATTATGCACAACATACAACATACTACAGAAACTATATGTAACATGTGTAACAAGGACACTGTAAAATAAAGTGTTACCATTAATTGTCCTTCAGAAGGAATTACTAATTATTTGGATAGGTTTTGGATAGTAATGACTCAACTGTATCTACATCCTTTTAAAGGAATTAATAATTATTTTGATCAGTATTTTAAAGTGAAGATCATAGTAATTACTCAAGTGTTACAATGACTTCAGTAATTACTAAGGAGTGCTTTTCACTTTAGAATACTGATCAAAATAATTAGTAATTCCTTTTGAAGGATTTGGTAATACTTGAGTCATTACTAGTAGGTTACCATGACCTTTGATTTAGAATTAATTATACATTGTGCATTATTCATGTTAATTATTATACTACCACATTTGACTAAGCACTATTACTTACTAATTAATCAGAGTTTCTTGTTAGTTAATAGTAGCTACTAGAGTGTTAATAATGTGTTACTCATTTGTTCCTGTGTAGTTATTCATAAATGAAGGAACAGTATTCTGAAGTTTTACCCCTATTTTTTAATGGCTTAACAAATTACTTGTTTCTATTCATTTCTAAACTTTATCATAAATTCCTTATCTGTATATAGACTGAGTCATAGACTGAATATTTTTTCCAACACAGATTTGGTAGCAAACTACATTTAACCTGGGACAACTTCCAATTTACTTAGGCCTATGCGTATAAAATATGGCCATACAAGCATTTCAACAATCCAGTGGATAACAGGATAAAACAAGTATAAGCACATTTACATCTCATATGCGTTCAATCCTTTTGAGGTTGAATTTTAAAGCACTTCGTTTTGCTGTGCAGATCCAGCTTTCATGTTTAGCATGAACCGCTGAATAAATTAATTTCAGCACAAACAAGAGCTTAGCTCGCCTTTCATATATTCAAAGAGGCTTCGTTTGGCCCAGGAATATCCCAGGTGTCTCATCAGCTTCAGCAATAAGGAAGTAATCAATTAGTGCAACTCCAATTTGATAAAGACTGAAGGTTTTTTTATGGGGGTGGGGGGGGGGGGGNCCTCCAAGGCAATCACATCAAACTTCCCTCTACAGTTTATTATTTTCCTTTTATTTAATTATTTCCCAAAGCATCTAGGTGGAGTCTTTCAAAAAATCCAACCTGTAATGCAGCATGTTGACCATTGCATCACATCAGCTGGGGTGAAGATTTCCAAGAGACCGTTGATTCCGTTGATGACTGAATTGCCTTGCCCACCTGATACATCTTCATGTAGGATAACTTGTAGGAGATGTGCATCAAAAAAGAAGGAGCACAGATTAAACATTGTCTCCTACAAGACCATCTGATGCTGTAACTATCAGAATATACAAAAGAAGTACTCTCTGTGGTGTCATTTAAGCAAAGCTCATTAAGACAATGATTCTATTATGCAACTCTAACAAAACAGAGAACAAAATACAGACATCACAACACTCAAAATAGACTAGAAAAGCTGTACCATTTTGTAGCCAGAAAGCAGCTATCTACCAGAGTACTCTACTCTATTGTTTGATCATGCAACATGCAGTATTTGGTTCCATAACATCAAAGATACAAGAATATTTCTATGGTATTTCTCTATTAACAAATCACATGCATGATAATATCATCTTCTGAAAAGTCCTCTAAAGATTTTACACAATCAAAATAAAGCTACATCTTTGCACATCCCATATACCACACCTTTTGATTGTATCACAATGCTAAAAGTTGAAGACACAACCATAGAAAGACACGTTGACTTCAGACAGAAAGAACAGACAAATGAGGTATTCTTTTCCAAATAAAAATGAACACTGACACACTGAATAAAGCATGTTAACAACATGAAAAAGAAGAACACATCTGGTGATCTGAACTCTTAAACAGTACATGTCACAAGCACACAGCTTATGGATCAAACTGGAGACACCTGCAATGCTAATGCTAACATTGTCCTACCGTGCTAACGGTGGTATAACTGAACTTTGTTATGGATGCCCCAGTGAACCCAGTGATCTCATCATCACCTTCCCTCCTCTTCCTCCGGTTGTGGCACGGTCGCCTGCAACATCCGAATGTGACCAAGAGAGCCTTGCGGAAGCGGGTGTTCATGAAGCAGTAGATGATGGGGTTGACGCAGGCTGAGGTATAGGACAGCAGCTGAATGAAGGAGATGGGAGCTCCGGAAAGAGCGCGCTGGGCTGACGTTTGATCGAAAGCCTTCCAGGTATTGGCAGAGTACAGTGGCATCCAGCATATGAAGAACATGGCAACTATAATGATCAGCATTCGTATCACTCTTTTCTTAGCAATGAGCTTGGCCTCTGAGGTGTTGCTCCGTGGACGGTCTGTCTTGACGGTGCCTGAGGTGGTCAGAGCAGAAAGTTCCATAGCAGGGGGCTTCTTTGGGACCTGGATGTAACATCCATCACTCTCATCGTGGCCAGGAGACAGTGCACCGTTCAACCCATTCTTTACGCCTGTAAATAAAAGAAGTGAAGAGATGAAGAAGGTGTACAGTCAATCGATTCTGTTTTTACAATAGTTATTGATGTTATTTCTGTTTAGTTGCAGTTACACTAGAATTTGCAATCCATTGACTTCCATTCATATAGAGACTGGAAGTGCAGAAGAAATTTCACATTCCTCTGTTTAATGTAGATTGCATAATGTGGGTTTTGCAGGGCACAACAACATTAAGAGGATGAGAAGGCTTATTTTTATAGGAAGCATCTTGTAACACTCTGCATGGACCTGATACAAGGGATTTACAAAGTAGTGCAAATAACATCCTGTATAACCAGTAGTCTGTTTAAATATGTATAATATATATGTTCTGCTTGTCCCTACTCTGAGTTCTCCAAAACATTAACTTCACTATTCACTCTCTTCTTTTTTTTTCTCCAGCCTCATTTATTTGATCCGAGCAATGTTACAAATATTACATTTTGCAGCACACTTCTCATAAAAGGTGCCTGTGGAGGTCTGCAATGCCCTCAGAAGTACTACTTTCCACCTCATTGAAGTTGTCTAAAGCTTCTCCCTGAGAGAACTTACATCCAGCACATCAGGGCACAAATAACCTTAACACCCAGGGAGGTATTCAGCATGACCTTAGTGCATTCAGTCCTCGCCATGGGAAATTTGGGTCAAGCAGCCTCTCTCACAAAATGGGGAGAGAAGGCAATAGTTTGTTGAGCCTTTGAGAATGCCAAATAAAGCCAGCCACCTTACTCACAGCAGTTACATCATGCAAAAAAAAAAAAAGTTTTTTAAAAAGAAAGGTCTCAAATGATGGCATGACAAAACTTTTGACTGGCTGTTTGGCACACAGGAAGCATTGAATCAAAAGCCATAAGCCGTAAACAATACAGAATTAGAGATATTTCCATTTTGGCTTCACTGTCTCACTGCTGGAAAATGCAAGTCACACGTATCATCCAAAGGACAAGTTCAAATTGGATTCAAGTGCTAGTAGAAAAACATAAATGGAAAATGCCTGGTTGCTAAACAAGTGCAATCTTTTAGAAGTTTTACATGTTGTTCGTTAAGGTGAACAGGCATGCTTCAGACTGCTCGGGGCTTCAAGAGCTTAAGGAAATTGTGGTCCGAGGGCTTTTAAGAAAAGAAAAAAAAGATTCATACCACTGGAGTCTTTCTTCTGCTCCATTTCAAACTGAATCCCTCTGTAAAGTTCTCTGGATATGAGACCGTAGGCAATTATCATCACAACACCTGGGACGAAGAACAGAATGAAGAGCAACAAGACGTACCTAACAGAGAGAAAGAGAGCAAAATATCTGTAAATGAAAAGGCAGTGAATCAATACAGTTAAGATGGTGAGTATGAGAACCTGAGAGATGAGAGATGAGTGGTGAAACCGTACTGTGCTGCATTTTCCAAATGCATTGTAAGCTTAAGTGGATTAAAAACCAGAAGTCTCTTATATTAAGAGTCCTATAATCAGAAACCAACTCAGAGAATGTAGGTGCCACAGAGTGGAAGAGCAGGAAGAGTGAGAAAACAGAATTCTATGAGCAAGGAAAAGAAATTGCTGTCTTTTCACTCACAATTCTCTTTCAGTCTGTGTGTTTCTTTGGCTTCTTTTGGATTCATTTTCACTATCATCTTACCTGAATATTATCTTAAAACTTAATCTAAGAAAAAAATTATCTATTACAAAAGTGATAAAATAATATTAATACTGAAGTCCTCTGATATTATTGTCCACACAGAAGATAACTGAGATGCAAGATGGTTTCAGTTACCCAGATGAGCAATATGATATTGTTACAGACATTTAAAGAATATTAGTAAATATCTGATCACTGAATACCACAAGTGGCCACTCAGAATTTAGTATTCCAAAAGTGTCACACAAACTTAAGTGCTGCTGTACTGAATTCTGAATGTAATGAATAGCTTTGATTACCTGTGGCTGTGGTGATATTCACTACAACAGTATTATAATATTGTTAAACTAACTTTTGCAGTCAATTTGAATTATTTGCAAAGAACAACAAATCTAACTGATTCAGTCACGTATTTTTTTAAATTCAAATTAAAAAGCTGTATCCAGTAATACGACGTCATTTTATAATATTCAAATTACAGCGTGGGAGTGTTCCCTGAAAGCATATATGCTATCCCGTTTCTATGATCTTTTTCATCTATCAGACAGCTTTGTGCTTGCAGCTCCTTTCCATGCTGCACTTATCTGATATCAAAGACACTTTTCTCTCCTCTTGTTTCCTGTGTGGCTTTCAAATTCATTACGAGCTCCAGCACAAAGGCAATAAAAGCAATACTAATCTGACCAGGAAGTAGATGTAAGAGATGAGGGTGTGATATTGGGAAGCACCTTTTTATGCAAAACAAATGTATAATGTGTGATGTCTAATAATACCTGTGTGATGTTTCTCATTTAAACAGAGCAAAACAAGCATCTCTTCAGTAATGAAACAGAGAGTATATTATTATGTGGTATTTTTCTTCAAGTCACACTGTCACGGAGACGAACCCTGTGAGCCCCTCCACTGGCCAGCAGAGGGCTCTATCCCCGGAGTACTGACACCCACGCATCCACTCACCCACTTATACTGAGCCGCACTACATTTCCCAGAACCCCGTGCCTTGGACTATGATTACTCGCCAGCTGCAGCGCATTGGGGCTGCTATTTAAGCAGCTCATTGACTCCCCTCCAACGCGAAGTCTTGATCATTGCCCCGGCTGTCATTTCTGAGCGTTTACACTATATTGGATTACCTGTTGCCGTCTTTGTTTGCTGCCTGTTCTCTGACCCGTTTCTGCCTGCCCACCGACCTAGTGCCTGTTTCCTGGACTGTGATTCTCGCCTGTTGCCCTGACCTTCCGCCTGATTCTGACTACGTTTTCGCCTGTTCCTTAGTGCTGTGTTTGCTGGTTCTGATCTCTGCCTGTACGACAACGTATACTCTTAATAAAGCTCGCAAAATGGATCCCATGTCGAGTGACGAGTCATTACACACACTAAGGTACTCCGGGTGACAATAAAGAAGAGCGAGTCACCGGGAGAGTGAAGGCATGCGGGTCTTTCAAATCTAAAATATTTCAAATACAAATCAAATAAAGTACAAGCCTACATGTTGTTAAACCTAATCGGAATTGTGCTTACCCACAAAAAAATGTCATCATGGATAGAGACACATTTGATACCGCTGTTCAAAAACCTGGTGAATCTGTGCAAGCCTTCGTCTATAGTTAAGTTTTGTTAGTTTATTCGTTCACAGACTTTTAGTATGTTTTCGTTAGTGTCCTGTTTCCTTTGTTCAGTTTTCCAGCTTCTCATTTGTTTTCATTGTTTTCAACTGTGTTTGATTAATTAGTCTCGTTTGTGTTCCTATTTAAGTTGTACCCTCACATTTATTCCCTGTTTGGTCTCGTTCACGTTAAGTGTGTTTCTCTTTGTTTTGGATTATTGCCTGTTTGGATTAAACTTTGAATTGGATTTTATCCTACTGGGGTGACCTAACCACCCAAAATGGACGATAGGGCAAAATTAGTCGTCCTGGCTCAGAAGAGCCCAGATTTGTTTTTTCATTTGTAAAGGACTTTTGTTGCCTGGCCGTCACAAGCTCCCTCGATGATGAAACCCTGAAGATCTTGTTCTGGATCGGGGCGACCTTCAACCACCCTATCGACCTCCCAGACACCACAGGACTGGACTAGAGGGAAACCGTCATTAGGTGTCTGGAAAGTGTTGTGTCCCGATTCGGAGCACATCCAGAACCAGAGCCCGTTTCATCCTGTATGACCGCAGAGAAGTCACTTGAGCCCCCAGCAGATCGAGCAGCACCACCCGCCTCAACAAATGAGCCAGAGCCCGTGGATAAGAGGACAGAGCTTACCATCACCCTGGAAGTGGAGCCCCAGCGTGGATCTGACCAGGGGAGTAAGCCCGAGCGGCCAAGGGAACGGAGACTGAGGACTGGCTGAGCGACTTGTCGACTCCCACTCTATCCCACCTGGTATCTGAATCTTTATTGCACAATGAGTATTGTTTGGAATATGATCTGTCAGTTTCTTCAGAATTACCGCTTTTGACTGGGAATTATAATTTGAAGTCGAGCTGCAGGTTGTGCAACCACCAACAGCGCCTGTGCAAGAGGATCCTGCGGCTCTGCCTCCGGTCTCTGATCACTTCGGTCCATCTCGGCCCGTCAACCTGTCTGCTCCGTCTTGGCTCCCACCTTCGTCTCCACCAGAAACCCTCAGCCTAGTGGCTCGACGGGTTCCCTCATCCTATCGGCTCCCCCTTGGTCAGTCGTCACACCACTTCCGCCATGGACTTACAGGCCATCCTCTGCGCTCCGACCCTCCACCCCTCCACCCCTTCAGCTCCTGTGGGTTCATTCTTCCCTTCGGCTTCACCTCTGTCCTTAGTCACACCGGCATTGCCCCAGTCCTTGGGTACTCTGGCTCCACCTACGACGCTCGTTGCTGCGACATTGCCTGGGTCTCCAGCACCAGTGATGTCGCTTACTTCCATCGATCCTCGGTCTGCGCCTGTGGATTCAACAGCTCCGTCTCTGTTGGTCATCCCCCAGATGTCAGCAGCCACGCCAGCAACATCTTGGCTCCTCCCTCCCTTGACTCTGCCGTGGGCTGTCAGGTACTGTTTGGCTCTTTGTCTGCGTCAGTGGACTATTTACATCTTTGCCGCTGGGATCCCGTTGTCGTCCACCTGTCCCTAGTGCTCCGACGCCGCCGATCACCATCCCTTCACCTGTTCGGTCACGTTCACGTAAAATGTGTTTCTCCGCCCTGTTTAGGATTATTGCTAGTTAACTGTTAACTTCGTATTGGATTTTATCCTTCTGAGTCTTCGTTTATCTGTCTGCCTGTAACACACATCCTGATATTTTGTCAGTCTCCACTTTGAAAATCCTGGCAAAGAAATGTGAGTTTGGATCACTGCAAGATGAACTCAATAGAGACTGCATAGTTTGTGGCATAGAAAATGGCACTGTTCGCAAACAGATCCTCAGTGAAAAATTCTCACCCTGAACTTGGCTGTTAACATAAATTAGCTGCATGAACAGTCAGAGAAGAGTATGAAAGAGTTGAGAAAAGACACAGAGGTATATACTTTACAAAAAACACATGGCTCAAACTATAATGGCCAATGTGCTTTGGAAAAAAAAGTATGTGCTATGCAGAGGTCGCGTTAGACTTTCGCACAGTCAGTCATTTTGACGGACAGGATCGTAAACAATTTTTATGATAATAAAACATTTAATATCTTCTGTTTTCACTCGCATTTTCATTTTTATTCACAAACTTACAGGATAAGCAAATAGGTCTTAGCTATGCATTTATTTATGTTATGAAAAGAAAGCTGAACAAAGACTGTGCCTCACTTTTCAGTTTTCATCTTGATCAGTTGTTGCAGATCATAAGTGAACGCGATCATTCCTTCCTCTTTACTACTTTACAGAACGAAATAAACATGAGTGAACATCAGAAAATAAGTTGAAAGATACAGTAGATTACGGAAATCTGCATCACATCTTAATCAGTTCAGTCAGTGTTGAAAACAATGTCACGTAACATTATACCTCAGAAAAGCCATTTGTTGACCATAAACTTGATAGTCAGCAAGAAAAATAACTCCAGAGAGGAGCATTTTGCTAAATATATGCACTGTATTATAATATTATTATAATTATAATTTTTTTTTTTTTACTGTTCTTTAAGTATTGTTGAATGAATCCATCAAGTTTATGACAGCCACAATTTAAAACAAAATGAACTGGATTAGAAACTTAATTATGCAAGTATAAGTATTTTATTATTAGTCATAGTAATTTTATTATTATTAAATGGACTTAAACTGGGTGCTCGCCTGTGTGTAATCAAACGCATCGTTTTCATTTTATTCTGGAGACTGAACTCGCACTCTGCTGCCACACTGCCCACTCACCACCAGCTGGACAGGAGTGGGAATTACAGTTACAAGTTACATCAGCCTCAGTGTAATCTGTCAAAATGACAGACAACCTTCAGATATTTCCATCACTGCTAAAAAAAATTCTGTCAATGACGGAAATTTTTCTGTTAACGTGACCACTGGTGCTATGCATTCAACAAATGCTGCAACAATTGTGGTAAATTAAACCACTTCACAAGATGATGGGGTCAATACCAGCACAGCCAGCTGGTGCTAAACCATCCTAATAACCAAAGAACCAGCAAAGGGATATAATACATGAGCTAGATGCAAAAACTGATGACAATGTGAGGAACACTTTTTTTATGACCCTGTTGAGCTCACCAATCACAACTCTAAAATTGAAAAATGGAAATGAAAGTAAAAGTTGATATGGGAGCCAAATGTAACGTGATATCCAAGCGAATGCTGAATAGTTTCGATCACAACATCCCTATCAATACGCAGAGAAAGTCAATCTTGTGGCTTATTGGAGGAGAGACAATTGACACTGAGGGAATGACTGTTTTGCAGTGCATCCTTGGGCAATTTAAATTCCACGTAGTTGATCAGGATGTAAAACCTCTTCTCAGTCTACAGGTTAGCATCGCTATGGGACTCATCCAACTGGGACCTGGTGTACACATGCTGCAATGTAAAGCACCAGAGGTACATGAATACAGAGATCTTTTTTATTGTTATGTCATTGGCAGCTTGCTAGTTGTATATCATGACTGGATAACACAGTGACCCCTGTAGTCTGTGCACCCCGGAAAATTTAAATAGCCAAGGAAGAAAATTGGGTGTGATAACACCTGTAACCGAGGCAACAGAGTGGGTATCAGCCAAAAAGAAGGGTTTGTATAGATCCAGTTCATCTTAACAAAGCCCTCCTCAAGCCACAACATACCCTAAAAACAACTGAACAGATCATTGCAAATATGCCTTGTGCTGAAGTGTTTACCATTCTGGATGCTAAATGTGGGTTCTGACAAACCCACTAAATGTGGGTTCTGAAGCTTCATCCAAATTAACCACACTATGTCCCCAGTTGGCCATTACAGGTTCTTGAGGATGCCATATGGAATCTCATATGGTCTTTCAGAGATCAATGGAGCAATTGTTTGCTGGACAGCCTTGTGAAATTGTAGTTGATAACATTATCATCTGGGGCCGGACGCGTATAGAACACGATCGTTTGCGACAGGTACTAAACAAAATTTGTGCAATGGACATGAAACTCAACCCTGACAAATGCAGGTTCAGAGTCAATTATTAAAGTGGTACTGTATGTGACATGCCAACATAGGACAGACAAGCACTGCAGCAGTTCTTAGGCATGAAAAAGAAATGCTGGTACTCGTGTTTGCAACAAAATAATTCCATCACTTTACAACCCGTTGTTCTGTTTTTTAAATTTGAATAAAATGAAAACTTAAAGACTTTCAAATCACATGAGCCAATATTTTATTCACAATAGAACAAAGATAATATAACAAATGTTTAAACGGAGATATTTTACACTTTCATCCACTAAATGAGCTCCTTTCAAATTTGATGCCTGCTACAGGTCTCAAAAAAGTTGGCACGGGGGCAACAAATGGCTGAAAAAGCAAGAAATTTTGAATAGATTCAGCTGGGAGAACATCTAGCAACTAATTAAGTTAACTAANATTTCAAATTTGATGCCTGCTACAGGTCTCAAAAAAGTTGGCACGGGGGCAACAAATGGCTGAAAAAGCACGAAATTTTGAATAGATTCAGCTGGGAGAACATCTAGCAACTAATTAAGTTAACTAATTAAGAGGCATTTAAACATTTATGTTATCTATGTTTTATTGTGAATACAATATTGGCTCATGTGATTTGAAAGTCTTTTAATTTTCATTGTATTCAAATTTAAAAAACGTCCCAACTTTTCCGGAATTTGGGTTGTATCTACGGCTGCCCGGTCACTGTAGAAACTGATCATCAGCCCTTAATAACCATATTAAAGAAGCCACTCCATACGGCCTCATCCCACTTACAGGGTATGATGATGAAACTCCATCATTACCACTTAGATGTGATCTTCAAACATGTTAAGGAGCTGTTTGTGGCTGATGCATTGTCCCGGGCCCACCTTTCCACATCTGAGCCACAACTCACTATGACCTGCTGGAGTTCATGATCATACAAGTACTCTCTTCCCATTGTATGATGAACTCAGGACTGCCATGCAAAAAGATGTCACATGCCAACAGCTTTCTGATATTATTTGGAATGGTTGGCCAATGGCCAGTCACCTTGTAAAAACTTCCATATTCCTTGCATCCCTTCTTTTCAATGAGAGATGAGCTGACCATTCAGGATGACTTGCTGCTTCGCGGGAAAAGCTTTATTATCCCACCCGCACTTTTTTTTATGTTGGACAGCTACATCAGGGCCATCCTGGCATCACAGCAACCAAGCACCCTGCAATGCAATCAAATCTCATCAAACGAAAGAACCACTGCACCTGCATGAAATCCTGGATCTTCCCTGGTCTTTCACAGTTGCTGACCTGTTTGATTCACAAGAAAAACACATTTAGTCCTTGTGGATTCATTATCTGGCTGGTTTGAGCTGGATTACCATCCTGAAATGAAAAGCATCACAGTCATTGCAAAGCTGAAATGACACTTTGCAGTACATAGTACCCCATACACTCTTATGACTGTGTGCAAGAAATTTGCAGATTTTGCACATATGGAACTTTAAGCATTTTCGCAGCAGCCCTCTCCTTCCCCAATCCAATGGACTGGCTGAACTGCCAAGCATCTTCTAGAAAAATACTCTCGCAACCATACTGACATCCGTGCTGCTATTCTCAATGTTTGTAATCTACCCCGAGATGGCTTACCATACCCTGCACAAAGGCTTTTTTTCCAGGAAAATTAGGACTTTCCTCCCAGTGACCAGGGCAATGCTTCAGAGTGTTGTCCACACAAAGGTGAAAGAAACTAACACAAAATAAAAAAATTAGTGGAAAAGACTTTTATAATAAAAATGCTCATCAACTTGTGGTTTTGACAGACTAGCAGTTGTAAATTTTCCTCCTCAGCAACCAAATAGCAACGCTGTTACATCACAAGTACATAAGGCAAGTCCATAAGGAACAGACGGCATCTCCTTCATGTCTCAGAACCCCCTCCAGCACACTTTAAGGAGGATTTCCCAGTAGTGACTCATGCTGGGGCACTCACAACACCATCCAGTACTGAAGGACCCATGCAGCAACCACAGTCCCCTAAAGTGGATTGTTACACTGACATAGATGGCAATCATTCAGTAGTGACTCATTCTGAAAGAGTCAGCCATCCTTACATTACAAAGACTATGTTATGGCCTGATTAAGATGTGTTTAAGACCTATATTTCATTATTCATGTTATTCATATGTTATGTGATTTTTGGTGCAGTTATACATTCCTCCTTTATTGCACCTGATTTGTTTTTTGTTTTTTGTTAGATGCCTTATTGTTGGTTATACCCACATGGACAGAAGAGCATATGGCTCGAGAACGCTCAAAACTGTGCACTCACACAAAGACAAGAGCTCTGTCACCAACCAAAGAATAAACAGACTGAAGTGACAGAACCCTGACATATATATATATATATATAAATATATTGTCACAGACACGCCAGGCTCCAACAACAACCAATCATAGCGCACTCCATCTCCAGAATACTGATCACTCACACCTGCACCTCATCAGCACGTCAATCAGCACCAGTACTTAAGACACTCACACACTCAGTCACATTGTCTGGTCTCGTTTGCAACTAAGGACTCTTCCTGTATGCTTACCTCAAGGACTCCTGTTGTTACTTACCTCAAGGACTCCTGTTGTTACTTACCTGTCTCCAGTGTTCCCAAGTTACCTCGTGTGTCTCCATCGTGTGTGTGAGTGTCTCCTGCTTCTCCACTGCTCCAGCGATCACCAGCTATACTCCACCTGCAATTTACAAAGGACAGTATTACCATTCATTCAACTATCACTCTGCATTACTGCACCATTACTCACCTGTGTTCGATATCTCCTCTGCTTGTGTCTAATAAATACATAAACTGTGATCTTCTGTCTCTGAGCCATCTGTACTGTAACAGAAGACCAGACCAACACCATAGACACAAGTATGAGTCATCCCGATCCATTCCAAGACCTGGTCGATGCACTACGTCGAACACTCACCGTGCAACCAGCACCCATGCCAGCTCCACCTGCCATCACTTCCGTAAACACCGCCATCACTCCTTCACCGCTGTTGTACGCCAGTCCTATGGCTAAACTGGCGCCCTATTCTGGTTCGGCGGAGGATTGCAACGGTTTCCTCCTGCAATGCACTGGTCCTGGAGATGCAACCGCACATGTTTTCCACCGAACAGCCTAAAGTGGCGTTCCTGATCACACAACTGAGCGGCAAGGTGCTTCTATGGGCTGAATCCATCTGGTCTCAAAAGCATCCAGCCATCCAGACCTACTCCAGTTTCATCGATCATTTCAAAGAGGTGTTCGGAAAGCCCTCCTGGGATTCGTCTATCGGTGAGAAGCTCTATAATCTAAAACAAGGAAAAATGTCTGTTAACGAATATGCTCTTCAATTCAAAACACTTGCTGCCAAGAGCGGATGGAATGAACAAGCGCTGCTTACTTCATATCGTCAAGGATTGGATCCACAAGTGCGGTTGCATCTCGCTGCATACGAGGATTCCATCGGGCTTGAAAGGTTTATCCAACTCTCCATTCGTTTCGCCACTCGTGTGCAGTCGTGTCTCGAAGAGCACCAGGGCCAGTCACAGCTCACCACCATCCTCTGCCGGCCAGACTCCTTCAGCCCTCCAGAACCAGCTCTTGAGCCCATGCAAGTGGAATCATCATGTCTGACACCCGCTGAATGGCAGAGAAGGCTGACCCAGAATCTATGTCTTTACTGTGGTGCTCCTGGGCATGTTATCTCCACGTGTCCCACTCGTCCTCCTCGTCCCATGGTGAGTGCCATCTTCCCTTCCATTAATAAGATGAAGCCACTCACCACTATTGTGAAGCTTACTGCTGCTGATGACTCTATTCCAGTTACCGCCCTCCTCGATTCTGGGTCAGCAGGCAACTTCATCTCCGGCGCCCTCTGCCGTCAGCTCAAGCTCAAGACCACGGCTACGTCTACTACGCACCAGATCCAATCAATTACTGGAAGACCTATAAGCAGAAGACATGTAAGCCGGGGTGTCGGCCCACTATTACTTAAAATTGGTGTACTTCACGTGGAGAAGATCTCATTGCTGGTTCTGGAGGAATCCACCTCTGACGTGATTTTAGGGCATCCATGGTTGGAGCAGCATAATCCCATCCTCTCCTTGAAGACTGGCGAAGTCCTGAAGTGGGGTGACACCTGTTTCAATTACTGTTTCTCTGAATTCCCTGTTCCACGTCCTCCCAGCTCGAATCATCTTCCAGTCTGTGCTACATCCATTGAGAGTCCATTAGAGAAACGTTCTGTGGATACTCCATCCTGTTACGCCCCCTTCAGCGACGTTTTCTTCCCAAGAGAGGAGGCAGAAAACGGGAAAGGGGAAAGATCTATCCCCTGTCCATCCCGGAGGAGAAGGCCATGGAGGAATACATCAAGGAGGCCCTGGCTCAAGGCTACATCCGTCCATCAACTTCCCCTGCTGCTTCCAGCTTCTTCTTCGTGGCAAAGAAGGACGGAGGCTTGCGGCCTTGTATTGACTACAGAGCTCTCAACAATATAACCGTGAAGTTCAGGTACCCCCTTCCTCTCGTCCCGGCGGCCCTGGAACATCTCCGTGGTGCCACTGTGTTCACCAAGTTGGACCTCCACAGTGCGTACAACCTCATCCGGATACGCGAGGGGGACGAGTGGAAGACCGCCTTCGTCACACCCACAGGCCACTACTTGGTCATACCCTATGGCCTTGTCAACGCCCCCTCCATATTCCAGGATTTCATACACGAGGTGCTCCGGGAGTTTCTCCACAAGTTCGTCTTGGTATACATCGATGATATCCTGATTTACTCCCGGAGCCTGGCCGAATATCGCTATCACGTTGCAGAGGTCCTGAAACGCCTGAGGGAGTTCCAGCTGTTCCTCAAAGCCGAAAAATGCTCCTTCCATCAACCCTCAGTGCAGTTCCTTGGCTATAACATCGACAGCAGTGGCATCCGGATGGACGAGGGGAAGGTGGTAGCCATCAAGAACTGGCCAACTCCCACTACCATAAAGGAACTCCAACGTTTCCTCGGCTTTGCAAACTTCTATAGACGGTTTATTCTGAACTACGACTCCATCTCTAATCCTCTCACCAGCCTCCTGAGAAACAAGCCCAAGTCTCTGCCCTGGACAACATCTGTTGAAGAAGCTTTCAACACCTTAAAGGAAGCCTTCACCACCGCTCCTCTCCTGGTCCATCCTGATCCCGACAAGCCCTTCAGAGTGGAAGTGGATGCCTCCACAACCGGAGAAGGAGCGGTCCTATCGCAGCAGCAGGGGAATCCGAGCCGCCTCCATCCATGCGCCTTCTTCTCCCGCAAGCTCAACCCGGCGAAGGTGAACTACGATATCGGAAACCGAGAACTGTTAGCTGTTAAGTTGGCCCTCGAGGAGTGGAGGCATTGGCTGGAGGGAGCCAGACATCCTTTCTTGGTGCTCACAGACCACAAAAACATATCTCCGAGTCGCCAAGAGACTCAATCCACGACAGGCCCACTGGGCTCTTTTCTTCACCCGCTTCAATTTCACCATTTCCTACAGACCTGGATCCAAGAACACCAAGGTTGATGCTCTATCACGACTTTACACTCCTGAAGAAAACACTGAGGACCCTGAGACCATCCTTCCAGAAACGGTAATTGTCAGCCCCATTACCTGGTCGGAGGAGACGCTTCCCTCTACCAATGCCTCCACCGACACTCCTCCGGGTTGCCCGCCAGGCTTGCAATACCTCACCAGAGCACGATGCACTCCACTTATCCACTCCGCCCATACATAACTTGGCACCGGCCACCCGGGGGTCAATGAAACCCTCTCGTTGCTAAAAGATCGCTTCTGGTGGCCCAATATGGCATCTGATGTCAGAAGGTACGTGCAGGGATGTAGGGATTGCGCCATCTCAAAGAGTCAACGCCACCGACCATAAGGCAAACTCCTTCCTCTGCCCATTCCCAACCGTCCATGGTCACACATAGGAGTGGATTTCGTGACCGATCTTCCTGCTTCCAATGACTGTACATGTATATTTGTGGTAGTAGACAGGTTCTCTAAATCCTGTCGTTTGATTCCTTTGAAGGGACTACCAACTGCTATGGAGACTGCTGAACTGATGTTCAACCACATCTTCCGCTACTTCGGAATCCCTGAAGACATCGTCTCCTACCGAGGACCTCAGTTCATTTCAAGAGTTTGGAAGGCTTTCTTCTCGCTCCTAGGTGTGGCCGTCAGCCTGTCATCGGGATACCATCCTCAGACAAACGGAGAGGAAGATCCAGGAGATCGGTCGCTACCTCTGTACCTTCTGTCACGGTCACCAGGACTCTTGGAACCAGTACCTGGGTTGGGCCGAGTACGCACAACTCCCTACGCCAACCATCCACCGGCCTTATACCTTTCCAGTGCGTACTCGGATACCAACCCCCACTGTTCCCCTGGTCAGGGGAACCATCGGATGTACCAGCGGTCGACTACTGGTTCCGAGAGAGCGAGAGGGTCTGGGACTCAGCCCATCACCAGCTGCAACATGCCCTGCGTCGGCGTAAACTGACAGCCAACCTTTATCGCTCCGAAGCACCCGTCTATCAACCTGGACAAGAGGTCTGGTTGTCCACCAGGGACATTCGTCTATGCCAACCATACCGTAAGCTGAGTCCCAGGTTCATTGGCACATTCACCATCATTAAGCAGATCAACCCGGTCACCTACAAACTCCAACTCCCACCTGAGTATCGCATTCACCCTACGTTCCATGTGTCACTTCTCAAGCCTCACCATCCCTCTGTTTCTCCCTCTACAGAGCCTGGCGTCGACGCAGCCGAAACCCCCCTCCCACTCCTACTGGACAATGGAGCTGCCTACGAGGTGAGAGAGATTCTGGACTCCCGGCGCCGTGGTGGTCAGCTCGAATACCTAGTAGACTGGGAAGGCTACGGCATGGGTACCACGCAACGACATACTCGACCCAAACCTGCTGGAAACCTTCCACTCTGCTCATCTCAACTGACCTGCCCCCCGTGGAAGAGGAAGACCACCATGACGTCGGGGTCCGCGGCCCTCAGGAGCGGGCCGTGGGGAGGGGGGTACTGTCACAGACACACCAGGCTCCAACAACAACCAATCACCGCGCACTCCATCTCCAGAATACTGATCACTCACACCTGCACCTCATCAGCACGTCGATCAGCACCAGTACTTAAGACACTCACACACTCAGTCACATTGTCCAGTCTCGTTCGCAACTAAGGACTCTTCCTGTATGCTTACCTCAAGGACTCCTGTTGTTACTTACCTGTCTCCAGTGTTCCCAAGTTACCTCGTGTGTCTCTATCGTGTGTGTGAGTGTCTCCTGCTTCTCCACTGCTCCAGCGACCACCAGCTATACTCCACCTGCAATTTACAAAGGACAGTATTACCATTCATTCAACTATCACTCTGCATTACTGCACCATTACTCACCTGTGTTTGATATCTCCTCTGCTTGTGTCTAATAAATACCTAAACTGTGATCTTCTGTCTCTGAGCCATCTGTACTGTAACATATATATATATATATATGTGTGTGTATGTATTTAATAAATACTCATAAGTTATTATTTTGAAATGACCTAGGGCATCTGGTTTATGCTGGTTAATGCTATTTTGGTCCTGCCGTTTGTCCTCAATATATTCTGTGTGTGCAGAGTTATTAGACAAGTTGATTTTCTGATCATATGTTTTTTCCAAGCACATTTTACCAATTCCAAACCACATCAATCTTAACCACTATTAGTTTTGTATTAAATCATTTATTCAAAATGAGCCAAAAAAAAAAGATTTAAAGGGGTCATATAATGCCACTTTTACAAGATGTAACATAAGTCTCTGATGTCCCCCAAGTATGTATGTGAAGTTTAAGCTCAAAATACCCCACAGATAATTTTTTATAGCATGTTAAATTTGTCACTTTTTTAAGGGTGAGCAAAAACACTGTTTTTGTGTGTCCCTTTAAATGCAAATGAGCTGTTGCTCCCAAGAATAGGGCGGCGTTTCAAGAGCTCATGTTAGCAGCGCCGATTACCTCATGCAGACTCACTGAAAATGTTCAGAAACTGTTCAGCCTTTTATGTTCAAACCGGAGTCGGACACTGATGGAGAGACTCAAGAAGAAGTGATAACATGTAGAATGCAACAGGACGTTTCTGAATGGTTAGTTGATGAATTTATGTAGCTGATATGGAGTTAACTATCTTAAAATCATTAATTAGCATATTCTGTTATGATAATCTATAAATCGCTCATGTGGGAACTGTTGTAAGATGCCTACAGAGCCAGAGAATATATGCTGCATGAAGATAGAACAGGTATAGTTTAGTTTAATTACGGTTATAACTTATGTTGTCATCTTGCTTTTATGACATGCTATTGCATTTGTTACGTACTGTATTGCAATAACATGGTCTCACCGCTTTGTTGCATGTTCTCAGGGACAGGGTTTATGTAAATTTTAGGGTTAGTGATGTCACTAATTATTAAATGCGAGAAGGATGCAGTACTAATGCAATACTAAAAATTTAAGGCATGACCAACGGTGTTGAAATGAATTTTTTCATTTACAATAAAACTAATTAGCATGTACAAAATACTATAGTACCATCAACACCCCAGACCCAGCGCCCACTGTGGAGATGGAACCAGAGCCCATTGCAGACCGAGAGACCCAGCCAATGCCCGCGGCGGAGCCCGAGCCAGGAGCTTCGTCCCTTTGAGAAGAGAAGCCTGAGGACTCGGCTGACCAGGTGTGTGAGCTGGCCATCACATCAGTACCAGTGGGAGTGTTAGTAGTGCTGGAGGAGAATGATTGGCTTATAGACTGAAGTGCAGAGGTAACGCTTCCCACCCTGAACCTCTGCTGCCGTTTAAAATTCTACCCATAAATGAATCATCATTTTCATTGCTGGAATCCCCATCCAGTATTGTCTTCGCCGCTACCATCCCTGTCCCTTTCCAAGTCTGTCTCTGCACTCAACCTTCCTCTCCCTTTTCATTCCTTTGACCCTGCCTCCGCTGGCTCCCCTCAGCCCTTCGGTTCATGCATTGGCTCCCCTTAAAACCTCGGCCGCTCATCACCGGGAGTCCACCTTGTTCTCCGTGTTTATCAATGTTGCCGGGTCTCTCGGTCCATCGGTCTTCGCCTGGGACTCACCATTTCCCTGCGTCACCTCAGTTGGTCGGGCTTTAGTTTGTACCTTGGCTCATCCCGCCATCAGTTCCACCGTGGGTCACCCTCATCTTAGCTGCCTCCTGCTGTTCTCTGGGCTCTCGCCAGCCATCTACTCAGCCATGGATTCCACCACATCCACTCCTCCATGGGCGCTTCCACTATCCACTCCTCCATTGACACTTCCACCATCCACTCCCCCATGGATGCCTCCACCATCCACTCCACCCTGGTCTCTCCGACCATTTCCAGACCTGTTTCCAATCCTGGAGGCGATATGTCACAAACTGCCTGTTTTAGTGTTATTTTCATGGACTTTCTATTTGTTTCTATCAGTTACCTGTTTTCCTTTGTTCCAGTTTCCCGCTTCTCGTTTGTTACTATGGTGTCTGATTAAGAAATCATCACCTGGTTATCATTTGAGTTTAATCACCATGTGTATTTAAGTTCCCCTTTTTCATTCAGTTGTTGTCTGGTATTGTTTGTGTGTGTGTTGAGAACCTGGTTACGCTGCCTTCCTGCAATGGTTATCTAAGTTTGTTTTATTAAAGTACCTTTTGTTTGTGGAAACCTGTCTGAACCTTTTTTCATCATCTTCATCTGAACCACAGTGTGACACTTAAAGCATTCATGTTATTGCACCAATGTTAAGATAAAAGTAATGGAGTCAAAAGACTAACCAAGTCTGTTCCACTTGACTGTTGGGCCAGTCAAGCCTGCACATGTGAGCCGTGATGTTGTTTGGCTTGTTGAATGGCACCAGCATACTGAACACAGGATAGGGCACCATGATACCCACAGATAGTACCCATGTGGCTGCGATGACCTTGTAGGCATGAGAACGGGTCTGCCATGCCCTTGACTTCAGCGGGTTGCAAATGGCACTGTATCTTTCAATAGCAATAGCAACTAGACTGAAGGTGGAGATGCTGACAGACATACCTGTGTAGACAAGAGAAGGATATAAATTAATATGTAATCATGTATAAAGCAATGCTCATAAACTAAAATATTTGTGTATATTATAATATATAACATCATCTATATAATGATCTTAAAGCTAAAAAAAGATAAACTTTGCATACTGTTTATTTACAGAAAAGTCATTGCTGGATAAAATGGTTGGCACGGTATTAACCTTCATCAGTTCTCCACCTACCAGTCCATGTAAAATGTATTTACTATTAATTTCTTGGGGTTGTGTATTTTATGATTATGTTGCTATGCATTAGAGTTTTTCTTCCAAGCATTCTGGCTTAGGGCACCTAAACCTCCTAATTTCATCAGATTCAAACACTAAGGCCTGTGGAACCTTTTGGATTGAGAGCTGCAGCTAATGGGGTTTGCATACATGAATATGTATTTTATGCAGTGTTTGCTACATTCTGCTCTGGCATACTTTACAAATCATTTTAATGTATGCCCCCCATTTAAAAAAACACACACACACACCCCCCAAAAATGATTGTAGGTTCACCCCAAAAATTATTGTAAACTTCCTGTAATTAATTACTTTCCACTGAACAAGTTTGTTTTTTATGCCAATGTTTTGCTGTGCTTATTGCACTATGTTGCACGGTTGAATGCTAATGAGAAACCAGGGCTGCTACTGCAGAAGCTCTGATTATCTAATGAGTAGGAAACACTTGGGCAGATGGATTTCTAACTGAGTAAAATTACCCAAGTGAATTTCTTATACTTTTTTGGTAAAAAACAAAACAAAAACAAAAAAAAATGAAATGCAAGACTACCAAAGAGAATTCAGTTTACTGGGTGAGAATAAAAATAAAGTTTTTTTTTTTTTTTTTTAAGTGTATAGTGCTTCCAACAAGTTCTTATTATTGCAAAGTATTGGCCTACCCCTGGGTTTTTAGATCTGCTCCACTTTGTTTCATATATACAGTGGTTGATAAATCCTCTCTGCCTGTATTTGCCAAGGCCGTACACACTCTGACTTTTCAAATTAGACCTTCAGGGAAATGTTCAGTGCAGTGTGACATGTTTAAGAACTTTTCTGCAAAGAATCTCTGAAGCTCTTTGATGGTTATGGACTATTCAGTCTGAAACTATTACGTTCCACATAAAACTGCTGTTTTACTGGGATTTTTTTTCTTCCTTTGGTTAAAGGAAAGCAAAAAAGTGATATTTTTCACATTAACAAGATACATTGTCTGCGTTTTATGCTCCCAGAAGTATTCCAGATCTAATTTTCATCTCAAAAGAATTCACACTGGCTGAAAATGATGCTAATTTAAAACTCAATTAAAACGGAGGTGTACACAAATGTTGCAGCCATTGTAACTCCATTTACCAGTCGCACAGTGATTTGTGCTCTAAGGTAATTTCCTTTCTTGTGGGTAGACATTAGCAAATATGACCACTGAGGGTAGGAAATCAATGGCTCATAATGGTTTTGTGCATTGATTGCCACTGGCTGACTAAAACTAGGAGCCCAAAGCACTCACAGATTAATGCAATAAAGTGAGCAAGGTAATACAAGAGAATGCCACAGAATGCCAGTTAAGCTGTAGAATGTGATGGAATGTTCTCAGAGGTGGGGGTGGGGCGGCACCGAGCTCTTCCTCTGACTCAAGGCCAACACTTTGCAGCGTGAGAATGACTTATTGCTGTCCAGTTCAGTGCCAAGTAAATTCAGAGAGACGAAATGCTGATTTAATGCCATGGCTGTGCTACACAGATCCTGAAGACTTATAGCTTCTACAGCTATATTATGGAATACTTATAAATATGTATAACACTATGTAAGGGATGATGAACAATATGTCAGTCAGTTCATTTATTTGGGTCTTGACAATCATCCTGAAGAGGTTCATTTTGCAATTATGACCTGATAGTACATTTTTCCATTACATTGCTACTTGACAAATTTGGAAATAAAATATAGAACTGAGAAGAAACGTTAGCATTATATGAGAAGAAAAGGACTGCGGAGTGATGTGACTGAAACTAGCAGAGTGTAGGAGATTGGTTGCCAGGCACTACAGTATACAGCTCAACGGTTTGACTGCAGAGTGCTGCGTTTGACCAATCAGAATCAAGTATTCCAGGGAGCTGTGTAATAAAAATATATAATGTAAGTGGTAACCACAGTTTCAAGAAAAATACTGCTGTCATGAAGAGATTTTATGAAACACAATCAATTCCAAGCAAAGAAAAACAGAATGAGAATGAGATGGAATGCTCTGAAAAAATCAAGTTTCTTGCAGGCATAGCATTTTTGAGAAGACTTCTTAATGATCATATGTAATGTCAGTTTCTTTGAATCATTCCTTTTCAATCTGATGCCCCGCAGGTTTTAGAAGAATGTATTTCTCATATAGATTGGTGATAGTATGATGTGGGACATGAAAAGGTGTTGCTCAAGGAGGAAGAGACATCACATAGTCAATGACTAATCGTGAAGTGCAACGTCTATATACATAGTCAAGTTAGACTGAAACTATAATTGAGGAGCAAAGAAAGGTAAAAATAGATGGGCTGAGCTTTTAGGGGCTCCCTGAGAGCTTAACTAGAGATGACTAGATGATGTATTGAGCTAAGTAGGATGTGCCTGTGTTCTGGTATGTGATTTTAGCCTAATGTATAAACAGTTGTCTACTTGTAAAATTGATATGTGCTTGCTGTCACAATAGATGATGACATCCTAATAAACTACCGCGTTCAATCGTTTAGTCACTACACAAACCTAAATAAGAGCCCCTTGGAGGTTATTTTCTCCTAAAGCATTACATGGCGACAAAAACCACTAGAACAATTTCTAAACACCTAGTCCTTATACAAAACTTTTTGCATAAGGGAGGAAAAATTAATTTGTTTTGCAGTGGTATGCAAAGTGGGCCCGTATAATGACAGCTAAATCAAAATAGAGATTTATTTGTGAAATATGCCTGTAATTATGATATTATAATGAGATGTTCACCCTAAAAACAGAGAAGGAGGAGGCAACTTTGGCCCTCAAGTTCCACTGTCCTGCAGAATTTAGTTCCAACACTAATAATCTAAAAATGTAACCATTATAGACTTTTTAGATTATTAGGTTTGGCTTTGTAATGAAAGTTTACTTTAGTGTTTAATACATTATTGAACAATGCTTTGGCAGAAAAAAGAAGAATCGAACACGAATCTTCCACTTGAGAAAGCTTAATTGAACGCTCCTCACCCATGAAATAGGCGACGGTCTTGCACATCGCGGCTCCAAAAATGAAGTCCTCCAGCAGGCTCGGGATGAGATTAAAGGGCATGCAGAAGATGGCCATCATGAGATCACTAATGGCCAGCGAGAGCAGGAAGGAGTTGGTGACGGTCCGCATTCTCTTGTTGACTATCAGGACCACAATGATCAGCAAGTTCCCAAATACACTCAGGAGAAAGACAAGTGAGTAAAGGATAATCCTCACCGAGTCCATTTCTGAGGAGAGAGGAAAAGCCATTTTGGTCAAAAGAAACAACAAATATATTTTCTCATGACACTTTTAATGTCACCATGAAATCAAAATCAATTCTTCTTGTTTGCTTATTTTATGGAATATTGCAGTATTTATTATAAATGATCTATTGGTGAATATCTTTATTTCTTGTCTCTTATTCATGTTCCCTCATAATCTTTAATCACAATAACTTCCCCTCCCACTTGCAGTGACATCTCTTATCTTCTCTGATGATGTGTTTACAACCTGTCACTCACATGAGATCGCACTAATAGCAAATGTCAACTATCCAACAATCCAATCAATTATTGATGGACAATTTTTTGCCCTACATTTTTTTCTTGTTTAAGAAGCTGTTTTACTCAGATACACGTCACGAAAGACTATCACAACTTCCATTTCATGCCAACTTTAAAAAAGAAGTGAGCTAACTTTTCAAAGGGAAATGTTTAATACATCCTTTGCAACATATATTTGCATATATTTTATTGCGCAAGCTGATGAGCTGAAGTTTATGTGTTGTATGATTATGGGTTATGAGAAACGAATTGAGGGGGGTCTGTTTACATGGCATCATCTCCTCATCAGAACAGTAATGATGCAGACAGTACTGAGAAAGAAAATGATATTTTTGATTTCAGATGAGGAATCCGTAAAGTAATCACACTCCCAGGCAGGTGGCTGACTGTGAATTCCTCGCCTCAGGTTTGAACAATCAATTCACCATTAATCACACACTTCAAAGTATTCTCTATGCATTTTTGACCACCTAGCGTGTAGACGTTATTGATAATCATTCTTCCTGTTTCAGCGGTTGATTATGGCTCTACAATTGAGTTTTTTTGTCAAAATTTTGACTTTATATCTTGCAATGTGACTGTGTCAGATGTATGTTCAGTTTGTTTGCGTTTTATTTTTGGTTATCCCTGTCTGCCTGCTCGCCTGTTTCCTTTGTTAGTTTCCTTGGTTACTAATTATGTTACACACCTGTTTCAGTTTCTGTTGATTACTCCCTGTGTATTTAAGCCTTCCGTTCTCACAGTTCTTTGTTCGGTGTTGATTGTCGCTGATTGGTCGTTAAACGTTGTGATATTTTGCTTATATATTATAATATAATATATATTCAGAGTTGGATTTAAAATTAAAGACTTAATTAAAGTTTTTGTTGTATTCTTCGTTGTTGTGCAATTCATTACAGACACCTTGTGACAGACTGTATATCTCATAATTGCAGTTTTAATTTCATAACTTCAGCTTAATAACAGTAACTTTATTTTTAATAATTGCTACTAAATTTTTGGAAGTTTGCAACTTAATTGTGACTTTATATCTTGCAATTGTGACTTTATATTTCTTATTTTAAACTTCATCTCACAATTACATGGTTTATTTTTTACATTGAAGCAGAAATAATATTTCAAAGCTGTCAATATGGAATCTTGTTTAGTCTGTTAGTCTATTATGTCTAAAAGCTGTTTTCTTGGATTCTTCAGTATTTCTTAAAAAATTTAAGATCCTTAAAACTATATTATAAATATCTTCCAAAAAAAAAAAAAATACATCATTCATCTTATTTAACAGCAGCTAATAAATACATTCATTCAAGCTTTATTTCAGACTCATAAAAGGTCCATAAAAGAAAACATTTAACCAATACAAACAAACAATAACAACACAACAACACAATACAACATTCTGTTGCACAGAATCAAGAACAGTTTAGCAGGGACTGGTTTACAGTATTGTGACATTCTGCTGTTTACTCCCTGTTTTGGTGCTGTTTCATAACAAATGAACAAATAAACATTGCTCTTTTGTCCCTGGACATAAACAGATGGAATTTGGAGTACAATGGAAACCTTAGGAAAGCATAAAATTGTGAAGAATAAAATTTTTACTCTACATGTACTACATTTGAAGAGTACATTTGAGTTGTAGGCACCTTCAGTTACAGTGCAGTCAGTCACAGTCAGTGGTGTGGGCACCACTACAGTTAATATGGTGTCATGACACAATGAAACAGTGTATTGCTAATTCTAGTTTTCAGTGTCAGCCCGAGTGTATTTTACTGTTGTGACAGCTCTCTGCTTTTCATGTTCCCCTGTCCTACCCTGACAGTTCCTCTGTTCACTTGCTCTGCTGGGAGTAGTACCTGCTCTCAACTGTTACAGGAACAGTACCAACTGAGGCTCCTCCTGCATGTCAGAATAAATTACTTAAATTAAGTCAATAAATTAGATCAAATTAAATAGGGACTACAAAGTGATGACGTTATGATGTCATTGTCCTGTCACTTTGGTTGGTCTTAGCTTGGTGACAGGACAGTCATGTGGTGTATAGTCTCATCTGCATCCAGATCCATGTTTTGTCTAATGTTTCGCAGTTCATGTGCTCATGTGTTGTGTTTTTGTTTGAGGATGGGCTTTGGATCTTGTTTTTTAGCCTTGTGCTCTTGTCATGATCTACTAGGTGTTTGTTCCCACACCATGTGCTCTTGTCTAGTATTGTGTGTAATTTGTGTTGAGCACATGGCTTGACATGGCAGCCGAGATATGCAGCCTTACTAGGATGCAGCCTTCCTTTTGAGAAGCACCCGTATTTGTCACTGAATCATACATTCAAGAGATTTGTTCAAAAATGCTGATTCGTCAAGTAATGAAACAAGTGAAGTTTTTATGAGTGAGTCACTGAATCATTCATTCAAACCGACTAAAAAATTTTTTTTTTTTTCTTTTCAAAATGTTATTTTTTAAATACATTGTGGGGGAACTGTGATGTCCATTTAAAAAAGAAAAAAGAAAAAAAAAGTGATTCTCAAAAAAAAGTGATATCCAGAATCGTGCAGCTCTATGACTTTAGAAGTGGAAAGTAGGAAATTTCTAAAAGTTCTGTGTTTTTGCCTCACAGGGTAGTTTATGTTGCCTTTTGTTTTCATTTTGAATTCAAAATAAAAGCCCATCTGTACTCTGTGATTGAGTCCTACCCTTTCCTAAACCAACACCTGACATATGAGGCATTCTATTTGGTATAAGCAAAGTCTGAATTTTTATTTATTTATTTATTTTTGGCATGCTCGTCCTTGCAAACATCGATGTGTGCATTTAAATAATTCATCTTTTTGTTTTATTCATTGGTCAGTTCAGGTGCTTTCTTCATTAATTCTACTTATTCTGGAATTCTAGAAATTATCTACAGGCATTGTCTGTGCCAGATTTATGAAAAAGTTTAGTCTAAATTTGATAAATAAATTAAAATTAGTAAATGAGAGTCTGTCCTTTTTAGAATGTCACATAATTAGACTGGGTAAAATGATTAGCTGTAATTTGAAGCCAATTAAAAATTAAAGCCATTTTATTCAGGCACAGTGCCAAAGTCTAATGTTAAGAGCCTCTGTTCAATTTCAGTGCCAAAGACAGAAAAACAGCTTAAGCATCCAACCATGACATCAATGCAGTTAGCTAAGTGTCTCTTACTTAGTAAAGAATGAGCTCATTTTTCTCTACACCAGTCAACTCAATAAAACTAAATGATTTTCTACAGTAACAATTCTTTATTTAACCTTTTTTTTTATATAAATGCACAATATCCTGTTCAGCCAATTAATTCTTATCAAGGCAACTACAGATTACAACACAAGACACATTTTAATTTGTCAGCATTTCAGTCTTGCATTTGAAAGGGTTTTTAAAGGGTTTCTGTAATTAACTCTATGACTATTGCTTCTGAAGAACATATGGACATGGACCCCAACAATTAACATAGATAAGTAAAAAAAAAAAAGAAAAAAAAAAGGTGAGCTCTTAACATCACCCTACAACAAATAACTAACATTAATTACAAAAAACAACAACTATTTACATTTGAAGTCAGCAAACAGTGATATTATATATACCACATAATTTATTCATGCTGCAATGCGTGATGGGACCAATTAGCCAGGGGCGTCGTAACAAGTGAGGATGGTTTGGATGATTGGCCCAGCAGAACCAACAACTCCCGAATGATTTTGTGGTTTAAATTGCCAGTTTGCGCAAGTACGCTAAAATTACTGCTCCCCTTAAGACACTGAGAGGTTTGTCTCAAAATGCCACAATTCACATTCTATCAGGTAGTTGGCAAGAGATGGCGAAGCCACTATAAGAATACCAAAAACGGAAAAAGAAACAGGAGATGAGTGAGCAAGATGGAGAAGACAGCTAGTCAGTGAAGCATAAGAGAGATTTGTGAAATATTATCAGAAAAATATAAATGTTTACCCTAAATCTTTCATTGTGGATTTTAATAATACATGTTTTGAGAAAAGTGCTCCTTTTACATATGGAATAAAATATAAAGTGAGGTAATACATTTCCCTCCTCTTCTAGAATAGTCAAATAGTTCAAAAATAGTTCAAAACAGTTCAAAAATTAAAACAAAATCATATCTCCCTACTAATGCATCGGTCATCGCAACTGTATAGAAATAGGTAACAGGCATTTGTGATATTAAAATAACTTAAATGATCACATTTAACTAAACAAGCTAACCATTAGCATTCTCATTCATCTCATTGCACCTTGCTCTAGGGGCACAGAACCCTCTATAAATATAGAATTTGAAATCTATCAACTTTGCTCATGTTGGCCCATAAGCGTTCGGTTTTGCTGCCCATCAGTTTTGAGCCAATCATGTGAGCTGCAAATGCAATGTGACTAATGACTCTAGAGCCACAGGAAAAAGACATGGCGTCATGGCAATGATAATGGCAGCACAAGAACACACACACATGCAGCCCCAAGTCCTTTACTAGCAATTACAATATCCTGTACAATATCCTGTTTTTTCATAAAGTTGCTAATGTAATTGTGAGATGAAATTTATTTCCTGAACACATTCATGTATTTGGGCTTGCAAGTGGCCATTAATAGCAGTTGTCAAATATCTCCACCTACTGTTCGAGCCACATGCTACATTATGTCTAACTATTTCTAGCTTTCTCAGCTCCTCCCTTCTCCAAAATGAATGCTGTTTTCTTTTTTATTTTAAATGTGTACATGACAGAGAGAGAGAGAGAGAGAGAGATAGAGAGATGTATTAATTGATATAGATGGCCAGTTGTACTTTATTTTTAGTACTATTTTATAATTTTAAAAAGGGGTGATTGATTGATTGATTGATTTATTGATTGATTGATTGATTGCAAGACCGGGTTGATTGTTTTTACATCTGCTAGTGGCTATACTGTGATAAAAAAATTAGATTTTTACACTTTTAAGACTCTTCAATAAAAAAATGTTGCTTACAAAAAACAAATGTCAGAATACACTGATATTTCTGAATCACTGTCACTGGAAGAAGAAGCTCTTTGCTGTATATATATATATATATATATACAGTGGGTACGGAAAGTATTCAGACCCCCTTAAATTTTTCACCATTTGCTAAAATCATTTGTTCATTTTTTTTCCTCATTAATGTACACACAGCACCCCATATTGACAGAAAAACACAGAATTGTTGACATTTTTGCAGATTTATTAAAAAAGAAAAACTGAAATATCACATGGTCCTAAGTATT
>RJVU01023003.1:392620-440695 GCA_003731715.1 Anabarilius grahami
AAAAAAAAAAAAAAAAAAAAAAAGTATCACTACTTTCTGAGACTTTGTAACAGAAAATAATCCTATCTTTTGAAGTTAAAATAAGTAAATGTGACTGTGTTTCGGTTTTGGTTTTTGGCTAAAAGTTTCAGTTTTTCTGTTACACCAAAATAATTATCATATTTTTTTATCACTACTTTCTGAGACTTTCTGAGAAAATAATCCTATTTTTGAAGTTCAAAATGTCCATATAAGTGAACATGCAGTAACATAAGTAAATGTGACAGCGTGTCAGCACACATCACTATGAGCAAGTTGCTTTTGTTTTATTTAGAGAGAAAATTGTATCTTTCCCATGTGTTTGACCAGTGTAGACTCTGAGAAGGCTTCCTACTGATTTTGTTACCATGGTAACCAAAGTCATATGTGATAAGGGGATTTTTATAATGACTCGCTATTCAAATACTCCCACTCCTTCCTTAATTTTTGAACAACTTTAACAACTAAAGACAATATTTAATCAGGGAGCTGTTTTTTCAGCACTGTTGGTGGAATGTGGAGAGACTGTGTTGTTCCGTATGTCTAACACACATGAGTCACACCCCAAGTGTCTAAAGAAAGATCTAATGAAGGAGTCTTTTGCAAGGACACCACATGGTTTGCAGGTCGGTGAGCCACTGCTTTGTCATGCAGCACACACGCAGCGTCTCATTCTGCCATGTGGACAGACGGTCGGCACAGTTGTGCCTCAGTGTGCAGCTGTGATCTTCTTTGGTCGGGACACACACCCCTTTTCATACTCTTCACTTTTGTCTCTCATCAGCTGAGATGTGTGTATGTCAAGGTTTTGAGGGCAAATAACAGGTTGTGTGTTTTGACTTTCTTGAGCAAGATGAATGAGCACAACTGAGTTATCACACCTTTTGTAATTCAATTTGGAAGGGATTATATGGGTTACGAGTCATTGTTGTCTGGGAAAATATTTGTTTGTTTAAAATGCCTGTTTGGTTTTAATTAAAGTCGTCTTTCTCCTTATCCCTTCTATGAAATAAGCAGCATGTCTTGGTGGACTTTTGAAATGATGAGGAAAATCCCCTGCTCTGGGTTTGAGGTTCTTTATTCCAATTTAAATTTAGGTTCTAGTTTCTTTTGATGTGTACTCAATATCTGGGTTAATAGCTTTTGGTACACCGTTTACCTTTCAATTGGGAGTGTCAATTATAATATGTTGTTAACATTTATTAAAAAAACCAGGTAAAATCAAAGTCCAAACAATTGTTTGTTACTGCTGGCTGCTGATTACCTGTTGTGTACTCAACCTTTTTGACTCTATGGCCTCACATTGTTTGTGATTTACTGGATATGAATTAAGAATAAGGGTTTATATATATATACATATACACATATACACTACTAGTCAAAAGTTTGGAAACATTAAGGCTGCATTTATTTCATAATAAATACAGACAAGACAATAATATTGTGAAATATTATTACAATTTAAAATTATGGTTTTTTATTTTAATTTACTTTAAAATATAATTTATTTCTGTGATGCAAAGCTGAATTGTCAGCATCATTACTCCAGTCTTCAGTGTCACATGATCCTTCAGAAAATCATTGTAGTATGCTGATTTATTATCAATGTTGGAAACAGTTGTGCTGCTTAATCTTATTTTATAACCTGTGAAACTTTTTCAGGATTCTTTGATGAATAATACGTTTTTAAAAATATCAGCATTTATTTAAAATAGATCTTTTGTAACAATTTACACTACTGTTCAAAGGTTTGGGGTCAGTAATTTTTTTTCTTTTTTTTTATGTTATAGTAAAGATTTATATTGTTAAAAGATTTATATTTTGAATAAATGCTGTTCTTTTTAACCTTTTATTCATCAATGAATCCTGAAAAAAGTATCACAGGTTCCAAAAAAATTTTAAGCAACACAACTGTTTTCAACATTGATAATAACGGAGTATCAAATCAGCATATTAGAATGATTGCTGAAGGATCATGTGACACTGAAGACTGGAGTGCTGATGTAATGATGCTGAAAATTCAGCTTTACATCACAGAAATAAATTATATTTTAAAGTATATTAAAATAGAAAACCGTAATTTTAAATTGTAATAATATTTCACAATATGATTGTTTTTTCTGTATTTATAATGAAATAAATGCAGCCTTAATGAGCATAAGATACTTCGTTCAAAAACATTAAAAATAGTAATGTTTCCAAACTTTTGACTGGTAGTGTGTGTGTGTGTATATATATGTGTGTATATATATATATATATATATATATATATATATATATATATAATTATTTCTCACAATGTTTTCATAATGAAATATAAAATCAGGCTTCCTTCCAAGATCATGGGAATATCTTGATTTTTCTCACTCTAATTGTTTCGTGTTAAGTTAATTTAATTTCTTTTCACCATTTTGACCCATTAATGTGGATTTGCTTATAGATTATGAACATGATAGGTCAGCATCATCACTTTGACAGCTAATGAGCCAATCACAGGGATATGGAGGCACTGTCTCCTCTTATGTAACTTTTCACTTCTATTTGCGCTTACTCCCCTCACATTCACACTGTTATAGCTGGCTTCTTCTGAAACTTAATGTACTGATGAAACTTTTGGATAGTGTTGCTTGATTTAGTAATAAAATGGGTGCTTTTTGTACACTGTTCAATTTCACATATGATTTCTGTCCTGTCCAGTTTTTTTTGGAGCAGGTTATAAAGCAGTATAGCTAAGCTTTATTTGTGTACAGTACATTAGTCTTATATATAGTATAAGACTCATTGAATAGAACATATAGTAGTTGCATGTTACTTCTCAATCACAAATGTTTAGCCTACATTTTCTTATCTATACACAAGCTTATATTTCCTCTCTCCTTGCTTCTACAGGCCAATAAGTTAACCTATTGGGCACTTTGAACAGACTGAAAGAGGGCAACACTGTACCAAAGGTAGGCCACTCTTCTACATCCAGAAAATCACTGTCATAGTCTGGACCTCTTTTACGGACATTGTTTGGAACTGCTGGTGTGTAATCTGTGATGTACATTTTTTTTGTCTGTGCTAAAGGAAAAGTGAATCATTTTAATTTGGTTTTCACTACAGCATGTCTTCTGTTTACATGCACAATAACAAATAATGTGAAATTCAAATATTGCACAAGTATAGTTAAAATGTTCTGAGGTGACTGAAATGTCTCGTTAAACATTTGCATGACAAATGTCTGCAGGAAGCTGGGTGCTTGTTTTTTTTTCTGCCACCTTTTTATCCCCAAGCTAACAGGAAAAATGGCTCGACAAAGACATCCATTGTGTACAATACATGTCTTTTCAGAGGAAACATTAGAAGTACAGACATGTCTGAGAAGAAGAAACGATAGGAAGTGAGGTTGGAAAGAATGATGGAGGTTTAGGAGACAGAATTTAATGAAGGTTTTGCATTCTGACATCACAGCTGGATTTTTGAGAATAATGCCTGGAATGAGTGCAACCATTTGAAGCCTTGGAGGCTCTAGACAGCTCTGTGTTTAATATGGTGAACAAACTGGAATGTTTCTGGAAATTTGTTTGGAGTGTTGGTGTGTATGGTGCATTTACTGTAAAGATTTATTTTTCCCAGTTGCTGAAATTATACCATGCTGAATTAAAAAATGTGAAATATTTTGATTAGTAAAACTCATATATATATATATAATATATATGATTTTTTTAGTTAATAATTGTAAAGTTTATCAAACCCATATAGAATCAAAGATACAAAGAGTACATTTCTAAGAACTTGGCTGGTGTGTTTTAAACAATATATATATATATTTTTTTCATTGACCAAAATACTCATTGAACACCTGAATGGTTACAGGTAGATGTGTAATACATCAAAGTATTATGCAAAGAAAAGATCTCTCTCAAAAAAAAAATCAGTATTCACTGTTTATTTTCTTGACTGAAATCCGCCGATGACAGGCTGTGTATTTCATATTCTCTATCTAAAGTTTACAACAAGTGTAAATGGCTTTTTTGGAGTTCAGACTAAAGAATATGTTTAAAAATAACCTAAAGTATGTCTAGTCTGACTCAGATGTTAAGACTCAGTGACATGAGGCTCTCAGGTGACCTGGCTGTGTTAAATCCACGTTCTCACTTGCTCCCTCACCTTTGGCGTCTAAATAAACTGGGTTGGCGTGTTTGGGATTATTATTGGTCACAAACAAGTACCTTCCTACTGCTTCACTTGTACTTGCAGTGCATGGGCGCCTTCTTTTCAACACTGTAACCAAACCAGCTGCCATCTGAAGTAAAAGGTCATGGGCTGACGTCGGGTGCGACAATGTGTCGCCCAGCTCTCAGCAACACGTTTGTTTTTTTGGGGGGGATGGACATGCCATTCCCAGCTGCCAGAGACAGGTCTGAGACTTCTGTTACGTCTGTGTTTCCACCCTGCCATGCAACAGGCCCTCACAGAGTTAGCAGCTGGCCAGTGGCACACAGTCCAACTGTACATGAAGTGCAAAAGAGGACAGATATATCAGATAGTCAAATGCTCCCCATTGTCTGTGGAGGCACTGTGGGAGAACATTGCACGCAGACTGCAAGGTGTGCAATACTGGAAATGGGTGTCTGGAGTGCCACAGTCACAAACACAAAGTTTTTGGACAAATCAAATTCACTTGCTTTTCATTTTTCCCAAACATACAGAAACGGAATAAATAATGTACAAATATGCACAGTATTCACATTAAACACATGCTTTATATACACACAGTACACTGATTCAAAGTACTTAAGATGTTACAATTACAAGGTACTCGAAAGCAGTAGGCACTGTTTATACTTAAACAATTTTAATAGGATATTGTAATTTGCTGATTGCTGCGATGATTCATGTGAGTGACATGTTGCTCAGCCCTTGTGCCAGTGTACACATCAAGGATGTGATGTCAGATAACGATAATGCGATGATGGCAAATGTGGCTTTAGACTTATTGAGGACAAGGACAGTGGAGGTTTAGTCCAGACCTTTTTTGCATGTAACCATATTTTGATTAAATGCCCCAATGTACTTTAAGCGAAATTGAAGAACAAACGTGTGACATCTTTTCTAACAAAATCTGGCCAAACCATAGGTGTTTTTGGAGTTTGATTCAGTAGATCTAAACATCTTGCCAGTGTGAACTTTCCTTTGTGTCAGCTGTTTAAGACCTTCAAACTGCCATTGGTGGATAATGTTTATGTATGTAATAGGTGGATGTGCTCTGGATCCTTCATTGACATGAAAATCGTTGAAAATATTTTTGCTAACTCAGTCTGTTGAGGTTAGACACGAGTTAAAGGGTTCGTTCACCCAAAAATGAAAATAATGTCATTTATTACTCACCCTCATGTCGTTCTAAACCCCATAAGGCCTTTGTTTATCTTCGGAACACAAATTAAGATATTTTGATTAAATCCGATGGCTCAGTGAGGCCTGCATTCACAGCAATGGTACTTCCTCTCTCAAGATCCATAAAGGTACTAAAAACATATTTAAAACAGTTCATGTGAGTTCAGTAGTTCTACCTCAATATTTTAAAGGGACGAGAATACTTTTTTGTTCGACAAAAAAAAAAAATCAACGACTTTTCAACAATATAGTGATTGGCCGATTTCAAAACACTGCTTTGGAGCTTCACGAATCAAATCAGTGTTTTTTATTCAGCTTTTACGGTGATTTTCTGGAGTGAAAATGGACGCTGCATCTTTTGTGTGATGTAAAATAAACTCCATAAAACTCATCAGTAAAGTTTTGGCCATCATTCGAACAGGGTCCGCTACAACAGGCTTGTACTAATAGTGGATAAAAGTAAACCGTAATTAAACTAAACTATACCTGTTCGGTCTTCGTGCAGCATATATTCTCTGGCTCTGTAGGCATCATTGTCCAACTCCGGTTCGAACTGAACACCATTACTGACAGCTTCTGACATTTTCAGAGCTTGTTATTGTTTGTTTGTTGTATGAGCTTTTGAAGCCCCGCCCTCAACCTTTTTCACAGTTGTCTGCAGAATGGAAGACTCTGCAAACATTAATTTAAATAAATGTTCTTCATTGCAGATTAAAGCTCCAAATGCCTACTCTTAGTGCTGCACATGAGTGACAGTAGGCACAGACTAGTGGGCATTAAATGCTTGATGGGATGCAGTAAACCGGCAGTTTTTATACTGTGGAAAATGACAGGACAGAGATCCCTTAGTAGTTCAAGTGCAGTGCTGAAGGGTTGGGAGGGGTTTCAATTCTAATGTTACGTGATGTTGGAGTTCAGCAGTCTGATGGCCTGCAGGAAAAAGCTGTCCCGCAGCCAGCTGGTGCGAGACCTGATGCTGCGGTACTGTCTGTCTAATGGAGGTGGTCAGAACAGTGCATAGATACTGGAGTCTCTGGTGATGCTTAAAGAACTGCAGTTTCTTACAGAACTCTTTAGGTTCTCACATGGAATATCTGCCGCTCCAGAGCTTTTATCTGTCGTCATAGACTAAGTACCCATTTTTAATTGTTAAAATTTCCTCTTATGTATAAATTTCAGACTCTGCAGTATATTGCAGGTGCTTTTTGCATGCATGGCAGCCACATTATCTGCAGGACTGATTCATGGTGCAGTGTGTGTGTGTGTGTGTGTGTGTGTGTGTGTGTGTGTGCGTGCGTGCGGGCGGGCGTGCGTGTGTGTGTTTGTGACATATCAGGACACAAATGTGTATAATGACATGGGTATAGGTATTACAAAAAGAGGTGACTTATGAGGACATTACCCATGTCCCCACTTTTCAAAAGGCTTATAAATCATACAGAATGAGTTTTTGTGAGAAAGTAAAAGTGTGCACAGTTTCCTGTGATGGTTAGGTTTAGGGGTAGGGGTAGTGTAGGGGGATAGAAAATACAGTTTGTACAGTATAAAAACCATTACACCTATGGAATGTCCCCACAATTCGCAAAAACTAACGTGTGTGTCTTTGTCTGTGCCTTATGGCTTCACATTTCAAGACCACCTGGGACCCCAGTGAAGGGGATTGCTTGCTCATCTTGCCCTGAAGCTGTACACACATGCATTTCAGACACTTATACACACACATAGAGCAAAACGAGGGGGATACCCGACAGTCAGCACTATCCGTGAGCATGTGCCTTTGGTTTTTGTTTCATGCAGGATGTGGACGAAAGAATAGTTGAATAGAACATCTGGAGGATACAGCTCATGGAACCACTTTAATCTACTTTTATTTATTCACTGGAATAAAATAATCCCATACCAAGTCTGTTATTTTAAAGACCAAACAAAAGCATCAATTGTTGAAGGTTCTGAACTCTTCCGCACAGAGCTTTCATTAGACAGTCTCTCTGTTTTATGGCTTGCATCAAGAGCTCTGATGAAAGATGATGAAAAGTGTTTCGAATGAGCTGGCTGCCTCATGGGAGCTGACATATTAAGTTCATGAGACCAGATGAATACTACTCACTTTATCTCAGTAACCCTCATTATTGGACACTTTTGCTCATGGAATAAATTACTTTTGCTTGAGGCTGCATCCACATCTTTGGGTATCAGTATAAATTCCAAGACTAACTGCTATATGAATTTATTCTGTCCATCAAAGGGCTCTATTTAAAGTAATAGTTTACCCAAAAATTAAAATTCTGTCATTATTTACTCATATGACCTCCTTTCCTCAGTGAAAACAAAAATAAGATATTTTGAGGAATCTTCACATAGTTTTTCCCATAAAACAAGTATTTAGTGACCACAGCTGTTGACAAAACACCCCACCATTAAAGTAGTCCTTTATGACTTGTGTGCTACATTCCAAGTCTTCTGATGCTTCACAAAGACAACAAAATATGAGTGTTTATTCTTCCCCTAACTTCTTCTTGAGTCTTTTAGCACCAGGTCCAATTTTTAAAGGTGCCCTAGACTTAAATATTGAATTTATATTGGCATAGTTGAATAACAAAAGTTCAGTACATGGAAAAGACATACACTGAGTTTCAAACTCCATTGTTTCCTCCTTCTTATATAAATCTCATTTGTTTAAAAGACCTCCGAAGAACAGGCGAATCTCAACATAACACCGACTGTTACGTAACAGTCGGGGTGTACGCCCCCAATATTTGCATATGCCAGCCCATGATCAAGCCATTAGACAAGGGCAGAACGTCTGGATGTGCACAACTGAATCATCAGACTAGGTAAGCAAGCAAGAACAATAGTGAAAAATGGCAGATGGAGCAATAACAACTGACATGATAACATGATATTTTTTGTGATATTTGTAAATTGTCTTTCTAAATGTTTCGTTAGCATGTTGCTAATGTACTGTTAAATGTGGTTAAAGTTACCATTGTTTATTACTGTATTCACGGAGACAAGAGAACCGTCACTATTTTCATTTTTAAACACTTGCAGTCTGTATAATTCATAAACACAACTTCATTCTTTATAAATCTCTCCAACAGTGTGTAATGTTAGCTTTAGCCACGCAGCATAGCCTCAAACTCATTCAGAATCAAATGTAATACATCCAAATAAATACTATACTTACTTGATCCGATGTATGCAAGCAGCATGCATGACGAACATTTTGTAAAGATCCATTTTGAGAGTTATATTAGCTGTGTAAACTTTGTTTATGCTGTTTAAGGCAAGCGCGAGCTCCGGGGGAGGGGTAGCACGAGAATTAAAGGGGCCGCAACCTATATATCGGTGCATAGTTAATGATGCCCCAAAATAGGCAGTTAAAAAAATGAATAAAAAAAAATGTATGGGGTATTTTGAGCTGAAACTTCACAGACACATTCAGGGGACACCTTAGACTTATATTACATCTTTTAAAAAGAAGTTCTAGGGCACCTTTAAGTAAAATTTAAACTGAAAATCACTTTCATTGGAAGTTTGCGAACGTCCTTGTTTCAGCCCGAAATGAATGTTCCCTAAAAGTTTCTGATTGTTTGCTGGAAGTCCTCCAGATATTACACTTGAACTATTTTTGTTTTGTTTTGTTTAAAGAACCCTACATGAAGATGTTCATAGAATGTTCACAATGGGCATTCAGGGGACTTTGTGGTGACTTTTTGGTTAGCTTTGATGTCTCTTGTGATCATTTCACCATAATGGATTCTACAGATTGTGTTTATACAGTATTGGCACAGGTTTATACGATTATGTGTCGATGAAGTTTCAGTTCTTACTTGTTGCTTAAAAATTTTGGCTCTCTGTGTCAGACAGAGTGAAGGTCAGACTACGGAAAAGTGGCACACCTCTTTCCTGTCGAACTTTGGACTTATGTGGCTCCTATTTGAAAGGATCCCTTTCATTGGGCCACCGGCTGTGTGGGTGTGTGCTTCGTGTGCCGTTTGGATGGCCAAAGGATATGACATCAAGTGCTGAGTGAGAATCAACCCACACCCTAATGAAATGTCTTAAGACACTGTGTCACCGTCTCTCACGGTTTTTCTCTCGCTTCTACTGCCTTTCCCTCTGTATATGCCTTATATTTCTCTTTCTCTCGAGTCAAAGTTCTGTTGTTCTGGAGAGAAGGAAAGAAAAATAAATGTAGGCACTCTTTTTAGCCTGAAATAGTCAGGTTTTGTTTGCGAGAGTGTATGTGACAAACTCCTTTTTACCTCTGTGTGATGACTGTACACAAATTTAACCTAGGAATGCCACAACAACATGCAGCACAATGATTGACAGCTGTCGAATGTACTTCAGAGGTGTTTGACACATTCCTGGATGCTGAAATAAGTTAACACCTTCCTCCAGTATACATAGTTGTCACTCTATCAGAAACCATCCTCAGAATAACAGTGTAGATTCTGAGTTTGCAGTTCGTGGTAGCCAGCATTTGGCTCAGGGCTGTTTTGATCAGTTGTTCAAGTAACTTAGTGTTCACTTTCATTTCAATACAAAGTGAACTCTGTGCCTGCACTACAGATATATTTAGAAATTCCCTCTCCAGTTGTCCCTCTGTTTTCAGTCTGTGCAGAAAATGGTTTGAAAATGCCTTTACACTGTGTTTCAAATTATTATGCAAGTGACACTTCAGTAGGATTTCAGTACAATAAACATTCAGATTTTATTTTTTTCAAAGAAAGTGTTTGTTTGTTTTACTTGTCATTTTTTTAGATAAGTATCTAGTATCAATCTCAGACAGGTTCATTAAATCATGAAAAACCTACATAAAGAGGTTGTTCCACATTATTAAGCAAGTCAGTTCTCAGGCAAAATGGGGAGGAAGAAAGATCTTTCTGTTGATGAAAATCATGATTTTGTGCAGTGTCTTGCAAAAGACATAAAAACAACTGATATTGTGCAGAAACTGAATAGAGATTGTCAAACTATTAAAATATTTGTGAGTGATTTAGAGCACAGAAGAACCCAGTCAGATAAAGTCTCAAGAACCTCTCCATGCAGACTGGCAGTTGTGCATAAAGTTGCATTTCAGCCACCCCTAACCAAAGCTTATCTGTTTATTTTACTGATGTTTATTGTATTGATATGTTACTTGCATAATAATTTGGAACACAGTGTAAAGAGGTCATGAACTGTATTTTTTATTATTTCATGTTTCCTGAGGTGCACTGATGATGCTAGTATGATTTTACATAAAAAAATTCTGAGCGCATGAATGCAGTAATCTTGTCATTGCAGTGTAGACAGCGTCATTGATTATAACAGGAGTTTTGGTGAGAGTCCAGAACTCAGTCACTGATAAACTCGGGCGGTGTGATTGACAGCTCCAGCTAGGGGTGGGCAATATAATCAAAATCATATATTTTTATTATTTATTTTTGCAATCTCAAAAAGCCTAATACTAGTGTAAGTTGAAGACAAGACAGCAGCAGGTATAATAGGCTGCTGTTACTTTAAGACCGAATGCACTGATACACATGGTCTTTCTTTCTCAACTGTTTACGTTCACTTAAGATATAAATGACTGTTTATGAGGATACTTACAAAGACGGGTATTTTGACACATAAGTGTGTGTATTTGACCGTTCAAAGCCAATAAGGTGGCAAAAAGAACTCTGTTCAGTAATCACGCGCTCTCTAATTTCTAACATTTAATCATGTCTACTGGCACCACCCCTAGCTCCAAGGGTTCTTCGATCGGTTTCTGTATATAATTTAATCACAGTTTTAAATTACAGATTATTTTCATGCTACTAAGAGGAACAATGTGAAGTTGACCATTAAGTCACGGGCTTGATTTACTGGCACATAAACAGCGAATTTATCTATCATCAATTTAATTGAGACAAAGAATATCTGATTGTACATGAATCCTTGCATATCAGTAATCACTAACAGATTTGGCATTAACATGGTTACTTGCATGTTGTGAAGTGAAGTGAAGTGACATGTGGCCAAGTATGGTGACCCATACTCGGAATTTGTGCTCTGCATTTAACCCATCCAAGTGCACACACACAGCAGTGAACACACACACCATGAACACACACCCGGAGCAGTGGGCAGCCATTGCTGCGGCGCCCGGGGAGCAGTTGGGGTACGGTGCCTTGCTCAAGGGTCTCACCTCAGTCGTGGTATTGAGGGTGGGGAGAGCGCTGGACATTCACTCCCCTCACCGACAATCCCTGCCGGACCTGAGACTCGAACCCATGACCTTTGGGTTACAAGTCCGACTCTCTATCCATTAGGCCACGACTGCGGCATTACTGTTGGGTCTATATATTACAGTAAAAGTTTGTTTACAAAAAATTGCGGCTGATTTACCAAAGTGACCACACTGAAATGTACCTAAAAACAAATAATGCTCTTCTGAGACATTCACATAGTTGAAAAAAAATAACCACTTTCCTAGCATTAGGATCCTTTGGAAGGTAATGTTGTTTTCAGTCCAGTGATCCTGTATCTCTCTTCTCTCCTTCTACATCATCGCATCTTTGGCCCCGCCCACTGGTGCATCAGTGAGATGAGTTGTTGCATTGATCTGATTCTGCAGAGGCGGTCTTTCATCGCACTTATGTCATAATGTGACATCTGAAAAGAGTCATTTTCGGAGCTTGGTTTCAATAAAAGCTGTTTTTGAACTAACAAAGAAGTTTTGCGTTCTGAAAATTACAGGATGTTTTTATTGTACAGTGACCTACATGTCAAAAAATAAAGAAGAACTCATTTCTCAATTCATGACTCCTTTAATACAGGGACATAGTGGGAAACTGGGGAGTTGGAGGGAGCAGTAAGAAAGAGACAATTCTGCAATAAGTGAAAATGTAGAGAGTATCCAGCTCAAAGGGTTTCAGAGGAAAAAAAAGAGAAGGATGGATAGACTGACTGAGCAACAGAGATATTAGAAGAATTAACCAGTGTTGTGTAAAGTTATTGCGTTGACATATGAGATTCTTAATATTTCTTTGTTTTTAAAAAATTAGACTTAATATATGTTTCATTCTGTAATTGATCTGTAAATCAAACTCAAATGGAATGTTTAACAGGTCATGTTCACTCGTTTCTATTTGTTTTCAAGCAATGAAATCTCCTTTTATAATAAAAAAAAAAGCTGCCTTGTATGATGAGTCTCTTATTTACATTGTATTTACGCTTTCTTGGCTATAATGAAAGGATTTGTGAGCGTGTGGCTCTTGTTGAACAAAAAAAATTTTCAATAGTATTAGGGATTGGATTCTGACTAACTTACGTACTGACAAGCACCTCTGTTAGGCCATTGCATTCATGCGCTCAACAGATATGATTGTGATTGACTACAATGCTCAACGCTTGTAAAAACACACTGTAAAAAGAAACCTTTGACGGTCAGAGAGCACTCAAACAAACATGAAGGAACGTTTGAAAGCGGCGTCTATCAGCAGGTACCAAATATACTCTGTACTGCAGAAATGCTGGTACCAGCAATTTTTTTTTAAGTACCAACAGGTACCGGTAGTACTGGTACATTCGACAACACTACATGTGAGTGACATGTTGTCCTGCCCTCTCGACAAAAAAATGTCATCAGAGATGAGAAGAGATGTTTCTGCAAGATCGAGGGGAAGTGATTTTGATTAAAGATTATGAGGGCACATTAATTTAAAAAAAGATGTGCACAGATAAATCATTTATAATAATTCAGTATTCCATAAAAAACATGAATTGTTGACAAANCCCCTCACCGACAATCCCTGCCGGACCTGAGACTTGAACCCATGACCTTTGGGTTACAAGTCCGTCTCTCTATCCATTAGGCCACGACTGCGGCATTACTGTTGGGTCTATATATTAAAAAGAAACCTTTGACGGTCAGAGAGCACTCAAACAAACATGAAGGAACGTTTGAAAGCGGCGTTTATCAGCAGGTACCAAATATACTCTGTACTGCAGAAATGCTGGTACCGCCAATTTTTTTTTTTAAGTACCAACAGGTACCGGTAGTACTGGTACATTCGACAACACTACATGTGAGTGACATGTTGTCCTGCCCTCTCGACAAAAAAATGTCATCAGAGATGAGAAGAGATGTTTCTGCAAGATCGAGGGGAAGTGATTTTGATTAAAGATTATGAGGGCACATTAATTTAAAAAAAGATGTGCACAGATAAATCATTTATAATAATTCAGTATTCCATAAAAAACATGAATTGTTGACATTGTTGACAAACATTTTGATTTCATGGTGACTTTGAATTCACATACACCGTCAACAGCCTCTGACTCACATCAATATCTGCCATGTGACTCAGCTGGATACTTCACATAAATCAGAGAGATGTGTGGAGTCATGCCCTCACAGAGTGTTTTTAGGGCTTATTTTAGCCATTACGGAGTTATTCAGCAACATCAGCTCAAGACTTGATGATAGATCATATACACAGAAGTGTGTGTGTTTGCACTAGTGAGGCACTGGAAAACAGTGGACAGGCAAAAAAGTGATGAATCAACAAGCTTGAGTAAACATCCAAATATGTATTTTGAATGTCTCATACAAGTGATTTTCCCTGGATTTTAACCGTGTGTGTGTGTCTGTGTACTAAATAAAGGGAAAATTATCCCTCAGGTTGCAGGACTCACTGTCCTCTATTTCACTCTGCTCTTAAGATGCTTGATTTTTCTGTCTTCCTTAGAGCTGATCTGTGTCCCACTGCACTATACAGGAATGCTGTGATATGCCATCATCCGTCAGAGACCGTCTGGCATCATACACACGCACGCACACACTCATCTAATGTTTTAATTGAAGATTTTTTTTGGAGCTTCACAATTGCTTTGCACATGTGATATGATGCTATTTCTGTCTAGGGTGTGAGCTGCATTCAGCTGTTTGCTTTACAGTGAGAGATGATGGATATTTAAAGTGTCTTCAGCTCCAGATGCTTAATTTGTCACAAGTTAACAATTATTCATTCTAGTTTCTAATTTCTAGTTACTTATTACCAGGCCTTGACAATAAAGACTTGTGAAGGAGTTGATGAGAGGTAGTAGTTATTTTCAAAAACATGCATGGTTTTTCATGCCCCAAATTCTGATATGATGTAAATGTGCCTTGTTTCCTCACATGCCCTCACAGAGCCAATTCTTCACTTTGCGTAACGCATGACAAGAGCTGAAGAATAGATATGTGAAAAAGCAGAGCTAAAAATACCCACTGCACTCTACCCACCCAAATTTTAACCTCTTTTAATGAAACATCCATTCATTGCTGCCCATGCAGATTACAATCAGACGCTTGTTTGGCAGTACAGTAACATATTCTTTAAATGTCTCAATGTGACATGTTCATAGGTCACAGGTAGGGTTTTGGTCACATAATGACTGCTGTGTTCTTAAAGCATTTATAAGAGTGTTGTGTTAGAACACAGCTGTTACTACTAGTTATTAAAATGAAGTGGGTCAGTAAAATTTGCCTTTATTTCTGCAGAGTTTGTTTTTGAAAGACAAACTGTGGTGCACGCTTCCAATAAAACAAAATAAACATAACGAAAATGACAGTGGTGAGAAAACAGCAGTTAAAGGGTCTCTATATAAGTTTTTGACTGTACCAAAGCATAAAAATACCATAATATGTTTGCAGATATTTATTAAACATGCTGAGTTCACATACTCATTTCTCTGAAAACCATTGCTACAGCCAGTTATTTTACTTTGAAATTTGCGTTCCGTGTCGGAATTTCTGTTTTTGTTTTCTCTGTGCAAGGCCGCACGTTGCCAATTTACCCAATAGTATTTCGCCACCCCAGGTTGCCAGTTGGCGGAAAACACATGCAGCGAATTGCAGCCATGGATGCCAGCTGAGCAAACAAACTGGGTCAGAGATCACAGATTCTACCCGACCTAAAAAGCCTCAGCATCCATCTAAAATCTCTGTGAACGGGAGCATATTAAAACGTGATATCAATTCATCATAAATCAATACATCAACTAATTATCGTACAGTGTGTAAGTCACCTCGCCATTCAATGTCACTCCTGTTGCGTTTCTTCAAACTGGCAACCCGCTAGAACGTCGATCCTGAGGAGAAGGGGGTGGGGCAAGCAATATTTTGAATTTTAACTGCAGTACCCATTACAACCACTAGCTGTCATTCTTACATAGAGCCCCTTTAAGAAAGCATCTGATCAAAGCGATATGGACATGTTTGCACAAGCTCTGCAATTTGGCTCTCCTGTGAAATGGATTGCTTTAAATCAAGCAGCTTTATTCAACATGGAAAAAAAAAAGCGACATTTGTCACTTTCGATTAAAATTATAACTTCATTTTCTATTATAAAGCGGCTTTCCGGTGTGCTCATGTTTTTTTTCTTTTGGACATCTGGCGGACTGAACAGAGGAAGCGAACCAAGACGATTTCCACGTCAAAGAAAGCAGAGCCTCAGAGCACACCTACCTATTACGTAATCGCTATGGACCAATGGTAGTACGAAGGTGTTTACCAGCCAGACTTTTCCAGAAAGTTTGCATTGGCAAGCTGTTTTGAACTCTTGAAACAAACTCCAAATTAACTTTATTTTGGCCTGATTTTATCTGAAATGACATCAAACCAGTTTGTTCTTCGATTTTGCTTGAAGTATAACGGGGCGTTGTATGTATATGGTCATATCTGACAACATGTCATCCAGGATCATTGCATCGAAAGTTCAATTATTAAGAATGTTTTGATTCTCACTGGAGATTACTCTGGAGTTGACAAAATGAAAAACTATATTTTATACAACCCAAATCAAGAAAAGTTGGGACATTTTGTAATAAAAAAAATAATCTGTGACTTGTTAATTCTCTTGTTTAACTGACAAAAGTAAAATGAAATGATTTTCAATGTTTTCACTGGCCAAATTAATTCTATTTTGTAAACATAAGCAAATTTATATTTTGATGGCTGCAACACATTCCAAAAGAGTTGGGACAGGCATGTTTACTACGGCCACATCACCTTTTAATTACACTTTTTAATCATTTGGGAATTGAGGATACTAACTTACTAAAGTGGAGTTTTTACCCAATCTCGCTAGATACAAGACATTTGCTCAACAGTTAGTGGTCATTGTTGTCTGATTCTCCTTTTCATGAAGGGCCATACATTTTCAATAAGAGACAGATCTGGATTGCAGGCAGTCAAGCACATCGACTCTACGGTGTAGAGTGTCTACAAAATCACTCTGATGTTGCACATGTGGAATGAGGCCTGGCATTGTCTTGCTTCCCAGGAAAGATGTCATCCGAATGGCAGTTTATGTCTCTGTACAATCCCATTATACGCCTCCATGTCAATGGTACCTTCACACATATGCAAGTCACCCATGTCATTTACACTGATGCACCCCCATACCATGACAGATGTTTGCTTTAGCAACCTGTCGCTGATGAAAGTCTGGATGTCCCTTTTGTCTTTGTGACTGAGAACTCGATGTCCATTTTTTCCACACATTTCCACTGTCTTTTGGACAATCTGAGATGAGTTCAAGCCCAGATAACTCAACGGCATCTCTGCATAGAATCGATGTGTAGCTTTCTTCTTGCGTAGAGATTTAAGTTGCATTTCTTGATACAGCGACATACTGTTAAGTTACAACGTTTTTCCAAAGTACTTCCGAACATTTTTAACACAGCAGAATGATGGTTTCTCATGCAGTGCCATCTGATGGCTCGAGGACCATGCGCAATCAACAGAAGTTTCCTGCCTTGCTCTACACAGACTGAGATTTCTCTGAATTCCCTGAATCTTTTCACAATATTATGCATGGTAGATGGTGAAAGACCTAAATACTTTGCAATCTTGCATTGAGAAATGTGATTTTTTTTTTTTAATTGTTTGACAATTCTCTCATGAATGCCATGAGCCATCTTTGCTTGCAAAACTGAGTCTTTGGTGGATGTTCCTTTTTATACCCAAACATGGTACTCTCACCTAATACCAATTCACCTGCTAATTGTGGACTGTTTCAAAAAACCGTTTAACTTGGATATTCTGTAATCTTTTCACTATTCTTTTGCCTCTGAACTTTTTTGGAGTGTGTTGCAGCCATCAAAATCAAAATTTGTTTATATTTACGAAATACAATAATTTGATCAGTGAAAACATAATTTTTTCTTTGTACTTTTGTCAGTTAAATAAAGGTTCAAGAGAATTTACAAATCACAGATTCTTGCTTTTGTTGCATTTTACAAAATGTTTTTGTAACAAAATGGGTTTGTATATCCATAGATCTGTAAATATATAAAACATTATTATTTATATTTTTCAACCTATTTATTTACTTACCTATTTATTTCATTTATACATAAATTCATTATGTATAAACGACTTACACCTAAAACGTATTATGATGTACAAAGCTTATACTTAAATAACTTATAACTTAAATAACTATTATATGACAAGCTGTTGGGGGGTGGGATTTGCTTAATAATCATAAAAATAACCATTTTCTTTATTATAGTTGTTTATTTTATTTTTATGTTGGGGATATGTTGTTGACAGGCTGTGTCTCAGTGAGTGTAGCGCTGTTACTGCAGACATGTCCACAGGGAAGAGGTCATTTGGGTTCTGTCTGTCCTGACATCCGTCACTTTGCTGTTTTAACATCACTGTGTATTCAAAACCACTGGAAAGGACACGTACACACAAACATTTCTCCTTTTATGTGTGAGTGTTAAGTTAATTCAGACGTTGGCATCTGCTGGAAAGTGATTTATTAGATTTGAATAGCACTCAGAACCCTGTGTTGTGTGTGTTTTGCCATATGTCTTGTGTTTGGGTAAGGCTGAATAATAACATTAGCACACATGCCACTTTGTGTGTGTGTGTGTGTGTGTGTTTATTTGTGGCCGAGCTCATGTAGCTATGCACACTTGTGCTTTTGTGTATTTGTGCAAGAGGTCAGGGAGTTAAGGGTGACAGCTGTAGTGTTTCTTGTTTCTCCGCTTTGACACTGTGTGTGTTTGAAAGAGTGAGACTGTGCACATGGAAAAGGGTGGTAGCCTGTTCACCCCTCTTCCTTTTCCTGTCCCCCTACTTGGCCAGCCATGATGTCATATTCAGCCTCGTGGAAGGAGTGTGTTGTGTGTGTGTGTGTGTGTTTCAGTCAGAGAACAGCTGCTGGAGGGTGGTGGGAGAGCCTTGACAGAACAGCTCGCGGGGGAAATGAAGAATTCTGTACATCCTGGACATTTCCTGTCTTTCCCTCTGTTCCTCCTCTCTTTTTCTCTATCTATCATTTTCACTTTCTTACACAAGTCACAAGTACATTTGTGTCTACTACATCTGACCTTCTGAAATGCACTAAACACAACAATCTTCTTTGTGTTTTGGAAAGCTTTAAATATATTAATACCATATTAACTATGAGCTTACCCTAGTGAAAAAAATATACTAAAATGTATTTTACATTTTTACAAATACATTTATTTTGTGTTAAGTATACTACAAATACATTTACATATTTATGTGCTAAATAAAAATACCCTGCAATTGTACTTTTGGTTTACTAATTTGGTATACTTAAAGTCTGCTAAACTGGAACAACAAATTTTGTACTTAATGCACATTAATTGTTATTGTTATTTTTTTTTTAGGCGTAATGTTAAGAAATGTACATTGTGCAATAAAGCCTGCTCCAAATAAAGTTTAATTATTATTTTATATCAGTATATCAAATTATTTGTCATTAAATGTTAACGGATTTAAAGTATACTTAATATCGAATAAATGTATTAAATAGATTTTAGTATATGGTAAATCATATTGTTGATTGAGAGCAGCAGTCATTATGCTTTGACACAATTCAGTTTACTATACAGATATACTTTCAATAAATATCACCCTTCGAAAATATAAAAGGCATTAATTTCATAGAATGACCCATACATTTTTATGTCTATGTTTTATACCATCACCATTGTGAGCGAGGGAGAGCTTAGCAGAGCTTAGTTTAAATCAGCAGCTGTTAAGCAACAGGGTGCCAAGATAACACACCTCTCTAATTTCCCTCTGCACTCTTTTTCTATCTCCACCTATTTTTTTTTCTCCATTTTCTACGGTTCATAATTCTGCAAAATCTCTTTTTGTCCTGCACTCTCCCCTCTCATTTCCCTCTCTCTCTTTCTATTTATCCTCTTTGTGCTTGACTGATTATGCTGAACCGTGGCCGTTCGCAGTAGAGTGACTGAGGGCGTCATTAGCATCCTGCTGATCTGAAAGCAGTGAGACAGAGCAGGAGGGTTGGAACTATATATTTGCAAGACTCGATCTACTGAATTAAGCACATTGTTGACCTGAACCTACAAGGACGTGTCTGACTGGCTCTGATTATATCATGTCACTGGACTTGAATATGCAAACCCTGGAAGATGCAGCTCTCCCTGGGGTGTCTAAAACTGTCTCATAATAGTAATGGTTAAAACATTTGGTTTAGTGTCTCCTGTCAATCTGAGATCCGTTAGAGTTGATGTCAGCAGGACTGTGTTTTTAGAAAACACCAGGACTATCCTAACCCAAACACTGACTCTCACAGTGTTTGTTTTTTGTTTGTGTGTTAGTACAGCTACCTTGATGGGGTTGGTACAATATTTACGAAGTCAAGCTAATCTCAAGAACCCCTGGAGAACCGTTCTCATGGTCGGTTTACTCAAGGTCTAAACAACATAACTACCCATAATAGTATATTGCAGTGAGCTGTTAGAAGTACACTACTGTTCAATGCTGGTGTCAGTAAGGCTACGTTCACACTGTCAGTTTTTGCGATTGATAGACGCATTTACATAGAGGTTATGAGTCTCAAGGTTTTGAGTTCCTGTTCAAACAGAAACTTACAGTAGCGTCTCGAATAGGCCTACTGTCTGCATGAAAGTGCAATGGGGTCAAGCCTGTATTCTTTTACCAGTAACCTTAGAGACAGTGACCAAAGTAATACTGTATCAAAGATGATGTCCATAAAACTGAAAAGTCATATTTTTTGATATGACAAAAGTTCAGTCAAGTCGTGAGTTTATCCGTCAAATCTTCCTTAGCCTACAGCAGCTTGTGTATCTGGGTGGAGAGTGCAGTGTTGGGGAAAGTTACTTTTAAAAGTAATGCATTACAATATTGCATTACTCCCTAAAAAAGTAACTAACAGTGTTACTTAGTTACTTTTTATGAAAAATAATGTGTTATATTACTTTTGCATTACTTTTTCTCACCTAGGCTGGGCTTGCTTGCTTGTTTTTTTAATAACAACAAAAAAAGTTATATTTTTGGCAAATGTTGAGGCCCTTTCACACCAAAAGTAAATGAATAAGCCTATATAATAGAGGGCGCAGCTCAAACAAACCTTTCAGCTGTGCTGTCATTCTGGATTGAAGAATAGGATACAGGAAAAGGAAGTTCAACACTCTTATTTCTAAATCTAATCTAAAGTCATTTTTGCTTATTAGTATGGTTGAATTAGATCATTGAAGGTCAGCAGCAAAGACATTTGGTTAATAAAGTGAGATTAAATACATAAAGTATATTTGTATTTGTAATTTAATATAGTTAATTATTACAGGTTTGCATAAAATTCTGAGATTGCATTTCACTGTTTTTATTCATTTTGAGGAGTACTGAATGTTTTCATGCAAGTGAGATGAGTAAATGTATGCTCACATTTAATCTAGAACTACAATAACCATCATGTTCACACAGAGCACACAACGCCTCTGCACGTTATTTCTCAACATGGGGACAGGAGAGCTGTCAGTCAATAAATGTGAGAAAGGAACTTGCATTACTTATTTGAAAAAGTAATGCGTTGCTTAGTTACTTAAAGTAATCTGATTTCGTAACTCAAGTTACTTGTAATGCGTTACCCCCAACACTGGGAAAGTGGAACATTTAAGTCGCACATAGAACACAAAACTGTCGGGAGCAGCTCCGGTGTAGAACAGTGACTGGATCTAAAACCTCCAGATGACACACAGCTCATATCTCCATCGCTGTCAGTTACCGAAAGCGAAACTACACACAAAAACCCACACGACAAACGGTAGACGTGAGTTTGCGCAGTGCAGAAATTCTCTTTCACACTGTGTGATGAACAATTAGTTGATCAGGGCTGCGTTTCCCAATTAGATCATTAGAAACATTGGTTTCTGTCAACTTTTCTCACGATGCTTTTGAGAATCGCAGCCCTTGACATCATAGGTTTTCTGAGAATGCAGTTGAATCATGAAAATTTGAACATAAGTTCAGTTATAGAATGCGATTTATCACTCTTGTAAATAACTGAACTGTGTGTAAACATAACCGTATTAAGGACTCAAATACAGGACTGACAACCGTATTCTGCTGCTTTGTGAACGTGTCCTAAGATGTAGAAAAGGGACAGTAAAGACATAATATACAAAAGGTTTCTAAATAATGCACTTTTTTTAAACTTTTGAAGTTCAGAAGTTCGGCCAGCGCTGTTGAACTCGTAAAACCCAGTTTTCCTCATAATCTCTAACCGTTTCTCCTCCATATTGCGCGTATGATCCACTCTGTGCTCTCGTGTCTCTGGACCGGAGCAGACTATGCTCGTGCTGCGGCAGTTCACCTGGCAGTATAACTTGAAAGCGGACTTCATTCACGTCAATGGAAAGCATATTTACACTGTCTGAATCGTTCCCTATTCTCTATATATGTGCCATTCACCATATAGAAACTAGTAAATGTGTGAACAAATGACCGATTTAAGCTTCAGCGTCTATTTATAGTCTAGGAGGGGGCGGGACTTCAGATTCTAGAGAGCATTTGATTGGACAGAATATTTGATGAGAAGGTGAAGTGCGATGTGATGTCATGAAAATCCGTTTTCCGTTTAGCGGAAGTGAGAGACTAAGTTTTGATTGCTTCTCCTAAATGCGAATTATCATTGTTTTGGAACACACCGGCTTATTCATAATCTCAAGGCTAACATATTCATACTAAAAGCTAAAAAACTTACATTTTGATTTCATGGGTACTTTAAAAGAGAGTGGTTATTTTAAATAGTAAAAATATTTCACAATATAATTTTTTTACTGCATGTTTGATCAAATATATGCAGCCTTTGTGAGCATAAATTACTTCTTTCAAAAACAATAAAACATCTTACCTACTCCTACACTTTTGAACGGTAGTGTATATTTTAAATAAAGCTTGGTACATGCATTAGTCCAATTACACCCTTGTTAGATCAAAGAGTGAAGGGGGTCATTATGGGGTTAAGGTGCGCTCAGAATCTCTGAGGGATCATCTCTGCTCTTCGGGGGCCCATAAGGCATGCGAGTAGTGAGAAAGTGAAAAAGATGGAAAATGAAAGAGAGAATGGAGAATATGGTCTGTTTCTACAGTCTCTCATTGTGTGTAATAATAAATATATAATGTGTGTGATAATATATATTCCATGTAATAGTGATTATCTCTTGATAATGTTGTCTCCTACTGATAGTGAAAGTGAATCTGGCTGTCATTAATTTGCATCTATGCATAGTTTGTGACTCATCTGGTAGTAGTTCGGTGAAGTTCATCGTTTATCCATTTACCCAACTCTGACTCAACATGAAAAGCCTAATACATGCTTACACGCATGCTGACTCAAGTGTTTTTGTTCGAGTCCCAGTTGTGACTGTACAGCAGTTACTTTACTGTCCACTAGAGGGCAACAATCTCCTTACACCCTCACACCTCTATTCTATTGAGGTCATTACTAACACACCCAGCATTCCCTTGATTATAGTGTTTATAACTAACTAAATTATGATTTCATTGCACTCCAATGAAACCTTAATGTTGATCTCAAAGTCGAATTAGCTTGTTTTGTTGATGTGTGTGGGCTAATGTGCACTTCTGTGTGCTTGATGCAGTGTAGTATCACTTATAATACTTATAAATAACACAGAAGTACTTTGAATCATTTTAATACATTATCCAGTAATCAACATCATTTTCATCATAAAATACAGCAGGGGTTACCATAGCAATGATGGGGGTGAAAGCTGATAGTGGGAGATCTAGAGAGGGTTGCTATAGCAACTATGCCAGTCTTTGAGGCAGAGCTGAGGTTACCATAACAACCACATCACACCCTCTCAGAAGGCAACCTTGAAATGATGACTTACTTTACACAGAGATTAACACTCAAGGTGTCTGACAGAGCATATATAAAGACAATGGGGGGAAAATCTTGAATATGCCAGACTGACAGATGTTGTTCTAAGGGGTTGCAGTGTCAAATGAAGATTGGAAGGTGTCACATCACAACCCTCATTTAGAAGAAGGAATCAAAGGTTGCCATGGTGATGTGAGATAAGGAGAAAGAGGGAGAGATAAATTAATATCATTCACTGGGTTACATAAGTGGAAGCGAAATCAATCATCATGACAACCTGTGATGTACGTCATCCTTCAGTTCACATTTCAACTGAATCAACGCCTAATTGTGTTGATGAGAAGCATCAAACCCAACAAGTCAATCTTAATATTTTAGTGTGCTTTGTCAGCAGAGTGTAATATATGTGATGTTCTGTATGTTTGGACATGTTGATGTGGAAATGGCACACTAGTTGACTCCTCATTGGCTGTATCATGTAACTGAGGGCGTGATTTTGTGTGTGTGTTACAGCAGATATGGAGCAGGTATCAGATGATGAGCTGGATCATGCTGCTGAAGAAGACAGTGATAAGGAGGATCAGGATCTGGACAAGATGTTTGGCGCCTGGTTGGGAGAACTAGACAAACTCACACAGGTGATGCTTTCACACTCAGTGTGATATTGTGATGTATTATATCTTGAATATGATGGATTAATTTCACTTTGGTTGCTTTTTTCAGAAAATATGAGCAATTAATTTGATTAATATAATTAGTTTTGTTTAGGGATGCATAATAGTTCACCATATTAATTGTACCATATACCATATCAGTTATTGGTGGATATTGGAGTTAGTTTTTTTTCAGTATAGGTCAATATTCTTGACCTTTCTGGAACTTGACAGTGGTGGTTAAATTGCTGTCTATTGAGGAGTCAGAGAGCTCTTGGATTTCATCAAAAAATATCTTAATTTGTGTTTTGAAGATCAACAAAGGTCTTATGGGTTTGGAAGGACATGAGGGCGAGTAATTAATGACAGAATTTTCATTTTTGGGTGAACTAACCCTTTAATTCCAGCCATTTTTTGGTTAATGGCCACAACATAAAAGTATTTTTTGACCAGAATTTAGTATTCTATTACAATCCCTAATTAATTGACAGCTTTACTTTATTTTCATTTTAATGTATGGATGTATTGTATTGATGATTATATTCATGATTTAGGTGTCTCTTCTTACCTAATCTCACCTTCCCCCACCCTCTCTCTCTCTCTCTCTCTAATGTAGAGTTTGGATGATGGGCGTCCTGAAAAAGTACAGAAAGCTCCTCTCAGACAAGAAACAAACCTTGCCAATTTCTCCTACCGTTTCTCTATGTACAACATCAATGGTTAGACTACACACAGACACACACCACCTCTGTTTACTCAACATTCTTTATCACTCAAAATGACTTCACATGTATCTAATATGGTGGTGTTTGGGAATACTGCAATGTTCATAGATTATCATAAAACCACCATTATGAGAACAAAATGGTTCTGATCCATTCAAATGTTTGGGGTTGGTAAGATTTTTTTAAATGCTCACCACTGCTGGATTCATTTAATTAAAAATACAGTCAAATTGAAATATTATGAAATATCAATTTCAATTTAAAAAAAGCTGCATTTTCAGCATTATTACTCCAGTGTCACATAATCCTTCAGAAATCATTCTAATATGCTGATTTGGTGCTCAAGAAACATTTCTTATTTCTTCTTATTATGTTGAAAACAGTTGTGCTTCTTAATATTTTTGTGAAAAACATAAAAAAAAAATTTTCAGGATTCTTTGATGAATAGAAAGTCCAGAAGGGCAGCATTTATTTGAAACATTTTGTAACATAATACGTTTCTTTACTGTGACGTCCTTGCTGAATTAAAGCATTAATTTCTTTCAAAAAAAAATCTTACCAACCCCAAATGTTTGAACAGTTGTATATGTATGAATTAAAATTGTCCTCTATCTGTCCATATAGAAGCCATTAACCAGGGTGAGACGGTGGACCTGGACGCTCTCATGGCTGACCTGTGTTCAATAGAACAAGAGCTCAGCAAACCCATAAGCAAGGCCTCAGATGGCAAATCTAGACAGAGGCCGACGGGCCGCTCGGCCAGCACCAAACACACCGGAGGGGGCAGCAGTGGAGGAAGCACCAGCAGCAGCACCCGAGCTTCTCCCGCCTCCACCGTACGTGGTGGCAGCAGCCAGTCACGGCCCCTGGCCTCCAACTTTTCCCTGGATGACATCACCGCTCAGCTAGAAAAGGCGTCCTTGAGCATGGATGAGGCAGCAAAGCAGACTTCTGAATCTTCCTCATCGTCCTCCTCCTCATATTCATCTGCTACTCTCTCACACCCGCCTTCTAACTCACATCATCGCCGTACAGGATCGGTTGGTACGGTCAGCGACCAGGAAGTGCGCTCGATCGGTCATTCATCCAGGTCAAGCGTCAACTCTGCCTCGGCGTCCAGCATGGACTCTTTGGATATTCGAGGGCAGGAGAATGAGGCACAGTCACAGAATCAGAACCAAAGCCAGACTAGCACAGAGGTAACACACACACTCAAACATGATATTAAATCTTTTTTCACTCTTTTTCATTTTGAATTATTTCATATCTGGCACTTAGACTTCAGACTCTTAAGTAAGAAGAACTGGAACAGTGTGTAAACATGACAGTGTGTCCATAGAAGACCAGAGGTACAGAAGAGCTTCTCACTGTGAGAACCTCAGAGAGAAATTTCAGCAGAGTGAGACTTAGCAGAGGAAACTGAAAGCAGATGTGAGGGGCTTAACTCTGAAGAACAACACCAGAAATTAAATATTCACAAAAGAAAAGGATAGAGAGGTATTGTCAGTCAGCACAGACTTGAAATGGTATAAATCAGGCCTGGTCCCTGATCTCACAACTCCAGTTTAGATATTCCAAGTACAAAGTCAAGATGAATGTTGCAGATGGTTCAGAATCTATTTTACATTTTCCTTTCTTCAGATCTGGGTGCATTCAGTACATCTAATAATTTCGATATCTGTACTTGAACACAAATAACAGCACTGCTAAGGATAGCTAAAGAATGCACCTTTAATTAATAAAAAAATACATTAAATATGCAACTTATACATACAGTGACTTGTATACACCTCTTCTATGATGAGAATTTTTGATTTCTGAGTTAAAATTCTTTTATATATTTTGTGTTATAAACAGTCACAAATTTCTGATATCATAATGAAGAAAAAGTCTCATTTGAAAAATGAAATGAAAGATTTAAATCAGTTTTCTAGTAGTTTAGCATATATTTTTTTTTATTATTTCTTAGGGAAAAATATTTTAACAAAACTGCTTATTGATATTTTAAAAAGAAAAATATTTTTTTAATTAAAGCTTACAATGACTAACATGTTTTTCATGTAATAACGCAGATGACTCATTGAAAATTAGAGTGCATCAAACTAAATAGGGTCCATTTTGATTACATGTTGACTTTAATACTTAGTTTAGTACAGAGTTGCCAGTAGAGCAATTATTTAGGAGTTTCTTAATGTGGATGTTGGTGTGTTATGTGGGTGTTTAAGAGAACAAATTTCTGAATTTAAAATTCTTTTCCTGTCTGCGCAACTTCAGACGGGAAAAGAATTACTCTTCGTCATCATTCTATTTTGAATAAATGTCTTACTGTCAGTCTAATTGCTACCAAAAAACAGAGTCATTGACCATTTAAAATGTTTATCCTGTTATTCACAAAACAGTTTAGAACAAAGAGGGTCTCTTTACTTGGACAGTCAACATTCCCTGTAATCCAGACACACACAGTTCTATTCATAGCAGTTGTTTGTTCTTTTGTTGAGGGCAAAGTCTGTATTGTGGTTTTGGGAAATGTGATGATCAAGGTTTCACTGAATTCACCATAGAATCATTAAAGCTGAGTCATCTCTTGGCTGCCCACATACTTCTCTCAGACACACTCATCATACAACCAATTTCTCAAAAGCAGGCACACTCATCTTTTATAGTTCTTTTATAGTTCTTCAGTACTACTGTCAGAACCTGGGAAGACAATCCAATTAAACAGAGATGTTGTTACATCACTCTTCTAACCACAGCATTGCTCATCTGCACCAGGCTGTACAGACCCTGACACTTTACAAACTATAAATACATACTGTGGTTTTATATCTAAACTAGCGCTGTTTCACAGATGGAACAATGTGATAGAATTTCATGTCTGTGTGAAAGAGAATGCGTACACAAATCCTCCTGCTGCAGTCTTGCATAACAATATTACATGACATGTAGAGGCACAGACATTGTGCTGTACATGGTCACTGTAAACATTACAGTGTGATAATAACACCTGCTATGCTACTCTAACTCATTTAAATGCATGATGTGTTTTTTTTTTTTGTAACATCTTTGTTGTTGTACTGTATGCTTACACTAAAAAAGTTCTGTAGGAGCAACAGATAAGATGGCTTCTGTAATGTCATTGATATTAATTCGAAACAAGGATTTACAACCACTGTTCTGTGGACCCAGGGGCTCCGTGAAGGTGCTGCAATGAAGATATACAGTATAAAATGCATAGGGATTTATTGTCAAAGCAGACAATGTTTTATTAAGTTATTTAAAAGTTATACTGATCTTTTTCACTCTCAGAAGAAAAGGTTCTATCAGACATAATTAATTTAGTTTTAATAAATTTTTCATTTCAATTTCAATTTTTTTTAATTCATTTGGGTCAATTGGTCTGTAAAGGTTGAAAACCCATGGTATGGAATAAAACAATGGAGGAGAGGATTAAGGAGTTTAAAGTGCTCCTATTCTGCTTTTTTGAATATTACCTTTCATTCAAAGTGTAATATAACTTACAAAGTTTCAAAGATCAAAATGCACATCAAATAAAGTTTCCTAAAAGAAAGAATTAATTCTGAACTGCCGAAATGAGTTGTCTGCAATTCCAGTCTCACTTCCTGTTATATACCTACATAACAATGTAACAAATTTGCATAATGCTAACCTATGGTGTTCATTGGCTGCCCATGAACAAAGTCTACTGCTACCCTCAAACACTGAAGTTGTAGCTGTGGCCTAGTTGAGTTTGGTTCATGTTGTTGACATGTCAAGAAGACACTGTTTTCAGCACTGCAAATCCACTTTGCATGAACTTTATAAGGATGAGGACTTGTGCTGGAATTCATGCAGAAAAAACAACAACCCCATTGTTCGTATCGCTGTGTATACAAGCACTGAGGAAGCCTCCGGAGCTGAAATTCAGATATGGGAAAGGGCGTTTTGTTTCCGCCTGACGCTCTCTCCCGTTGCAGGCTCCGCTAAACCACGCCCCCCTCGCCACATACCCCCACCGCCCGACTCAGGCCGGGGAGCTGAGTTTAAGCTGTCTTAAACTGAAGAGCGCGTCCGCAACACTCTTAGCGGAAATGTTGCGGAGAGCCACTGCTTCTGGATATCGTGTTGCATAATCCACAATGACTAATGCAAAACGATGCCCTCTCGCTGATCGCTCTAATGGCCCGATGAGGTCCATGCCAATTCGTTCGAAGGGGACCTGCATTAATGGAAGGGGGCGCAAAGGCGCTTTTGGAGTGGCCGGAGGATTTACCAATTGACATTCACGACAAGACACGCACCACCTGCGCACGTTCTCGTGAATGCCCGGCCAAAAGAATCGGGCCATGAGGCGATTTAGTGTTGCTGTTTGTCCTAAGTGTCCAGCCATTGGGTTAGAGTGAGCCGCATGAAAAAGCATTTCCCTGCGGCTCTTTGGTACCAATAACTGGGTTGTATCTTCCTTTGACTGAGTGTCTTGGGTCACTTGATACAACCTATCTTTGATAATCGCAAAATAGGGATAAGTCACTGGTCGTCCAGGCTGGAGAGGCTGACCGTCGATTGTGCTGACCCTTTTAAACGCATTTTTTAGCGTTTCATCGTGAGACTGCTCCAGGGGAAAATCATCGCGGTCCGAGAGAATCAGTCTCCCGATCCCGCTCTGCTCCCCTGAGGCAGTCACCACTGGTCCCCGGTCAGTCTCCCCCGCCTGCACTCGCACTTCCTTTCCCCGCGAGCATTTACTCCAAGAGGCACCCGAGCATAAATGTCCCAATAATTTATTAAATGCGGGCCAATTCGTCCCCAAAATTATCGGGTGCCGGAGGTGCAGATTAACTGCCACCTCCACACTATGCTTTTGTCCCCTAAATAGAATACTGACTGACACTAACGGATAACTCGCGATATCCCCGTGCACACACCGTACCCTAACCATGCGGCCTGTATCCAATGCCCCGGATGACATCAGGCTTTGATGCACGGAGGTCTGGTTACAACCCGAGTCCACCAAAGCCTGATAGGTACCCCCCTTGATACTCACTGGTATCTGGTACTGGCCAGCTTGACCGGGGGCAGCCTGCGGGTCGTCCGGGACCCGGATCAATGTCCCCACCTCCATCACTGGACACCGGTCTATGAAGTGATCCGGGTCCCCGCAACGCCAACAGGCCGGCCCAGACCTGCCCGCCGCTCCAGTGGCGGAGAACGGGCCGAATGATTGGCGTGGAGAGAGCGGAGAAGCAGGCGCGGGGTCCGGCCCGGCGGTGGACAGTCCCGCCCCCCTGGGCGGGGCTCTCGGCGCCACGAACTGCCGGTGATCCGTTCCACCCCGCCCCCGGGGCAAAACACGAGGTGGGTCGGGCGGACGGGACCTGGGTAGAGGAATAGGTCTGGAGAGAGAGAGGGGAGGGAGAGAGGGAGAGAGAGAGACAGATGGCAGAGGTTCGCCGACCCCTGGGCACGCCACCATGTGGTCCTCCGCTAGTTGGATGGCCGAATCCAGCGACGTGGGCCGGTGGCACTGGACCCACTCGGCGGTCTTCTTCAGAAGCCGAGTGGTGAACTGTTCCAGCACCACCTGATCGATCATCTGCTCCACGTCACCTCCGTCGGCCAACAGCCATTTGCGGCACGAGTCCCGGAGCTGTTGGGCCAACACGAAGGGCCGGCCCGCCTCCCCCAGCTCCAGAGTCCGGAACCGCTGTCGGTGCTGCTCTGGGGAGCGGCCGACCCGCTGCAGGATGGCCCTTTTTAGGTCTTCAAAGACCAGGAGGTTCTGGATGGGCAGCTGCTGCGCTGCCACCTGCGACTCGCCCGAGAGCAGTGGGACGAGCCGCATGGGCCACTGGTCCCGGGGCCAACCTGACACCTCCGCAGACTTCTCGAAGAGGTTCAGGAAGGCCTCCGGGTCGTCTTGTGGGCCCATCTTCTGCAGTGGCAGCTGGAAGGTTGCAGCAGCTGCTCCGATGGACTTCCTAGGAACCCCCCGGTCAATCCAGCTCCAGAACCTCTCGCGGTCCTCCTGCTGGCTCCGGATGACTGCCTCGAAGCGGCGCTCCTGGTCCTCCCGGAGATCCAGCAGGGCTCGGTGTTGGTCCTGGTGTAGGACCGCGAGGGACGCGATGATGTCCGCAAACGGCGTACCAGTGGCAGGGTTTGCCTGCATGGCGGCGGCTTCCGTCTACCTTCCCGGGTTTCGGCACCAGTGTGGTAAGGTTCTTGTGTTGTGGGAAGGAAGAGGACAAGGGTCGGCTTTGACTGCTGCTAGACTTTTATTCTCACCAGAGAAAATATCAAACACATAAACAAAAGGCGGTGCAATGCACACTCAATAATTCCACATCCAAGGACGGGCTTCACTCCAGACGATCATTGATCACGTATGGGTCTAACAGCAGTCCCTCTCTCTTTCACACGCTCCTGCTTCTCCTGGCGTTTTATCCTGTCTCCACGCCAATTACTGGAACGAGAAACAGGTGTTTGTGATTTGCATTCAACCCGTTCACTCACCGCGCGTCTCCTGGCGCTCTCTCCCGTTGCAGGCTCCGCTAAACCACGCCCCCCTCGCCACAAGTAGTCTCACGGAAAGGAGACGTTTAGAAAGACTGAATCCTCGAACTAACCGTTTTTAGACTTTTTGAGAAATGAGATGATGTGCAATGTATATTATGAGAAAATTAAAGTGTTTTTTGACCTATGATGCATGGAAATCTATTGTAGGAAACCTCCAAAACAAAATTAGGAACCTTTAAAATGGCATTATAGGGGCACTTTAATAAAAATTTAATACTATGGACAATATCGGAAAATAATTTGTAAAAACAAATAAAAAGCATGTTTACAGTAAAGATATAAAAATAGAATTTTATTTGGTTTGGCAGTGCAGCACAGCCAATGTTAAAATACATACTGTTTCTAACATATGGCCAAAAGACTTGAATTATACATGTCAAACAGCGAAACTAATGTGATGAAATTGCTTACAATCTGTCAAAACTGTCATTACCACACAAAACTAGTCATTTTTGCACAGTATGTGCAAGGATGGAGCAAACTCACTCACGCCCACAGGATTTGCATTGGTAATGCATATCTAGAACTACCTAGAACTGTATGTTCACCACTAAAAGGATTGTTTAGAAAACTTTACAGTTATATACAAGCCCATTAAAGGGATAGTTCACCCAAAAATTACACTTCTGTCATCTACATACTCACCTTCACCATAAAATATTCTCTCATCATATTTGTCCATCTCATGTGTCAAGCAAGTATACAGTTGAGCTTCTGTTTACTACATTTCATGTGCTCTGTGTGTGTGCTTTGATCAATGTTTATATGTAAATAAAAACCTGAATTCAATTTTTTCATCATATTAATCAATAAATCACTCGTGGCTCTTTGGGTTAAAGCACATGGCCTTTCAGTGGATGGACCAAAATGATGACAGAATATTAAAAATATCTTCATTTGTTTTCCAAAAATAAGCCAAAGTCTTATGAGGTTGAGTAAATGAGGACAGAATTTTCATTTTTGGGTGAATTATCCCCTTAACAAAAATAGAACTTGCCCCATAGACTTCCATTGTACGTCCAATACTGTAAACTGAGGCACAAGTCAAAATTACTTTGTTCTAATCGGCAGTATATGCAGCACACTTAGATGGATATTAGATTGTATTAAACCCTAACATTCCTTTGATGTTTTACCAGAATAACAGTAAATTGACCTTGCTTGTGCATGCCTTGTTTTGCATTGTCTCCTTGCATGATTAATGTGTTTATGTTTGCACCTTTTCTGTACGTGACGTCACTACCTCCCCCCACACCTTTTCCCAGCATGTCTCACTGCGAAGGGCCAATGGTAAAGCTACCAGACGGCAACTTGACTTCACCTCACAGGAGGGGGAGGTGGATCAAAGGACTGTAAGTGTGTTTGTGTGTGTGTGCATGACTGGGGTAAAGGATATGTGTACACAGTATGTTCATTCTCAAAATACTGGCTCTTAGCAAACCTTTGATAATTCCAGGATTCATAACGTCATCATTTTGGTTAGAAAAGGACCCCAGGAGAGGTGTTCTCTGCATAAGAGAACTGTGATCACAATATTTTGTTGTGGACAAAAAGAAGTATACAAGACAGTTCTTTTTGTATATATTTGTTTTCCATCCACACTTTTATATGCTTTCTGATTTTGAATAAATCTCAAGCAGTGCTTCCACACTTTCTATGCTTTACCACAATCAAGTATGTATTTCTATCATTTTTGAAATCACAGTAATCATTGCACTGGTTAATCTCTGTTTGTCTTTTCCCTGCACCCTAAAGCACTCGTATCTGGACAGGGAGACCTCTCTGATTCTGAAAAACATTGCAGGAAAACCCTCTCACCTGCTGACCAAGGTGACGCCTCCTTTCGCTTGCTTCTTTTTCCTTTCTCTGCATGTTTTTGGTTCATGTGTCCACAGAAAGCCTTTTAACCTCAGTCTTCTGTCTTCTAGCCAGACTTGACACTTTGCTCCACCCACACTGCCTTCTTACATTTTTAAAGAGTTGTATCTTCTCTTTTCTTTTCTCTCTTTGCTGCCATCTTCATATATGTGCCATTTAAAGTTGAAATCAAATCATCCAGTCTAAAGGGTCTATAATGTTATGTCCTCCATAATGTTTTAATCCTACCGTTCTGTAACAAGAAAACATGTCTTATGTATTATTTCTTGTATTTTGTTACTTTATTCTTTGAAAAACTGATTTAGGTCAGCTTTCCTAGTTTATAATGGTCAGTTGTCAGCATTCACAGATTCTAGGTAGAATGTTTAGGAGTTTGTGTTTTTCATTACAAATATAAAGTGATGAAGTTACAAACATTCTTTGTTCCTCGTTTAAGAAATGTGTATCTTAAAGGATTAGTTCACATCAGAATTAAAATTTCCTGCTAATTTACTCACCCCCATGTCATCCAAGATGTTTGTCTTTCTTTCTTCAGTCGAAAATAAATAGTTTTTTGAGGAAAACATTCCAGGATTTTTCTCCATGGGTCCAAATTGCATGTTTCCATGCAGCTTCAAAGGGCTTTACACAATCCCAGCAGAGGAATAAGGGTCTTGTCTAGCGAAACAATTGGTCATTTTCTAAAAAAATAAAAATGTATATACTTTTTAATCACAAATGCTCGTCTTGCACTAGCTCTGCTCTGCCACGCATTATGTAATTACGTTGGAAAGGTCAAGCGAGACGTAGGCAAAAGTACCGATCCAGTGTCTACAAAGCATATATGGAGAAAAATCCTGGAATGTTTTCCTCAAAAACCTTCATTTCGACTGATGAAAGAAAGACATGAACATCTTGGATGACAGGGGGGTGAGTAAATGAAAATTTCCTAAAAATTCTGAAGTGTACTAATTAAATACAACAGTCAGTGGTTTTCAGTATATAAAACAGTTTTGTAGAGAGGTGCTGGGTTTTGTAAGCTACATTGTGTGTTTGCGTTGAATGCCTTGGACACTATCAAAGTTATCGCTGCTTCCCTGAAGAAATGGCTGCTCATCATTTAATTTTAGGACATTTCAAGAGCTTATATATAAAACTGAAACCGATTTACCTATTCTTTGGTTTTTCTGCCACAATTTGTGTGTGAAATTGGTGTTTGTTGTACAAGTAGTATAGTAACACTAGCAACTCCATTAATATATATTGAATCACAGACAGTTTGACTTTCTTTGTGATAAAACGGTATTATTTTAAAGGGATACTACATGCAAAAATGGAAATACTATCACCCTTATGTCATTCCACACCTGTATGATTTTCTTTCTGCAGAACACAAAAAAATATATTTTGTAGAATAGTGTGTAGCCAAAACCAAAAAATTCTCAAAATATCATCTTTTTTTTTGTTCCACACAAGAAAGAAAATCATACAGGTTTGTAACAACATGAGGGTGAGTAAGTAATGAAAGATTTTTTTGGGTCAGCTATCTTTTTAATAATTCTGTTGGCCATGCAGCATAGACAGCCTTGTATTTGTTTTCCAATAAACATTAATTAGCTAACAACAAAAAGCTTTAAATTAAATAACATCTTGCTTTTAATTTATTCCTGAAAACACATATTATTATGCATGTGATTGAAATTCCCATGTTGTCATACCAATGTAGATGCATTTGCAGGTGCAGGGAATTGTGGGTTAAGGGCATTTTGTCATGTGGAGTTACTAAATAATAAGAATTTAACCCTGTGTTCCATTCGGAAGGGCTCATCCCTATGCCCTAATCCCTTCAAAGGGTTTACCCTCCGGAGTGAGAGCTTCGAAGGGATGAAGGGTGTAGGGGTCAAAAAAACTATTTTTTTGGAATGCGTCATCGTAAAGAAACAATCATGGAGGCGCCTTCGTCTTTTTCCCCCTGGTTCACTCTTTGTATTAATACGCATTAATTTACTGTAGTAATGTTATAAGCTACTGCCGGTCTTTTACGTTAAATATACAGTTGCAAGAAAAAGTATGTGAACCACTTGCAGAATCTGTGAAAATGTGAATAATTTTAACAAAATAAAGGAGATAATACCAAATGCATGTTATTTTTTATTTAGTACTGTCCTGAATAAGATATTTATGTTTACATATAATCCACAAGACAAAAAAGTAGCTGAATTTATTAAAATATCTTCGTTCAAAAGTTTGGGAACCCTTGATTCTTAATACTGTGTGTGGTTACCTGGATGATCTATGACTGTTTTTTTGTTTTGTGATGGTTGTTCATGAGTCTCATGTTTGTTCTGAGCAGTTAAACTGAGCTCTGTTCTTCAGAAAAATCCTCCAGGTCCTGCAGATTCTTCAGTTTTCCACCGTCTTTTGCATATTTGAACCCTTTCCAGCAGTGACTGTGTGATTTTGAGATCCATCTTTTCACACTGAGGACAATTGAGGGACTCAAACAAAACTATTAATAAAGGTTCAAACATTCACTGATGCTCCAGAAGGAAACACGATGCATTAAGAGCCGGGGGGTGAAAACTTTTGAACAGGATGAAGATATCCAAATTTTTCTTATTTTGTTTAAATATACTTTTTTTTTTCATTTAGTACTGCCCTTCAGAAGCAACAGAAGATACTTTCATGTTTCCCGGAAGACAAATTAAATACAATTTACCTTGATCTTCAAATTCCAAATGTTTTCACCCCCCATCTATTAATGCATCATGTTTCCTTCTGGAGCATCAATGAATGTTTGAACCTTTTTTAATAGTTGTGTTTGAGTCCCTCAGTTGTCTTGTGGATTATATGTAAACATCTTTTATGTAAAATATCTTACTCAGGAGAGTACTAAATAAAAAATTACATGCATTTTGTATTATCTCCTTTATTTTGTTAAAATTATTCACATTTTCACAGATTCTGCAAGTGGTTCACATACTTTTTCTTGCAACTGTATTGTGTCTGTATTTGAAACATTTGAATGGACTGATAAAGGGAGCTGTAAAGTATTTTTGTTGAAGTACAATGTCATTTTGACCATAATAATGTACCAAATCTAAATTGTATAAATATTGCAGGAGTATAGAAAAATACTACATATACATTTATAGGTATATTAAAGTATATGGTATACGATCCGATATGAGGTATAATATAGGTATATTAAAGTTTATATGTATATGAAATGTTTACAGGAATAACTATTTTGAATTCATTTCAGAATTTCTTAGTGTGCAAAATGTGATCTGTTATTCAGACATGATTTGAGAATAGAATTTCTAATGACCTTTTCTGTTTAAATTTGATTAAGTCTTAAGTGGCATTAAATAATGAGTTTGTCCTTTTAGTTAAGGTTATTTTTTCTTTAAAAAAAAGCTGAGTCATCTAAGTTTTATTTATTTGTCATGACATTAGACAAAGGCATTAAGCATTTACACAAATTGAGGCAGAGATGTTCTTGAAATCCCACTCTGATTTTCATCATGATTTCATCAGACCTCTCAAACAGTGTTAGCTTTCCTGTTCACTCTGGATGGGCTCACTGCAGACTGCTGAGACTCAGACTCTCTGCTCAGACACAGACAGAGAGAGATCCGGAGAAAGGAAAAAAGACTTCAAAGGGAATTTATTGCTTTTTATCGAAGCCTGTGCCTTGGCTGTTTGCAGAACTCTCCCATTTTTGTTCATGTTCTCTCTCTCTCTCTCTCTCTCTCTCTCTGCATCATAAATATGCATCTGCCGTAGACAATGATTTGAGCGAAAGAAGCTGGTCTTTCATATCACATATACCCAGCTTTTTTCCTTCCCTACTCTCTCCTGTCTTCATTATATGCATTTCATCTTTGCATATTAAGATTTTTATTTGTCTCTCTTTCTGACTTTGTGTTTCTTAATCTGCCCATCTCTGTTCTGTTAGAAAAAACGTGGCATAATAATAATCAAAGTTGACACTACCCCCTTACGCAACCTGACTTAAAATCATTGACCTTTCAAACCCCCTCCAATAACCAACTTTTTTCTTTAAATAAATGGGTATAACAATAAATACAAGGCATAGATATCATTCATCCCCACGGTACCCCGCCAAAAAAGGAGGGTGTTTTCCGACAACCACAGAAAAAGGATCAGAGAACAATATCATCTGCATTTGGCCTCAACTTTATTGGCTAATGGAAAGAAGGTCAAAGAAATGAACCTAATTGATTGGCTGCTGAGAAGTAAATGTACATTCTGATTGGAGAAGAGGTACGAGAGGGTCTTTTATATCTGATGGTGGCTTGGTCTGCTGGTGAGAGGGATTAAACCCTGTGATTGGGCACGCTACCAGAGACATGCAGCTGTTTCACAGAGAGAAAGAGGGGGAGGTCTCAATCCCCTCCCAATGTTGAGCAGTAGAGTTGTGTGTAAGATACTCGGGGTGTAAAGATGTGTGAGGGGAAGCGTTTTCATCTGTGTGTCGCGACCAATGCTCATATCAGCTTCACATTCCTTCAGATTGATCTGCAGTAGACATATTTTTTGGATTATTTAAATGCTTTTCATCACACCATTCCTTCATCAGCTTTGAAACTTCAGCTGGAAGTACCTGTCAGGCCTTGAAATAGTTTTGTTATAGCTGCCGTTTGTGATGAGAACATTCGTTAATGGAGTTCTGAAACATTCGAGCTGGTGCTGCGGTGAATCTGTGTATCTCCTTGATTTGGTATTGTATGAATGAGCAGCCATTTCTCCTAAGGAACCGTTAACATGAGCAGTGGTTCAGGAGTGAACGCGTAACTTCCTTTTGTGTCTTTGGTTGCTGGTCGATTAGATACAGAGACTTTGCAATTGTTTAGGGATTGTTTTAAAGGGTCAGACATGGATGTGATGACTGCATGTTGGAGAGGGCAGGTAAGTGAGGATATTTGTAAAACAGAAATCCACCTGTCTGGTTTCATACCTCAGTGACGGATGAAACTGTTACTTTTGGCGTAATGCTCTGCAAGTGTTTCTTTGTTAACATGTCATTGTGTCATCCACAGGAGGAGCAGGCTGCCAAAGCGAAGGCTGAAAAAATCCGTGTGGCACTAGAGAAAATTAAAGAAGCCCAGGTGAAAAAGGTGAGTCAAAATCGCTGTGAATCTCAGAATCCCCCAAGGGTCAGTAAACCTCCTCTTTGAACTGCATGATGCAGCCCTTCACACACTCTAGCAGGAGAAGTCGTAGAATGAATGCACAGTAGAAAATAGGTCACCCATGTGTTTGTGAGTCTCTGTCTGCTTAGAACGGAAGATGCACAAACAAGACCTTTGTAGCCGTCGGTGAAGGTTTTGCTTGAAATTACATGTTTAAAATGTTCTTTTCTTGTGTTTTTTTTTTATTGTCATGTTAACTGGTCCAAGTTTTGCATTTATTTGTGAGAGACTATCTATCCTATTACTCCATTCATTAGAAAGGGGCTGTCAAAATAAATGCCACCAGGCACATGCTAATACCAAGTGAATGAATTAGATACAGTACAGTGATTGGGGCTCTATAGCCAAGACAGATGAGTGTTTCCATTCATTATGTGTATAGAGAAAACTGACAGCATTGAGCAGCAATGGTGCAGCGAGACCGATACAGAATGATACTGCGTCAAAAAACGCTTTCAGTAGTAAAAGAAAAAACATAGCCGAATTTTGTAATATACAATGGGGTCCCAAAGTCTGAGACCCCATTGAAAATCTGGTGGAAAAAAAGTCAAATATTTTAAATTCTACTTGTGTAGTCCATGTGAGCTCAAATTTTTACTCAAATAGCCGATAATAAAATATGTAAATTGTAATAAAAAAATTTAATTGAGAGAAAAAAAGAAACATTTTCACTTGTGGTCTCAGACTTTTGGAAAAACTGCGTGTAGAGCGTGTTGACAGATTTTGGGCACCTGAACAAAGTCTTGAAAAATGTCACATTCAGTTTAGTCAAAGCATAAACTTGTGCATTAAAGGGTTAGTTCACCCAAAAATTTAATTTCTGTCATTAAGTACTCACCCTCTTGTCGTTCCACACCCGTAAGACCTACGTTCATCTTCGGAACACAAATATTTTTGATGAAATCCAAGGGTATTTGATCCACACATAGGCAGCAATGTCATTGCACCTTTTGAGGTCCAGAAAGGTAGTAAAGACATCGATAAAATAGTCAGTGTGACTGCAGTGGTTCAACCTTAATGTTATGAAGCGACGAGAATGCTTTTGGCGTGCAAAAACAAAACAAAAAGAATGACTTTATTCAACAATTTGAACCGTTGTCATATGTAGTGAACTCAGTGCAGGCTTACTTGTTTACGTCCGAACACCTACTCAGTATTGGCCGAAGCTGAACACGTGAGCAGCACGACGCAGGTGTGTGATGCTGACACAGGATCCAGCCAATAATGAGCCAGCATTCAGACGTAAACAAGGAAGCCTGCACTGAGTTCACTACAATGACAACGGTTCAAATTGTTGAATAAAGTCGTTATTTTTGTTTTTGTGCACAAAAAGTATTCTCGTCGCTTCGTAACATTAAGGTTCAACCACTGTAGTCACGTTGACTATTTTATCCATGTTTTTAACTACCGTACTAACTGTTCCGAAGATGAACGAAGGTCTTACGGGCGTGGAACAACATGAGGGTGAGTAATTAATGACAGAATTTTCATTTTTGGGTGAACTAACCCTTTAAAAGCAGTTGTTCGGTTAAATCAAATATGTGAAAATAAGAGATTATTCTGTCGAAATAAGCATTTCCTGCATCAGTGTGTCAGTTTGCTAAGGTTCTGAGTTTGTATGCAAACATTTCCTTCAACTGAAACATTGCACAAAGTGATAGATTGTGCTGAGGTCAAAGAATGAGGCAGGCCGGGTCCAGATGTGTGATATAGTGTGGGTTTGCGTGTTCGTTTGAGCATATGTGTCAGAGGGAAGAGAGCATAATTTAGCAGAGTGTGTTCTGCTGAGACCAGGCTTGGAAAAGTGCCACATACTCCCTGATATTCCTATGACTTTCAGGACCCCTGGCAGTGATGTCAGGTAATGTGCCTATTGAACACTTTCTCTCCGCTCTTCGTTCCTCACTCTCAGGAAGAAAGAAAATAGGGTGTGAAATAGAGAGGGAAGAAAGCCAGTTGTCATTTCTGTTCCAGTTAGTCTTAATTAAGGCCACGTTTCTGAAGATCCACCTCATATTCCAATTCAGTCCTATAAATCTTTGAGCAAAGTCAAACATTCCAATTTAAACTACATATTTATAACATACTGTACTAATTATTTTTACCTCCTGTACAATATCCCAATAAGTGCACAAACTTTAGATGCATGCCATTTGTTTGTTTCATTATATTTGAAACTTTTGATCTGTCAGATCTTTTTAATTGGAATTGGAAGCGTGTTCCATGTTATATCTCTGGAGAAAGATTTCAAAAGGTAGATTCGTTATGATGATATGCAAGACTTGAAATATAAAAACATGTTAATATTCCCTGGTTTTCTGCTTTCTTCTGGTTTTATACTTTTATTATTTTTTTTTAATTTATGAATACGAATCACTAACTAAATGGTCCATTCCCTTGTTCCATTACGATTTATACAAAATGTTTTATTTTTTTATTCATTATATGAATAATATGTAAGGATTATTCAATTCAGTTTAATTAAATTTGGTGTAAGCATGGTGTAATATTTGTTTCTTATAAAGTTCCATAGTGACCAAGAACAACAAATCAAAACAAACCGGAACTATATTATATTCAGTGTTTGAAATGAACTGTTTCACTCATCAGTACATCAGGCCATTCAGTACTTCTACTAGCCAAAACAAAAATAAACTAGATTATCATTAGAGTCACTGCATGGATTTAAATATATTAATTAATAAATATAAAACATGATGTCGTGATTATAAAATTATACCCCACCATAAAATTTCATGAAAAAATTCCCATGCCCTTTTGGAGTCTGTATAGTGGTACACAAATTCTTAACATGCTAAATTTTGAGAAAGGGTTGAAAAAGTGACCTCTTTACATTTTGTTTTGCTAATGTTGAAGGCTCCTCTTAGTGAAGTGGCTCTGATGGCCATGGCATGCACAGTGATGGAATGTAATATATGAACCATAACCTGCCAAAACCTGATAATATTGTAGTTTATTCAATGTAGCCCACCTTGGTCTAGACTACAGTTAGCTTAAGGATGCACTCTGGCCAGCTTGATCAAACAAACCCACCAACATGAGGTGCATCCTGGAATGATATTGTGAACAGTATTGTTTACAGGCAAAAAAATGGAAAAGCAAAGTTGGCTGCTTTTCCATTTCAAAAGCATTAATTAAACTGTCATTTAGTTCATACGTAGGCCTAATATATATTTAGCTACTGCGCTAATGTCAAGCATTTACATATACGCGTTTAGATAAAAAGGTTTTGAAACTCATGACAAGCATAAATTCAATCAAGTATGTCTAAAAGTTTGACTCGTTCTTGTGTATAATCTGTAAAATGTGGCTTACTATGGAAATGTGTGTGTAAATATAGCCGTATATGTATGTAGGAAGTTGAAATTAAATGTACTTGAATTAACCAAACTGGGCTTTACTTTGAATCTTCTTCATCAGTTGGTGATACGTGTACACATGTCAGATGAGAGCTCAAAGACCATGATGGTGGACGAGAGGCAGACAGTCAGGCAGGTGCTGGATAGTCTGCTGGATAAATCTCACTGCGGTTACAGTCCAGACTGGGCCCTGGTCGAGACCATACCTGAGCTACAGATGGGTGAGGATGCATGAACATGCTTAGATGACCTGTGAACCTGAGGAACAATATGTAGATAACTATATACTTTATCACTCTCACTCACTTTTTCTTTCTGTCTTTTCCTCAGAGAGAATATTTGAAGACCATGAGAACCTTGTGGAGAACTTGCTCAACTGGACAAGAGACAGTCAGAACAAACTCATGTTTATTGAGCGGATTGAAAAGTATGCACTTTTCAAAAACCCACAGGTGAAGCTCTTTTGTTTGTTACATATATGCAGAAAAAAATCTGATTAAACATTAGGGATTCAATTTTTTTATTTAATAACAGAAATAAACATAGGACACTTAAAATAGCTAATGAAAAATATACTGAATTAGAAATCAATTTTTTTTTAACTTAAAATTATTATTATTTTTTTTTTTATTTAGCAAGGATCGAAAAGTGACAATAATGACATTTGTAATGTTACCAGTAAAGTGATTTCAAATAAATGTTCTTTTCAACTTTCTATTCATCAAAGAATTTAAAAAAAATTACGGGTTCCACAAAAAGGTTGAGCAGAACAACTGTTTTCAACATTGATAATAACAAGAAATGTTTCTTGAGCACAAAATCAGTGTATTAAAATGATTTCTGAAGCATCATGTGACACTGATGACTGGGGTAATGGCTGCTGCTTTGTTCAATTTCAGCTTTGTCATCACAGAAATAAATTACATTTTAAAATAAAAAAATTACATTTTAAATTGTAATAATATTTTTACAATAATACTGTTTTACTGTATTTTTGATCAAATATATGCAGCCTTGGTGAGCATTGACTTCTTTCAAAAACATAAATAACTCTTGCTGAACCTAAACTTTTGAACAGTAACGTATATGTACACATCCTTATTTAAATTTAGGCTTAAAGTAATAGTAATGAGTTATGATACTTTGTGTGTAGTGAAGCTTTTATATTCCATCACCCTGATTCACTTGTTGCATGTTGTGTTTTCTAAGAACTATTTACTTGGGAGGAAGGAGACCTCTGAGATGGCAGACAGAAACAAGGAGGCACTTCTGGAGGTGAAACATACATCATAATACAAATTATACTTAACTTCATTATACTTATACTTAACTTCATTGCACTATGGCTAAAATGGCTAAAAATGTAGTTATAATGCAACTTCTTTGTACAAAACATCAGACATTTGTTAAACTTTTCCTTGTTTAACATGCAAATTTGTACATACACATGCAGTTAGTGAATGTGACCCAAAGCCCTCATCACTTTGATGTTAATTTAGGAAGTGATGATTGAGATGGCTGACAGAGTTTACATCTGTCTACGTCTGTCAAGATAAAATGTTTTTAGAATGCTTAATGATGTTTTTGTCTTGAAGGAATGTTTTTGTGGAAGCTCAGTGTCTGTTCCTGAAATTGAAGGAGTACTGTGGTTGAAGGAGGATGGTAAAAAGTCTTGGAAGAAGCGCTACTTTCTGCTGAGGGCATCTGGCATCTATTTTGTGCCGAAGGGCAAAGCTAAGGTCATTGTCATTGTGTGTGTTTATTTTTGTTTAATCATATGATTTGGTGTCATGGACATAGAACCTAATGAACTCTTGAGTGGAATTTCCTGTTTATGGATTCACTGAGGATACTCTACACAAACCATATGCTGTTTGTCATCCACTTTGACATCCACCCCATGTCTTATTTTCTTATATAATTTAAAGTAAAAAACATTACTTAATCATTATTTGATCACGTACAAGCATACAAATGAAACATGGGTTTTGTGTTAGTATCAAATTCTGTGACAGTTAAGGACATGACAGTTGAAGGTGTGTCCTGTGTATTTGATTCTGCTTTGTTGTATCTGCAGAATATAGTATTATTTTTTTCTAAATATTCTCCTTTATCATCTCAATTTCCTTCACTGTAAGCTAAACTGTCCAAATTATCAACATACGGGTAATAAATATAAAACACTATTAATGTTTCTTTTGAACGCTGTAGGCTTCCAGGGATTTGGTGTGCTTCCTGCAGTTGGACCATGTTAATGTTTATTATGGTCAGGACTACCGGAGCAAGTACAAGGCCCCCACTGACTACTGCCTGGCCCTCAAGGTGTGTGTGAGATATTATGGCTTGTTGTCCTTAAGCCTGTTTAAATGGATGTGCTATTGTTTGTTACATTTTCTAAAACCAGATCATGCTGACCCCCAAACTTTTAAAAAGTAGTGTTAGTTTTTATTTATTTTTTTAATTTGAGATTTTTTTTAGAAATTAATAGTTTTATTCATTGTGCTTACAGCACAACCTTTTTCTAGTGTGATGATAATTAGAAATGTTCCAAATCAGCATATCTGAATGATTTTTGACACATCATGTGACACTGAAGACTGTAGGAATGGCTGCTGAAAATTCAGCTTTACCATCACAGTAATAAATTACATTATAAAATATTTTAAAAATAGAAGTTACGCGTTGCGCGTTTTTTTTTAACTTAAAATTATTATTATTTATTTTTTTATTTAGCAAGGATCGAAAAGTGACNATATTTCATTGTATTTTTTATGTATTTTTCATCAAATAAATGCAGCCTTGGTGAGCATAAGGGACTTCTTTCAAAAACATTACAAAATCTTACAGACTCCAAACAATTAAATGGTACTGCAATTCAACAACATCTCAACAAACCTTAGCAGTTAATAAAGCAACTCTGTGTACTCAAACATTTGGTAATACTTTAGATTAGGGAACACATATTCACTATTAACTAGTTGCTTATTAGCATGCATATTAGTAGCACATTGTACTTATAAAGCACATGTTAATGCCTTATTCTGCATGTCTATATTCTACATCCCTTAACCCTACCTTATACCTAAAAATAACCACTACAACTACTGTACTTACTATCAATAAGCAGCAATTGTGAGTTTATTGAGGAAAACCTCCTAGTTAATAGTTAATATGTGTTTCATAATCTACAGTGTTACCAAACATTTTACACATTTATTGTATCCAGGAATGGAATGTTGCCATTTTGGGATCTCATTTAAAGGTTTAAATTTCAGGGCTATGTGCAAGTATATTATGTAAAACCAAGTTTTGCTTACATTTAAAGATATAAAAGATGGTTTGCCGACAAGTGGCTTACTGTATGGACAAGCTCGCATGTGATTGTGTAACAGATGGCTCTGCATTACACACACTGCGTAAACCCTTGTTACTGCCCTCTAGTGGTTCATTAGTAGCACAAGCCAAAGAAAATTTCTTGAATCCTTGTTCTCTTCATTGTAATGGTAACATTGTTTATTGTGCCCACAGCACCCTCAGATCCAGAAGAAATCACAATATATCAAATACCTGTGCTGTGATGATGTCAGAACTCTACACCAATGGGTCAATGGAATTCGTATTGCTAAGGTAATCCCATAGCTTGTCTTGTCTTGTCATGTTTTTTTTTTACCCAATTAATGAAACCTATGGCCTCACACAACATCATCTTTTTGTACAAGTTAATATGCCAAATTATTTATACAACTAACATTATTCAGTATATGAAAAAAAACTCGCATTGGAAATTGCTTAAGCTTAATCTCTGCATTTTGTGTTTTATGCACAGTATGGGAAGCTATTGTATGTGAACTACCAGGAAGCCATGAAGCGCACTGAGGCTGCCTATGACTGGTCTTCTCTCTCCAGCACCAGCATAAAGTCAGGAACAAGTTCAGTCAGTATACCTGGTAAGTAACTTAGTCCTAATAACTGACTAGTCCTTTTTTTTCATGGTATAATAGTGATTTTACTGACTTGGATTACTGTAAGTGTATGGGTTGTTGTTAACGTTTAATCTGTTTTTGCTTAAAGAGTCACAGTCAAACCACTCTAGCCAGACAGACAGTGGTATGTCCGATGGCACTTCGTCCTCCCATGCTCGTTCCCAGAGTGTGGTTAGTTCAATCTTCTCTGAGGCCTGGAAGAGAGGGACTCAAATAGAGGAGAGCACAAAGGTGAGTTGTCTTCTTTCTCTGGAAAGATACATTCTTTCTGTTCTGGAGAGATGCATCTCTACTCTTTACTTGCCACTTTCTTCAATTAATATCTTGATAAAGCACTCCAGAGTAAGATAAACCAATTATTTAAAGAAAAATTTACACAAAAATGAAAATTCCTTCATCGTTTGCTCACATTAAATTTTTAAACCTGTGTGACTTCCTTTCTTTTGTGGAACACACAAGGATTTTGAAGTCTGTGCTGGTCACTTTTCTCCATGCAGTTACAATAAATATAATATAATAATAAATATAATAATTGATGCAATTCGGATTTTTGTAGTATTACACAACATCGTGTGTGTATATTAGCACCATTTGTTTTCTTGTGGTATGAGATAGAGTGTTTGGACCCGGAAGCACTGCCGCGTGACGTCAGACTTAACCGAATAGTGCAAATAAGTTGTATGGACCATTCTTGGTCTGTAATGAACCTGTAATGTATGTGGAGATATACAAATATAAGGGGGAACTAAACTAAAGACCTTAAAGAAATTCAATTAAGAAATAACATATTATTGATTCTTGTTTATTTGTTGTTTTGTTTTTTTTTGGTTCAGGCAAGACCAGAATCAATCCGTTCTACCCATTCAAGCCATAGCACCCATTCTTCTCAGCATGTGCCTCAACAGCAGCATCCACACCTACAGCAACAGCCACATGCACTTTCAATTCCACAGTCACGTGGAAGTGTCCATCAGGCTCCGACACAGGCACTGACACAGGCACCACCCCAAGCAACTCCAGCACCGCCACCACCTCCTCCTCCTCCTCCACCACCACCTCCCCCACCCCNATTTCCAGTATCCCCCACCATTCCACTCCTACCATGTTTGCCAAATACAGCACTATCACTCGCCTGCAGAATGCCTCTCAGGCTACCACAAGTCACCACAAGCCTCAACCTCAAATCCAGCAGCAAGTGCCACCAGTCCCACCGGCATCCAAACCACAATCAAACAATATTCCACCAGGGGCTAACATCCCACCTCCTCCTCCTCCACCTCCACCTGCCACAATGCCTCCGCCGGGATCAGCCATGGCTGTTTTGAAGCTCGGTCCTCCAGCCCCAGCAGCAGTTTTACAGTCCTCCCCTCCTCCCCCCTCACCTCCAGCACCACCTCCTCCTCCCCCTATAATGCATATGCAGTCACAGCCTCTACCACCTCCTCCTCCCATAATGCCCATGCAGTCACAGCCTCTACCACTTCCTCCTTCCATAATACCCATGCAGTCACAGTCTCTACCACCTCCTCCTCTCATAATGCCCATGCAGTCACAGCCTCTACCACCTCCTCCTCTCATAATGCCCATGCAGTCACAGCCTCTACCACCACCTCCTTCCATAATGCCCATGCAGTCACAGCCTCTACCACCTCCTCCACCCATAGTGTCAATCCAATCACACCCTTTACCACCTCCTCCACCCCCTCTCCAGGCTAATGGCCTTCCCCCTCCTACACCCCCCTCTACAGTCCAGGCACCTTTCAAAACCAGTGGACTCAAGCAGGTTCTTGCCCACAAATTTCCCATTGTACCCCAGGACTTATTGCCCCCAGCCAATCAGACCCCTTCTCCTCCACCTCCTCCACCACCACTCCCACCACCTGCACCTACACTCGCTCCTCAACAGCATATTGCTCCAGCTCCAAATCCTCCACCACCACCACCACCACCTCCACCACCAGGCCCAATACAACTGCCAATTCAACCAGCAGTTTTACCCAAAACTTTCATTGGTGGATTTCTACACCAAACAGCACCCAAAACTTCATGTGGCATTCTTCCAGTATCACCAGTAGCTCCATCACCTCAAGCTCCAGCACCACC
>RJVU01023003.1:441181-509701 GCA_003731715.1 Anabarilius grahami
GGCTCATCTGCAGGTGTCAAGAAACCTCCACCGACTCCTCAACGCAACTCCAGCGTGAAGTACAATGCGTCTGTGGAGTACCAGGAGTCCCGCAGGAACTTGGTGAGCAAGTTTAACCCTAGTTGTGCTTCTTCATCAACATCAACCTCCAGTATCTCACCCTCCAAAGAGTTTTCTACAGGCCCACGGGCACCCCCCAAACCAGGGAAGCTCAATCTGGCAAATCTTCCTTTGGCTTTGCAGAACAAATTGAATCAGAACCGCCAATCAACTGCAGACTTCCCATCCCCTCCACCCCCAGACAATGAATTCTTCCCTCCTCCCCCACTGGAGTCTGACCTCCCTCCACCACCGCCCCTTCCAGGTGACCCAAATGGTGTCTCTCCGAAAATAGCCGTGGTCAATCCTCAGCCCCAGCCTGCTTGGGGCAAGAGTTCCCTGAAGAAGACGCAACCTCCAGCGTCACTTCGCTGTAACAACACTGTTAGAGAGTCTCCACCACTCTCACCACCTTCCATACAAGGGGGCCCTATTCCCCCATCTTCTCCCAAAGGCACCACACAGCCCAACTTCTTGGAGGACCTTAACAAGACACTGAAACGCAAGTCTTCGCGAGTCTTGGGAGACAAAGTGGACCCTGTGGCCACAATGGATGACATGGCTTTGCCACCACCTCCCCCTGAGCTTCTGCATGACCAACAGAGGCACAGTGGTAGTGGTTTCATGTCCGGGAATATCTCAGGCTATGCAACGCTACGGAGAGGGCCGCCTCCAGCCCCACCCAAGCGGGACCACAGCACCAAACTAACAAACTAAGACAACTTCACCATTTCTTGGGCACTTTTGCTTGCTAATTTCATGTCTGTCCCATATAGTTGTAGAGGGGAAGCCATTATTTTGTTAATATGCTCAGCTTATTCTGTACAAAACAACTCAAGAAGTTTCAGCTTTACTGTGACTTTGTGACAGTGCATCAGTTCCAGTTTCAAACAACTGTGATTTCACTTCAACAGCTTGGTACTGCATGGAAGACAAAACTGCATCAAAAAAAAAAAAATTAATCTTATTGATTTTTGGGAAGACGAATGTTTTGAACTTTGAGGTTGGGTGGGATTTTTAATTTAGATTTTATATTGTTTTTATATTATTGATTATTTAATAATCTGAAGAGATTTTGTTATTTTAGACTGAAGTTTTTTTTAAAAAAGATAATTGGACTGTTATTGTTGTTTGAGGAATTTTAGATGGGTAGGTCGACATAGACTGTGTGTTTGGTTGGTATATTAGTTCGGCATCATTTATGTGGCAGATCCAGTGCTCAGTGGATGCATCTATTCTGATCACTATTATTCTTTGAGCCACTTTAAGTGTGTTTTAATTGTAATTGTCAAAATTGTAACATGAAGGATGAGTTGTTCAGGGAGTTGCCTCAATGTCTAGTTCTGTGAGACTGTGGAATGTTTGCTTTTTTTTATTAGACCTGTTTAAATTGTAGATATTCTCATTTGCTGCAGTATCTTTGTCTAGGTAAAACAAATGACTGCCTTGCTGTTCCTTGTTAGTCCTTACTTCCTCTGGTGAACATTCAAGCTGACTTTTACAAATTGTTCACCTATGAAGAGATGGACTTTAAAGTCATGTGACTGAATGACACAATCATTATTCACATAGATTTATCTTATATCCTGTATTATAACCTGTATTATTGGCTCATGAATACAGCCATGCCTTAAAAAGATTTTAGAACATGCGTATCAAAATATTATCACCTTACAAGAAAAGACCATTAAAAAGTTACATTTCCCTGTTAGTTTTACCTGTCAAAGGATTCTAGCTGATTTCCCCATTCAGGCATGACATGCAACTTCAGAATCTTACAGTAAGAACCAATCTCTATTGGCTCTATAAGCTACTTGGCATATGTACAGACAAGTATGCATATCTCATGTCCACATTTCTTTTTGAAGAATTTGTTTATTGAATGTATTTACAATATCATGAAACTTTTCAGGTTGTTGAGAAGTGACTAAATGAAGTTAATATTAAATTATTATAGTATCCGGTCTTGATCCATTTAAGGTCTACGAACATCATGCTCTGCATATCTCTCTGCAAAATGTGTCATTTAAAATGAAATTATACATGTTGATATCCATGCCTCTGTTCTTTTCATTGGGTTTCTTGGGGAGGTTGATGTCAGCAGGTATTTATTCATATATACTTTTCATTCAGCAAATAATCTTGTTTTAGTGGAGGTTAGTTATGAGTAGCCAGTGGCAATATTCATAGTACAGTAGTCTTTCCATTAAGCTTTATATTTGTAGCACCTTAATATTTGTATGAAGAATGTTCATGTGATTGTCAGTGATATGGCAGGTGATTGTTGAAATGGTCCCCACGAACATCGTTGATTTCCCTGTTGTTGTGATGGCCCGTGTGTATTGGTGGAGCCACATTGATGCTTGGTGATGAAGTTGAATGTGTGCGGTCTACAAAAATGTCAAGAGCATTATTAACATTGTGGTCACAATATTTATAAAAGTGTGAAAGATTACATACATTTTTACCTCTAGTTCCAAAATGATTTATATCGTAGTATAATCCTAATCTCCCCTGTTGGTAGAAAGAAATATCATCAAATGATTTCACATTGCCCTTCTCAGCCACTTCAGATTAATACATCAAATTATTTCATTAATGGATCAGTCATTCAGTCATGGATTTATTAAAATATAGTAGTTTACTTACAATAAATAAAATATATTATTATTCAACATATCAGAGTATCCTTGACAGTTTACATACTTATGCACAATAGTCAATCAATATTTTTGTCAAGTTACATTTACTGCCTTAAAAATCATTATAGCCCTTCCTGCTTGTTGCCAGTCACAACTCAAAGTGTATGTATATACCTCACAGTAAGTGAGATTGGTTCAACCTTGCATTATAAACTGGAAGAATGAAAAAATGACAATAACCAAATTAAAAAATAACCACTTTGCCCTTAATGATAAGCATAAATGATAAACCTGTACATATATTTTAAGACCTCAAAAAAAATTTGGGTTTCATAGCCCTTTAAAATTCAGCTCATATCTACTCATGCTACTGTTTGTAAGCCTATGATGAAACACTTCATATTCACACTCACCTCCTCACTGGACTCAGAGCTTGAGCTGTTTGCCTTTGTGCACCTGAGAGAGATGATGCGAGTAAGCTCCTGAGTCACTCGCGCTCTGATATAGCACCCTGCCTCCGACTAAAACACCATAGGAATGGACAGGAATCAAATAATATTCATGAAAAAAAAAAATGGTAAAAAAATGATACTGCTGATATTACAAATCGTTATGAAAAGTCAATCAAGTCACTGCAGAGCATTGTGGATATACACAATTTTTAAAAATCAGACAACAGAAGACTACTGATTTGGTGCTCAAGAATCATTAATTGCTATCAATAATTAAAACAGTAGTGCTGCTTAAAATGTTTGAAATTTTTTTTTTCAGGAATCCTTAATGAATAGATTGTTCAAAAGTGCAGACTTTTAAATTGATATTTTTTTGTAATAATAACGGAAAACAATCTTGCTGAATAAAAATATAAAGTTTTAATGACATTAAACTTTTGAACGGTAGTGTATAGAATGTCAAATATATAAATTTACTGTACATGACAGTTTGTCCAATATAGTTCTTTCACCATGGTCTATAAAATAAAATTATTGTAAATTAAATACAAATATAGGTGCTATTTCATTCACTTACCATTTAATGTTCCTAGACAACGTGTGTGTGTGTGTATGTGTGTGTTATATTTATGGGAAGTTTATATTGAAAATTACAACCACTCACCAGTTGTACAAATTATTTACATATTGCATCCTGTTTCAATTCAAATTCAGCAACTGAATTGGAATTTAAAAGGTGTGGGGTGCGTCTCAATCACCTCCCAATAGTTCAGTAGTCAGCCCACTGATCAGGGAGTCGGCCATTTTAAATGCTGTCTCAATTGCTAAATCCTACCAGTGCACTGAAACATTTGCTCCCTAAAAAGTCCCACAATGCAAGGGAAAAAGTCTACAATTCCTTTAACGGTAGTTCTGAAGCGCAAAACAAATCATGTGAGCCAATGAATGGTGAATGGTGCACAGCCCTGGTACAAGTGCACTGAGTTTTCTAACTACACCATTAGAGACACCAGCTGTTCTGTCACAATACTACAAAGATACAAATAAGAGTACTGACTGCCTTCAGTGTCATACAATCACCAGTTATGTACATGCCAACCCAGACCTTATTCATGTCAATCATCACATGATATTAATGTAAATGAAGACCTTGAGATAACTTACCACAAAAAAACCTTTGCGGTACATGCAGCCCTGAGGGTCGGCCCCAGAGGTTTTCTGGCACTCTGTCTCCCTAATGCCAAACCTCAGATGCAGATCATATGTGTCCATTCCCAGAGGTAGAATCTTAATATGAATAAAAGCAACAGTTATCACAGGACAATCACTGACAATAGAAATTCTAGTTTTAGCTGCAATTGATTTTTAAACCATTCATTTTGTTGTACTTTTTCTGCCCATCTGTCAATCTTAGGGCTTTTCACACTGTGCTTAACCCTGGGTTATTGTCATTCTAAACCACACTTTTAAAGTCACCATGAAATCAAAAATGAAAAAAGAATTTATGTGCCCTCGTAATCTTTAATCAGAATAACTTCCCCTCCCTCTTACAGCAACATCTCTTCTCTGATGATGTGTTTACTGGTGCGAGGGCGGGACAACCTGTCACTCACATGAGATCATAGCAATGGCAAACCACAACCATCCAACAATCCAATCAAATCCCGATGGACAAAACCAAGTCACACCCTACTTTTTTTTTCTCATTCGAGAAGCCGCTTCACTTGGATATACATCACAAGAGAAGACTAATGCAACTTCTTTTTCATGCCGACTTTAACCCCGGGTAGACGAACGTTTCCAACTTGTAATTTAGAAGTAGGGTTAGCAACGCTTTTGCGGTGTTAACCCCACATCGTAGTGCCAAACTTGTACAGTGTGATATGATGCAGTTATGATGTTATGACTAGATGCTTAACACCCGATTGCATGCGTCATATTCATGTGCCAGTCACAGAAACACTTCATGTTGTATAAAAACAGTAAGTTTCAGCATTTAAAGCAACACCATGGAACATTTGCTCACGGTTCCCCCATGTGGCTGATAAGTATTGTTACCAGTGTCGTAAATACTGTTGCTGTAGCTTCCCCATGGGCAGCGCAATAGCCTACGCGGGAATTTTTGACTTAAGCTGAAGGAACCGGCTAATGCAGAAAACTCGTTTGGAAACCATGTCCACCGACCAGGTAAATTAGCCCATGTTACACTAAATTCTACAAATATCATTACATAGTTTTATTTATTGTTACTCCAGAATTGAAAAGTACAGTAACAAAAAGAACGGTAGTATGTTAGCCTATTTTTTTTGCTCACATAGTTTGCTCGTATGTAGCATTGTTTGCAAAGGGTTTAATTTGTATAATGGAATAAAATGTTGTCCGCATGGTTTTGAGACTTGCATCTTAGATAGTTTCGTCTTATAGTTAGCTGTTGACTAACTCAACCCAGGCTACGAGTAAAATATGTGACGTATGCCATAAAGCAAGTCGCACTCTTCCACTGGCAAGGGATGGGCGGGGCTATGGAAGCCCGTTTCCGCCACTAAATAAAAGAATAAAAACCGTAATTGTGACTTTTTATCTTAGAATTTTGACTTTTTTCTCACAATTGCGAGTTATAAAGTCAGAATTGTGAGATATACTTGCAATTGTGTGATATAAAGTCACAATTGTGTGAAATGTTTTTTCTCGCAATTCTTACTTTTTTTCTCGCAATTGCGAGTTTATATCTCAGAATTGTGACTTTATATCTCAGAATTGTGACTTTATAATTCGCAATTGTGAGAAAAAAATTCAGACTTGTGAGATATAAACTCGCAATTGCAAGACAAAAAGTCGCAATTACTGTTTTAATTTTTTTATTTAGTGGCGGAAACGGGCTTCCATATGGGGCTGTGTAAACCGACCCAAACACGAAACTTGCAGAGTGTGGTTGTAGCTGCTAGGAGGCTACTCCGGTAGCAGTAGAATTCGTCCGGTTAAGAGTTGTTCTACCACTGAAATAATTTTAGAGACTTTATTTTAAGTTCAAAAAACTACATAGTGTTGCTTTACGGGGGTAAATGTCAAATGGTCAACTCGTCTGAAGAGCCCATTTCATTCTTACTGTTATAGTCGAAAAGTCTTATTCAGAAAAGAAAAAAAACTATCGTCAGCAATATATGAGGATGCGCAACTCTAAAGCCTTTATGTGAACGTGCTGCGCTCGTCCAAACAATGACACTGGCATGTAAAAATGCAAATAAGAACATTAACCCAGGGTTTAGGAATGCACAATGTGAAATGTCAGCTTATTAAGACAGGATTAATTGTTAACCCTGGGTAAATTTAGATTAATGTGAGACGTGAAGCAAGATAACCCATGATTCCGTTTACCTGGGGTTTAGAATGACCCAGGGTTAACTGTGTCAAATGTGAAAATCCCATGATGACTAGATCTTAGTCACCCTACACCAGTTTTGTCAGATGCAGAAATAAAACAGTTTTTGTAAGAGCGTGTACTGACCCTCTTCACAGACGCCTTGGACACTCTGTAAAGGTGATTCCTGGCATAACGTGCATTGATCTGATCGAGGGCCATCTGTAGAGCATCATCTGCTTTAGAGCTGAGCTCAAACAGAGGAAGGCCTATGGTTGCATGTCAGAGGTCAAAGGTTAAATGTTTTATTGATAAAAACAAACATAAGCAGTTTTAACTGTTGACATATTTCAGCAATGCAAAGTACAAAATCTGCATATCTTTTTCCATTGATAATCAAATACTAACATGTTAGTCTTACCAGAGTATCATCAAATAATTATTCTTTATGTCTTACCAGTCTGTGTCAATGATGCATGTCACACTCACCTAAACCTCCCAAAACCTGCAGGAGCAGATACAGAAAAACACAGCACCTCATTTTCATCTGTCAGTCAGACTGGATGCTCTTACCACCAAACAGTCCCGTTTTTAACCGGTATGGCTTTTAATTCTCCTCCTCCTTTCCTAGTACAAGGCGTTGTTTAATTTGGCATCACTCTCCTGTTCGTGCACATCTGGATAAAGGGCAACTTTGTCATACAGACTCATTGCTTGTTTTACCCAGAATATGTTCTGATAATCTGATTTCAAAAATGACTACAATTAACTGTAAAGATGTAGGTCTTTTGGATGTGAAGCAGTTTACAATAGACAGTGCTACAGTAAATTGATCAAATGTATTAATTGTTAATTATTTCATAGTAAATGAATAGATAATTAATTTATAATGTTACCTCATATATGACAATTATATTTAAAAATTCAATATAACTACTTTAAAATGCTATAAAAATAGTTTTTCTGAGTAAATATATATATGAATATGAATCACCTTATAATGTAGAGTAAAACAATGTTACAAAAGTTTCTGCATGATGGATTGCATATTTTATTTAAATAGTAGTTTCTTGTTTGATTGTTGTTTTTTTCAGTATTATGCACATAGGTTGGTTTATATTCTGTAAGAAGAAGAATGAACAGCTGAATTTGACATTGAAAGGAACACATTTCTGTTACATTTATTTCTAAACAATAACTAAAACTGCATATTTGACCCCTACTCTTGGAAAAGTGAAATGCAATAGATTATTGCAAAGTAACCATAGCAGGCTTCTTTTGATCACAGTATAAAGTTGCCTTTCTACTTTGTAGGTCAAAGGGGAGATGAACAGAGGAATGTCCAGTTCATCCAGACAGCTGCATAGAGGAGTATGTGGCTAGTAAATAATTACAAACAAGGACATACTGGGGAATAAGAAAATCAAGATTTAATAAAGAGATCAAGATAATTTCTTGACTGAAATAAGCAGACTGATCAACAGTGATTTTTGTCATAAGCCAAGATGAAATCTGCTTTCTTAACAATTAGTCATTTTGAATTCCTATAATCAAGAGATGCAGAGAAAAGTTCTGTGACAAGTTAATTTGGTGGCAGATCAGTTTCACAAATCGTGAAATATGTTACAGCTAACTCTAGTATAATATTTCTCAGGCTTGGATTGTTTTTAAAGTCAATTTCTGTGTAGGCAGAGACCTTATAGTCTGTTAAACAATATTTTTTGAACTTTTACATAGTTAATTGTCCAGGATTAATAATACTTATGATCAAAGTTCACTGAACATGTTGACAGTTTGTAGCACCATGTCTCAATAATGGAGGTGTTGCCACACTACAGTATATGGGGTTGCTGTAATGGAATTTGTATTTAACAGCTTGTTATAGAAAATTGCAAAAAATGTAAAAGGCAGAAATATTAAACTATTGTTTTGGCGAACAAATATTGCAATTAATAAATTATATTATAAATATTAAATTATAAAATCATACATTTTAAACATTGCCTTGATACTCTTGTTGCTTTAAGCATTCTTACATTTTTAGCCACTAATGTTCATGTGTTTGTAGAAACTGTCTCCATTTTCTCACTGGTTTCTATTGTGCTAATCCAGTTCTGAGTACTGGAAAATATTGGGTTTAGAAGTTTTAATTCTCAGTAATGATACAGATTTTACTAATCGCAGTGTAGATAAACAACGATTTCTTCCTATGAGTCAGTATCGATATTCATCAGCCAATTGTCAAATAGATTTCTAATAAAGCATCATCAATTTTATAACATGAGATGAATTGGATTACTGACAGGCAGGTAATTGAGGCATCTTTATCATGAGAAACCTTCCTAAACCTAAATATTAATTTTCCAGAGGAACATCTAGATTTTGAAAGCTAAAGAATTGTTAACTAGCTGTTAAAATACTCTCAACCCTCTCAGTTCCCTCCTCTTTTCTCAGAGTACTATGCCCTGTTTAATTTGGCCCCTCTCTGTCGCTTTGCTATCTAGTCTAGACAGACACACTGTTACCCTTACCCAGAATCAGTGCTCCTGGGATAGCTTTTCTGTATATAGCTGTTATATTGTAAAAAGAATTCTTATCTATTTCTGGAGGTTGGTTAGATGATGTACAATGTTTGGACAGCTGTATGTGACAATGCTAAGAATTGATCACTGCTGTCCAATATAATAACTGTACTTATGTAATAATTACACAGAAATATTGCTACTAAAAATGATGTGGACAATCATTTCCAGACCACAACTATATAATTTATTGTTTTACAAAAAAATTTAAATAAAGCACTAGTATGTTTGAATCTTCCAAGAGAAACATCGCATTTTTGATACATCATGGTTTCAACTCTTTTGTAACTCTCAAACAATAAAACAAAACAAACCTATTATAATTATTAACTATATTTATCATCTTATATAATGTACATAAAACAGATATGAAGACAAAACAGCATGTGTTTTAAATTACACAAAATCAACTGCTTTCTGTTTATCTGCAGTGTGTAACTCTTACATTCAATGTCACTCTTATCTTTAAGTTAAAGCAGAAAGTGGCATCTCACCAGAACCAGCATTTCCCATGATGCATCCCTCACCTTAGTGATGTTTCATAATTAAAGAGCAAATGTCCACAAGACAGGTCGGTAAGAATTGCTCACTTCTGCTCTAGACACGGAATGATTCATAGTCAGTATTATGAGGCCAGCACAAGCTTGTGAACTAGACTGAACTATATGGGGCTGATTCACTATAGCCAGTCAGGACAGAGACATGGTGAGAGTGCCATGACCCCCTCCTCCATCACTCTCATAGTCTCAGTGTTGACATTAGAGGCTCCACGGCTGCAAGAAATGAACCTTCAAACTCATGGTCTGAGAAGCGGGTGACGGACAGACGGGCCCGACGTCGGATCTCTAACCGAGCTGCGGGAGTCATAGAAAGGATTCGTTCCATGGAGTCTGCATAGGTGTCTTCATCATCAGCCAGGAAGCCGGTTGGACCGCCATCATAGTGAACTACAATGTCCAACTTCGGACCACCGGATTTGTGAGCCAGAATGATTGTTCCTGCAGCCATACACTCCACTACACCTGCGGAGATGTGGGAGAAGATGAGTGTTCTCAGTGTAACGGTCATGTAAATGCATAACTGTAAAAAATTACACTTTACAATAAGCTGTTGTTTTTAGCATTTAACATTAACAATGAAAAAATATATTTATTCAGCATTTTTTAACTGTTAATGTTAGTTAATAAAAATGTTCACAGTCATGTAGTTAGCATGTTAGTATGTTGACAGATACAACTTTTGACTATAAAAATGTTTTAGTAAATGTTGAGATGAACATTAACTAAGATTACGAAATCCAGTAAAACTATTGTTCATTGTTAGTTCATGTTAACTAATGCTAACAAATGAAAACTTGTAGTTACCAAAATAATCTTTGCCAATTTCATTAAAGGGTTAGTTCACCCAAAAATGAAAATTCTGTCATTAATTACTCATGTCGTTCCATACCCGTAAGACCTTCGTTCATCTTCGAAACACAAATTAAGATATTTTTGATAAAGTCCGATGGCTCAGTGAGGCCTCCATTGCCAGCAAGATAATTAACACTTTCAGATGCCCAGAAAGCTGCTAAAAACATATTTAAAACAGTTCATGTGACTACAGTGGTTCAAACTTAATATTATGAAGCAAAAAGAATACTTTTTGTGCGGCAAAAAAATAAATAAAATAAATAACGACTTTAACAATATCTAGTGATGGGCGATTTGATTTGCTTCATGCTTTGAAGCTTTACGAATCTTTTGTTTCGAATCAGTGGTTCAGAGCGTGTATCAAACTGCCAAAGTCACGTGATTTCAGTAAACGAGGCTTTGTTACATCACAAGTGTTTTCGAAATTTCAATGGTTCACCACTGGGGGGCGTGACTTCGGCAGTTTGATACACGCTCCGAACCACTGATTCGAAACAAAAGATTCGTAAAACTTCAAAGCTTCGTGAAGCAGTGTTTTAAAATCGCCCATCACTAAATTTTGTTGAATAAAGTCGTTATTTTGTTTTTTCACGCACAGAGTATTCTCGTCGCTTCATAATATTAAGGTTGAACCACTGTAGTCACATGAACTGTCTTTATCTTACTGGCAATGAAGGCCTCACTGAACCATCGGATTTTTAACAATGCATTTCATTTAGTATTTTATTACAGGTTATACAAGTACGTCTGTCTTGTGTTTTGAGATAGAACTTGCTGAGAGTATGATATTCATTATCTTACCGATACCGAAATGTTCATTCCACATTGTGTGCAACCCAATCGTGGCATCTGTTAAATCTTTCTTCAGTTCCTCAAATGGGATATTGAGTTTAAACTCCACCCTGTCTGCTAGGCCCAGCTGCTGACACAATCCCCTCAGCATCAGTACCCTGTCTTCATCTTCCTGGTTACGACATCCACCAATCAACACCAGCTTCACGGTCTCTCGACCGGCAGTCTCCAGCCCCTTCCTGTCCAGAAGTTTTCTAAAAGCCCTGATCTGCAGCTGATGGTCTTTTTCAGGCCGGAACTGACCCACCGAGACCACACAGTGACACTTTTTGCCTTCTTTCTCTTCATCCTCTTCCCCAATAGGGATGTCCAAGAAGGCCTGAACGTCGCACGGTGGGTAGACCACACTTGTACGGTTAGGAGCGCGCCACAGAGCCAGAATGTGACCTAATGTCCAGGTGGAATTTACCATGACCACTTCACTACAGGAGCCGGCTAGACCGTACAGCAGTGCGAAGACACAGTAGTAAATCACTTTGATGGCACTCAGTACAGGGTTACTGGAGATGTAGTCTGCATTATTGAACCTAGAATGAAGATTTAAGAATGCACAAATGTAATTAGAAATTCATATAAGCCAATTATATACACTACCACTCAAAATGTTGTTTTTTTGATAGAAGTCTCTTCTGCTCACCAAGGCTGCATTTATTTAATCAAAAATACAGTCTAACAGTAACATTGTGAAATATTATTATAATTTTAAAAAGTTTTTTTTATGTATTTTAAAATGTAATTTATTCCTGTGTTAGTAAAGCTGAATTTTCAACATCATTATTCCAGTCTTCAGTGTCACATGATCCTTCAGAAATCACTGTAATATACTGATTTGTTTATCATGTTTTGAGTTCATACATTCATGTTTAGCATTTGATTTTTATCTCTTTTTCTGTTCTATTCATGTCTGAGTTTCTTTGTTAATCTTCTATGTTGTTAAGTTCTGTCACCCTTTGTCCCCTGCTTGTTTGTCACCATGGTTTCTGATTGATTTGAGTATTCTGTTTAGGTGTGTCTTGTTAATTTGCTCCCTTGTTTTCCATAAGCTCTCAGTTTCAGGGTACGTTTAAACGACAACGATATGGTTAAAACGGAGAAGTTTTTCCTTTGAGTTTTCTGCGACAGACGACACCATTGTCAAAACGATCCCCATTCATACGAATCCGTGAAAATGACTAAAAATATTGTATTCTGCTGGCAGGCCATTAGATGGTGATGAAACACTACAGACTGAACATGTAATGCGCATGTGCATGACGTCATTGTTTTCACAGATTCGCTTTTTGTGTTGTATACACAGAGATCTTTTCAAAAAAAGTTAGCATTTTCAGGCCACGAAAACGCCAATGTCATGTAAATGAATGACCAAAATGCATAAAAAGTTTTCCGTTTTCAGTTGAAAACAGTGTCATGTAAACATGGTTGGGGAGTAACACAATACATGTAACGGCGTTACGTAATCAGGATACAAAAATCCAGTAACTGTAATTCGTTACAGTTACTTCAAAAAATTTAGTAATCAGATTACAGTTACATTTGGAAAAAAGGGGGAATACGATCAGGATTACAATGGTTTAATTTAAAACTAAATAAGTCATTATTTTGCCAAAGTAACACCATATTAAGTGCTGCTTGATTATACAGTAGTTCCTGGTTCTGTTGCTAGTGATGACACGAGCCACCCGCTGGTGCATGTGCAAATAACACCCATCTACAATCTCCTCAGACGCAGATTGAATCACTGCTTCTAGTTGAAACGATGCGGCCCGCTGGGAAAAATGCTTTAAATTCATGAAAATTTCACTGCCATTTTGTTTTCAAAGAAGAAAATGCAAATAACATGGTTGTACAGTGCAAACTCCACCTTCCAGCTACGAAAACGCTTTCTTTATCAAAGGACAAAAAAATAATCTGTAATACCATACTGTAGCCACTAGATGTCTGTATAGCCTTTTTATATATATATATATATATATATATATATTCAGGGCTGTGTATTCCCAATTTGTGGAAATCAGACATGATTGCCTAATTTTAATAGGTTTTTAAAAGTAACCAAAATGCTAAACATTAAAGTTAAAGCAGAACAAACAAACAAACAGAAATGTTTGATCTGAGCTTGTTCAGTTTGGTTATGATCTGATGTCACTTTTATATTTTTAAGCTCTAAATAACAACAATAATAATGATATTGCAATAGATAATTTATCAGATCTTTAAAATATTTCTATTGTTGAGACCCATTCAAAAAGTATGGAACATGTAACATTTAAAAACTTGCAGAAATTGAGAAGAAATAATTAAAATAAATTTAAAAATGCAATTTATTTACAGTAAAGTTGACCCCTTTCTTTCTTTTTATATGTGACCTTGAAGTAATCCAAAAGTAATCAGATTACATTTCATATTGTGGTACTTGGATTACATTACTGAATACTTTTTTTATGAAGTAATTTGTAACTGTAACAGAATACATTTTTAAAGTAACCTTCCCAAGTCTGCATGTAAACGGCCCTCTTGTTTAAGCTGTTGTGTTGTTTTCTCCCGTGTTTGCATAGTCTTCTGTTTATGGATTGAAATAAAAGTTAAGTGGACATGAAGTCCTGCTTCCAGTGAGTGTTTCTACTATACAGCGTGACACTCAAGAAACAGTTTTATCATTTTATATTTAATAATTATATTTCTATATAATTATTAATGTTGAAAACTGTTGTGCTACCTAATATTTCTGTGGAAACTGTGATTCGTTTTTTCAGTATTCTTTAATGAATAGAAAGTTCAAAAGAACAGCATTTTATTAAAATAGTAACACTGTAAATGTCTTTACTGTCACTTTTGATCAAATTAATGTATCTTTGCTGAATAAGTATTAATTCCTTCCATTCAAAAAAAATACTGACCCCAACCTTTTAAACAGTAGTTTACAAATATCATTATACACATGAAACAATTCATGCACAACTTGAAAATATAACAATCATTACAAAAAAAATTTCAGAAGGGTATTTTCTTTGAAATGCTGTGCACTAATGCAGCTACTCCAAGGTTGCCCACAAAATATTCTACAGCCCAACACTCGTTTCTGTAAATTTTTTGTAAATTCATACGTTTTTAAACAACTGAATGTTTTTCAAGGTTCCTACTTTTAACCAAAAGTTCAAGTCGTTTGTGATTTACTGGATACGGATTAAGGATAATAATTTGTATTTTGTACCACAATGTGAAATGCTATTTCTTGCATTCTGACTTATTTACACTGTTAAAGAGTTGCATTCACATGCTAAACATGGCCAAAGTTTCAAAACACGAGCCAAATATACTACTTCCGGTTGTAGACATGTTTCGCCAATTTTTTTTTGAGTATGGCCTTTATCACGTAATAAAGGGCGGAATTCCTTGTAAAGGCACTTCTCCCTGATAAGTGTGCACACACACACCACCGAGAGAAAGAGCAAGAGCACGCCCATCAATGCGCTTCGTTTGGGATACGGAAGCCAAGAGATTTTTCAACAATGGCTGTGTCCCAATTCACGAGCTACACCCTTCGAAGGCTGCATACGTCATAGAGTCGGTCTCATTTAAGAACAATAACCGTTATATTGCAAAGTAAGAAAGAAATTACAGTATTTTACACCTCACAATGAATATCAGTCAGTACGGTTACTTTTCTTAAATATGACATCCTTGATGACGTATGCAGCCTTCAAATGCGACCTCCGGAGGACGCAGCCTCCGAAATGAGACGCAGCTCCCCTGTCAACAAACGAGTGCGTTTTTGGTTGTGAGGGAAAGATTACCTTTTTCAGTTCCTAGAATTTCGGTAATAAATGCTTTGTAAACTGGATTTGCAGATCGCGAGTGGTGAGTAAAACTGCATCAAATGTCTGTGTTTTGTTGGCAATCGGCACGCAAGTGCATAAAATGTAAACAACACAAACGGTTTTGTTCCCTTCTTATTTATAATGATGTCACAGCTTGCAGACGATCTCTACGCAAAAGCTGCACGCGCTTGTGACTCTTTAGCTCTGCCCACGGCACGGAAAGACTCGGTACAGTGTATCTATCTTTTATTAATATGATACTTTTCGGAGATACGAAGGATGCACTACTACTCTATAGGTACTCAAGATTAACATGTGATTGGCAGAAACTGTGTATGATACCCCCCCTTTAATGACTAACCTTGGGTTTCTTTCTCGAACCACAGACAGCATATCAGTGCTGATGGTTGGGTAGTGCACATAGCTTCCCACATGACATCCACCCAGATAACGGAACACAGGTAAGGTGAAGGCATAGCCCATTGAGTCAATGTAGACGTCTGGAACAAACTCAGTCAAGGCCTCCCACCCCAGGAAGATGGAGCCCACGCTCTGCCCCAGAAGGGTGAAGTGTGGGTAAAGTTTAGTCTCTACCAGGAGACGATGTTTCAAGAACACAAACTTAACAGCTCGGGGGAGTCTGATGTTGAAGCGCCGCCGTGCTCCATCTAAAATCTCTTCTGCTGTCACGCCCTGATCACCTGTGTACACCACAAAGGAAACATCTTGGTACCTGTGTAAATATACAGGAATAAAAAAAGTATGAATCCTGAATTCATGATTAGACTTTCATTTTGTAATAAGCTCATGCTGAAGCCCAGCCCTGCTGATTCAAGCATTTCAAGACAGCTTCAGTCAAATGCAGAACTTGATACATTTATATAAGGGTAAGTGATGTACCATGCTTACCATTTACTGTCCTAAGCAATTTCAAAATATAAGACTATAGCTTTTAAGTCAAAATATGCCTAGTGATACAACAATTTAGTCTTATCCTACATTGTCACGAGATTATACTTTAAGACAATAGTCAAAATGTCATGCATGAAAACTGTTCACACCTAAAGTAAAACAAAACAAGTTTTTTGTCCTGATACACTGTGATGTCAAATGACAGGAAGTTTAGGAGGATCCAAAAGGACTTGTAGTCTGTCTAGAATGTTTGCTTATTTTACTTTTTGGTACCAATACACTGTGGTGTAAGTTTCCATGTCATGTAGAACAGCACAAAATAATGTTGTATATTTCATATTATTAAATTGCATAATATTAAGTTGCATATAAGTCAAAGTCAGTGTGTGTTTTTTTAAAGTTATGGTATAGTTTTCAGTGGACAACCAAGTAACAAGCCAGTTTAAAAGTTTCAAATCATGTTGATAACACTCGAGTCATGCATGATAATTTTACAAGACTTTACAAGAAATATTCTAAACGCTTACCATCCTTGGCTTTTGATATGGTATACATTTTTATTATCATATTAGAAATCATTATAAATATGTTATTCTGTATGACAATATTAATGACTAAACTCTATAAACCATACAATAAAATATGTCATTTAGTATGTAATAGGCTACAAGCTTAAAAAAATAACAGTTTCAATATAGTTTAAAATGATTTAAATTATGGTTTTAGCGTTCTTTTGTGTTGTAGTTTTCTGTCTGCATTCACTCCTTTTTGTCACTGACTCAAAAATGTCTGGCCAAATAAATGGCACACTCATAAGAGCTGAAATATCTGACCTGTTTTGAAGAGCACGTATCGCACACCACAGCACTCTCTCTCCTCCTCCTCCCGCATTGCAGTATGGGTGGAAGAAGGCCACGGCAGGCCGGCCATCCTGAGCTCTCCTGGACTTCCTCTTCATCTGCAGCCAGCTTCTCACCCCCATGATGAAGAGGAAGAGGATGGCTGTCAGGACAAGACTCAGATAGAAGCATGGTAACAGTAGTGACCACAGTAACCTGTGGAAGGCAAAAGTCACATACAATAATCCAACTTTCCTATTAATATCAACTGGCATACAATAGGTTTCCTGTTGAAAAGTTAGATCACAAAACTGATTCTAACGTACAATGTTACAGATTTCCTTATATTATTTTAACTAGCTATACGTACTCAATACGTACCTAATCAGAAATACTTGTGAATGTTTAAAGTGTTGAAATTATACGAAACTACAGATTAATATCCATTCCTGTTATACTTTTTTTTTTTTTTTTAAATGTATGCATTCATTCATTCTAAACAGAAAGTAAACAGAGAAAGTAACGTTAGATTTTAATATACATTCGTACTGTAACAGCAAGCCTGAGTTCACTTACTCGACACTAGCTTACACAATCTACAAAATTAATAAACAGTTTAAAAGCATTACCTAATTAAATCGCACAGACAGAGAGACAGGTGGTCGTGGGATGACATCTTCACCAAAATGACAACACATCGCCCGTCAAAACCCGGAAGTGCTTACAACTGGTCGGTTGTTGTTTTTCACTTTTTTCTAGTGTTTAATGGAGCTTGGCAAACGGCTTTTTCGCCACCTGCTGGACTGGAGCCTGAATGGGCCATCTGTTTCGTTCATTCAGCGTCCTGATGTAAAACAAAAAATTGCCCTTAGATGCCACCTAGTGTTAAGATTTATGGTTGAGTTCTACCCTAAACGTTTTGCTCCTCGCATGCAATTTAAAAAAAAAAAAAAACTATTACGATTGAATGATGGTGACATGACACCATTTGTTTTCAGACCAGTTCTTATAAACATTTTACAAACAAACTTTTGAAATACAGCGAGACAATTCAAAGTACAGTTTAACCAGCAAACAAACAGTTCTAGATCAATACTGGCCTCTTACCTTGTCTACATTATTGCACAAACTATTTGGAGACAGAACAAAAAAAAATGAGGCCCCTAATACAACTGGCTTACTTCATATGTTTTAACATCTTTCTTGAGAAATGTATCTGCAAATCGGAACAGTAAGTCTTCTCTTTTTTTCTAAATGAATGCATTATACAGTTATATTTATATTAACTTGATCAAAAATCTCTGTATGTAGTATGTTAACATTTAGTAAGCTAAGAGGCTTTTAATGATATTTTATGATTGTTTATTGCAATCAGGGTGACTAAATACAATGAAGCTACTTACTGGAGAAAAAAAAATGGATCCGACCGATTATGTAACAATGCAATTTTTATTCTAATTTAATTTTTATTATTTTAGTTTTTTATTCAACATTTAAAAATATTTTCTTGGGTAATGATAATAGATTATGTGCATTCAGCTATTAAATGTGGATATACAAACATTGTACCTCTGAGGAATAACTACTAAAATACTACAAGTAGGCTATGAATAAGCCAAAAGTTTGAAATAAACGTAAAATGTACAACCTTTGCTGAAGTGGTTATTGTGAATAATTACGTATCCAAATGTTAAAGACAATATAAAGTACTTGCGTATGATTAGATTTTTTTTCTTAAGACTTTCCCAACTTTATCCACATATCTAATGCCTACATCTTACTAACAATTAAAATGATTGCTGCTGTTTCCTTATTCATACACAGTGACCAGGTTTTGTCCATCACTGTATCCACACAGGAAAATGTGGACACCGTGCAGAACATAACAAGTCACAATGAGGTGAGAGGTTATTTATTGCCATCTGTTGACTGGCATTCTGTCAGAGGATGATTGTGAATATCAAATTTCTATACTGTAGATTTTGAGTTACAAAAGAAGTCAAGTAAGAATCATTCTACAAATATTGGCAGATAATTGATTTGATTTATTGAACTGACCCTCAGTCTGTGTAAACTTATATTCTGTGCTTGTTCAGACATTATTGTGGCAGCCTGCTTCGTCCAGTTACATTACAACAAACACTGAGGTTCACCTTTACATTCAGTCAACAAGTGTGAAGTTTGTCACTGAACTCCTACGCAAACATGGCATTACTTACAGGTATGCAAATCTGTTCAATTTGGTGGAATGTAGAATGTAGTTACCTTTAAGGTAACATTTTAGTTTATTTATTATGATTATTTTAAATGAGTATTCACATTTATATTTAGGACATTTATTATGTTCCGAATTTGATGTCTATATCGATATGATGTCTTCATATGTTAAAAAGCAACTCCTTGATTTTTAAGACTCAGATCCGGTTTTTGATATTTGTGCAGAGTTCTTTTGGAAAACACAGCAGCACTGGTTGAGATGCAGACCAGAAATGATACATCAGATCCCCGGAGCGGAGGCGTGTTCTATGAGAGATATCATTCTTTAGAAGATGTAAACTGACAAAAACGAGAAAATTTTCCTCAGCTTTTGCATTCATTTAACTGAAAATTACGATTTGACCAAAGTTGTTTTCTCTATTAGATCTATTACTGGATAAATAAAACCAACCAAGATCATTCAGACATGGTGAAAGTTATTCTTATTGGGTCATCTTCTGAGAAGCGGCCACTCTATGTTATAAAGGTACACTTATTGTATTAAAGGGTTTGTTCTCCCAGAAATGACATTTCTGTCATTAATTACCCTCATGTTGCCCAAACCCGTAAGACCTTCATTCATCTTCAAAACACAAATTAAGATATTTTTGATGAAATCCGAGGGTTTCTGAACCACACATAGGCAGCAATGTCAGTGCACCTTTTGAGGTCCAGAAAGGTAGTAAAGACATTGATAAAATAGTCAATGTGAGTGCAGTGATTCAACCTTATTGTTATGAAACGACGAGAATACTTTATGTGCTCAAAAACAAAACAAAACGGCAGTCACATGGACTATTTTATTGATGTCTCTATTATCTTTCTGGACCTCAAAAGGTGCAATGACATTGCTGCCTATGTGTGGTTCAGAAACCCTCGGATTTCATGATGAACAAAGGTCTTATGGGTTTGGGACGACATGAGAGTGAGTATTTAAAGGATTAGTCCACTTTCAAATAAAATGTTCCTGATAATTTACTCACCCCCATGTCATCCAAGATGTTCATGTCTTTCTTTCTTTGGTCGAAAAGAAATTAAGGTTTTTGATGAAAACATTCCAGGATTATTCTCCTTATAGTGGACTTCAATGGTTTCAAAATGCCTTCTGAGGAACTGGTGCCGTGTTTGTTCCGTAAGTAGAATAGGAAAGGCGTAGTACATACAGTGTAAACTTTTTGAAGAATACAGAAAGCGGAAGCACATGCAAGGCGATCATTTGTGTTTATAAAGCATATACATTTGTAATTTTTTCGAAAAATGACTGATCATTTAGCTAGAAAAGACCCTTATTCCTCGTCTGGTATCGTTTAAAGCCTTTGAAGCTGCACTGAAACTGTAATTTTGACCTTCAACCGTTTGGAGGCCATTGAAGTCCACTATATGGAGAATAATCCTGGAATGTTTTCATCAAAAACCTTAATTTCTTTTCAACCGAAGAAAGAAAGACATGAACATCTTGGATGACATGGGGGTGAGTAAATTATCAGGAAATTTTTTTTGAATCATTGAATATGTTTTTCAGACATATTACAGACACATTCACAATTTAAATTATGACTATAGTCTCATTGTGTGTCTGCAGCTGTCAGGCAGGAGAAATGAGGTGAAGAGGGCCATGTGGATGGACTGTGGGATTCATGCGCGGGAGTGGATCGCCCCAGCCTTTTGCATGTGGTTTGTCAAATATGTTAGTATAAAGTATTCAATCTCCTTTTAGCATTATAGCTTAACCTAACCTGTCTGTATCATGCTTTTCTTCACTCTCAGCTTCTTCACCAACCTCTTTGTATACTTAACCTATTTAATCATTAAATCCATTTAACCAATCTGTACTTTCCATTTGTGCATGATTTGGATAAAACTGGATATGGATTAAACCCTTAAATTACATCTTGAAGAGTCATCAGTTTGAGCTTTGCATGTTAAAGCTACATTTTTTTTACCAGTCTTTAAGGTAGATTTCACGATTTGTGCTCTAGCGTAGTCCACTTCAAGGCAACATTAGTGTAGTTTTGGAAATGTGCTTTGGGTCATTTGGCTCAATCCACACTGACCATTATGCCAATATGCATACAAATATGTGTGGATACAAATATCACTTCTTCCTGCCAAAATTAAACTCCAGAAAAAAGCTTGGTCTTTTTTTAGTAGATATAGCCATGAGTTTGTGCCATTTCAGCAACAGAACCCAGCAACTCTCATAGTTTTCCCTCTTGTCCTGCTGCTCCATTTGGTTGATATGTTTTTCTCTGGTTTATAATGGATTATCTTGCTTGACTGTGTGGTTCTGTGCCTTTATTTGACCTTGACATACAGCAGATTGAAAAATACATCTTTAGAATTAACAACCAGTAATTGTTCAGTAAATTGGAGCACATTAGAGCATATATGGAAAATCTAATGGAAAGTTGTTTTTGTGTTTTGTTTTGCCAGGCACTAGCATTTTACAACCGGAACACTGAAATCACAGAGATGTTGAATAACATGGACATTTACATCTTGACAGTCATGAACCCTGATGGATACAAGTACACATGGACAACAGTATGTTAAAATTATTATTATTATTTCCAGTGCATTTAATATGCTGTAAGAATTATAATACATGTAGTTGTGTATTATTAATTTCCCTGAAAGGGAAAAACTGAATTTATCACTGAATTTTTCTCGATCCAAATTTAGCACAGTACTTATTCTAAAAACTCAAACAACCTTGACCAACGTAACAATTTCATATTTACAGGATCGTATGTGGAGGAAAAACCGCTCTGTTAACAAAGACAGCGAGTGTGCTGGAGTAGATCTGAACAGAAATTTTGATGCAAACTGGTGCAGTAAGTTCCAAATACTGAACATTCATAAAAAAATAAAAAAAACTGTTATAATTTTACTTTTAAGGACTTTTTTGTTTTGAACTAATATTACTCCTGGTTTAATTCTTCCACTCTGTTCTAAAGCGAAGGGTGCCTCCGATAATCCGTGTGATCCCACATATTGCGGTCAGTTCCCAGAGTCTGAACCAGAGACCCAGGCTGTGGCACAGTTCCTGCGCTCCCATAAGGACAAAATCAAGCTGTACCTCTCCATTCACTCCTACTCTCAGATGCTTCTGTTTCCTTACTCCTGTTCCTATGATGAGGCTCCAAACCATGATGAGTTGGTGTGTGATGAAGTTAATGCCATGAGTGTTTGTGGTGGGCCATGCTAGTAAATAATACAAGTAAATGAATGTGTTTTTTTAACTTCTATAAGCATGTTTGTGTTTCTTTCTGACAGCAAGAACTTGTTAAGGAGGCCTCAACAAAAATACGCAGATACTACAGGAATAACTATAAATATGGTGCGAGTGCAAAAACCATTTGTAAGTTTCCTGTCTATTCTTAGAATACAAATATTTTTTTGATAACTGTATTTGAACTTTTGCCTGTTTCTTTGTTATGTTAATATTCAGTTTTTCTTTCAAAAGATTTGGCCCCAGGAGGCTCTGATGACTGGGCGTATAATCTTGGGATAAAATATTCCTTCACTTTTGAACTTCAGGATCGTGGTCAATATGGGTTTCTTCTTCCTCCCAGCTTTATCCCTCAGGCCTGTAATGAGGCTCTGCTGGCAGCAAAGATCATAGCCTTACATGTGATCAAGAAAACTGAAGAGCTGTCACCAACAACCTGAGTACACTATATACTACAGATTCAAATTCTGAACTTTTACTCTTAACTAAACAAAATGTATAATGTGCTAACAACAATTGAGAAGATGTAATATATGTTACAAATATTAATAATAATCATATAAAACAATTTTTTGAGAGTGAGGTTATTGTTTTTGTGTGTGTATGCAAGTGTGTCCTATTTATCTTCATCAGATTCTTTGCATTTTACATTTTTATTTATTTATTTGACGGGGACAATGTACATTAATTAACATTGCTGTAAATGCACTAGAATTAGCCAAAAGGCTATTTTTCATCCATAGTCCCTGGACAGTTGTTAAAAAGTGTCTCCCTAAAAAAAAAAACATAATTAAGATTAAAAGGTTAAGAACAGAGCAACATAAACGAGCAGTGAAAAACACAGCTATACATTAAAGCCTGTAAATAAATACAGTGTAGCGACAGTACAGGTACAATTACAACATATTAAAACAAATTCAGACAATCGACTGCAGAAAACAATAGACAGAAATAACATAATCAGAGTCCAAAGGAAAGAAAATGAAAGAAAAAGAAGCATTCTGTGTGAATTGACATGATTCACGTGGACCACATTTACAGCCTGGATTCATGTGGAAACATTACATTCCTGCAAAATACACTTCGCATTGTATTGTGGTAGGAGTGGTCACGTGTGTCTATACTGTTGTAGGGAACAGCACATTCCAGGTTATGGCCTGGACCCTCTCTGTCCGTAACAGTGGACAAAGGTTTGCTACATTTTGATAGGATCTTTGTGGACTAACACAAACAAACTGTCCAACGCCATCAGATAAAGATGCTAGGACAACATCCAGACACCTCTTAGAGGGCAAGAAGAAGACCTCTGGTACCAAGCCTAGGAAGGACAGGACTTCACATTGGTCCACATGCAGTTTCTGCCCTTCACCCATCTAGAGACTACTTCCTAAGGTTGGCCAGTGACTGCCATAAAAATTCCTCAGGACCTCAGCAGCAGTGGGTGAAACAAAGAGGGATCACAGTGATCCATCCAAATCCATTCATAACTATGTTTGGAAACTTTAAAACTGATGTAAACTACACACATTCATTTCATACTTATTCACAGAAATAAGTATTCTCAGTGACAGCTATTTGTAATGCAACATCTTACACAAATTCAGCTGTTAATGTACTAGTGAATGAATGAATGCATGACAGTTCAGTCTTTTTCCATCTTGTTTGGACTCTATTTGTTTAGAATAATACCAAAATGTATTCTGGTGGTGGTTTGGAAAGTGAGAAATGAATTGGTCAACTTTAAAGACACTTTAAAGACTTTCAACTTTGTGCTTTATGCAAATGAGTTCCACAGGGGAAAGAAGGGTGGGCCACACTGTGTGTGTCCCCTCTGATGCCAACAGCCAATCGCAACACTCGAATGGAGAAGTGCCAAATTGTAATCTCCTACTCATCGGAAAGGGATAAAGTGAAGTGACATGTGGCCAAGTATGGTGACCCATACTCGGAATTTGTGCTCTGCATTTAACCCATCCAAGTGCACACACACAGCAGTGAACACACACACCGTGAACACACACCCGGAGCAGTGGGCAGCCATTGCTGCGGCGCCCGGGGAGCAGTTGGGGGTACGGTGCCTTGCTCAAGGGTCTCACCTCAGTCGTGGTATTGAGGGTGGGGAGAGCGCTGGACATTCACTCCCCTCACCGACAATCCCTGCCGGACCTGAGACTCGAACCCATGACCTTTGGGTTACAAGTCCGACTCTCTATCCATTAGGCCACGACTGCCCCCAAAAGGTACCCTTTCAACAGACACTCCTTGTTTTGAGTTTGTCCTGTACGGGGATAGACACTAACAGATATGTCGTTCTGAGTCTCCCATCGAGAGAGACACTAACAGACACAACACCGTCCTGAGTCTCTGGTTCATCCAGTGAGACATAACAGATATGCCGTTCTGAGTCCTGGCTTGCGAAGCTGAGACATTAACAGATACCACCCCATTTTGAGTCTGTCCTGTAAGGGGATAGACATTGATAGATACAACCATGTTCTGAGCCTCCAGCCTTTGAGGAAAGAGACATTAACGAACACTACATTCAGAGTTTTCGTCCAGCGAGACAGTAACGACTACAGAGAGATAAGCGGATTGACCAATTTCTGAGTGTCTGGCCCAGAGAGGCTCCTTCTGCTTGAAGATCAGGATACATAATGGTGGCAATACAAATTATGGTGAGTTTGGACTTGTGTCCTTGGTAGTTTGGATTTGGCGAGTTTGATTAAGGATGACAGACTCCTGAGCACAGGAGAGCACAGTCTGGTCATTCTGCAAATTGAACAGCAGCTTACTTGATAACGTCACTCAGCTCATCTTGGCAATATCTGTATTGTACCTTATGGTTATTAAATGTGTTTTTATTGTTCTTCTGCATCAAGCATCGTTTGTGGATTTTCAAGTCAAGCCAGTGTGTGACAGAACACAATATCTTCAACAAAAGAGAAGTATTGATTTTGTAACAGAAAGAAGCTGACCCGAGCCGAGGAGAAGTTATGCTCCATTTATCAGAAAGGGCGCCCGATGAAGTATTTTGTGGAGGAGTTCCTCAATTATAGCCATATTGTTTCTTGGAATGATGTTACACTTAGAATGTTTTTGGAGTGGTTTGGACTTTGATTGAAAATCTAAAGACAAATCACTTCTACCGAAAGATAACACAAATGATTTTCAGTAGAGATGTAAAAAACATTTTATCAATATGAAAAGTAAAAATGAGAGATATGTGGGACTTACCAAAGCTCCAATGCTCCATAAGCATGGTCTGTTGACTGTTTCAAGTGGGTGATCCCTGTGGGGAATCACCAGGCACAGGTGCTTCTTTTAGGGATGAGGACACAAGTGCTTTTCTCTCGGGGTGAGGCAAGCCCAGGTGCTTCATTAGGGGACAAGACGGGCACTGGCGCTTCCTCTCGGGACGAGGTGGGCACTGGTGCTCCGTCAGGAGACAAGACAGGCACTGGTGCTTTGTCAGGGGACGAAGCAGGCACAGGTGCTTCCTCTTGGGATGAGACGGGCACTGGTGTTTTGTCAGGGGACGAGGTGAGCACAGGTGTTTTGTAAGGGTAAGAAGCGGGCAAAGGTGCTTCCTCTGGGCATGAGGAGGGCACTGGTGCTTCGTCAGGGGATGAGGCTGGCAAAGGTGCTTCGTCAGGAGACAAGGCAGGCACTGGTGCTTTGTCAGGGGAAGAGGTGGGCACTGGTTCTTCCTCTTGGGATGAGGCGGGCATGGTGCTTCGTCTTGGGATGAGGAGGGCACATGTCCTTTTTCTGTGCACCTGGAGGGTCCGGCTGAGGCAGGCACTGGTGCTTCGTCAGGGGACGAGGTGGGCACAGGGGCTTCCTCTTGGGATGAGGTCAGGGGCTCAACTGCACATTTGCTAAAGGGGTATGCAAGATCATGGTTGCCGCACATTTTTCAATTTTCTTGCCACTACTATATACTCTATACCTAACCCTCACAGAAAACTTCCTGCATTTTACTGTCGATTCGCTTGCCCCACCCCAAACCTACAGCCATCTGACATTACATGCCGTTGCCTGAAGAGAAATATAATGCAGGGCAACAACTCACTACGTGATAGAGCTTAATGCAGTTAGAATGTCCATAAAACTCAAGATAGTGAGTGCTGTTTTTGTCCCAAATGTAACGAGTCGAGTGCAAATTGTAAATGCAATACTGATTTTATACAACAGTTCTGTAAGTTTATGTTGTTATTTTAGACAAAATATTGTCTGTTTTGTTCAATTTTGCCAATGAAACTATAAAGACAAAGCAGAACTGTTCGTCTCCAGCAGTGTTTCATTTCTGAATCTGCGTTTTGAACGTAACAAAAGTGATTCAGCGGACCATTCATAAAAGACTTGAAGACTTGAAGCGGCCCCTCCGTGCAGCGCCCCTATGCACTGCATATTCTGCATACCCCATTTTTGAGCCACTGGATGAGGTAGGCACAAGTGTAGAGGACGAGGTGGGCACAGGTGCTTTGTCAGAGGACGAGACAGGCCCTGCTGCTCTTTTTTGGGGTCCTGGCAGACATACTAATAGACAGAATTAGATACTTCCAATAAGGAGCCATGTTCACCTGTTTGTTTTCAAAAATGTAAAATCAATTTAAAAATTACTCACCAATTCTTTCATGTCTAAAACTATGTAAAGGCTGTATCTGCAAGGAAAAGCATCTACTGTTTAAGTTTTTTATTAATATTGTTATTATTTTTTTTTAATGCCACAGTCAGAACCTATTAGGCTACTATGAATCTCCTCTTGGCACTTTTTTTGTTGTCGATCACTTTTGCCAGAGTATCTTCTTTTAATTCATAATACAAAATCTCATCTAAAAAGTATAAAGTTGTGATCATTATAGTGAAGCCATAAGTGTTTTTTGTTTTTTGTGGAGAAAAAAAAAGATTAAGGATATTTATATTTTAATTCATGGATGTGAAAAAGAGTAACACTGATTTAATACTAAAGTCTGGTTGAAGTTATGTAGTCTACCAAATGAGGCAATAATGTATGGTACAGAAACTTTAGTATGCCACCAAAGATACATTTATACCAGTTATCAACAGTTTCGAAGACTTTCAAAGAAAAAAATTAGCATGTTAAAAAACAAACAAACAAACAAACAAAAAAACTTAATGGTTGTTGCAGACAGCTCCATTTTTATAACAAAAAATGCATTATATTGTCTCATATGGTGCAAAATCTTACTGAAGCCTATGCGACGAATTAGTTAAAAAATAATAAAAAACAAAACAAAAAACAAAGTGGTCAGAATACATTACCTAAATGTCTAATAGATTACATTAATAACTACAATTTTCATGTATATTTTATTTATTTATTTTTAAGGAACAGTTTAGACAAAAAAATAAAATAAAAAAGGACCAGACCTCCAGTTTCCCATAATCCTCCTCTCCCCAGTACATCGGGAAGCTGTATGTGTGCAGTTTGCGCTGTCTCGCCAGCATCATGACGGCGGCTAAGGGGAAGACCGCTTTGCAAGAATTTTGCATGTGATTAGGAGGTTATCCCCAACAGTCTGTGAAACTGGACTTGACGCATCATTCATATTCGGGTAAAGTGCATGTCTGTATTTGTTTACGGGTCAATCAACAGCAGTTTTCAGTGGTGTAGTTATCGAGGCTTGTGCTATCAATGTAGGCCGCGCGGCATTATATGCGGCTCTTACCGCGCTGCTCTGCAAATTAATGACAGTTTAAACACGAAATTATTAAAAATCACCTTTTCAGTGAAACCTCGCATGCCTTACTAGTAGCTATAGCTTGAATGTTGTTAGTGCGCCTTTTAGAAAAAGAGGAAGGCAGACGCATTTGCACAAATAAGATTAATGTGCTTGTGCTAATGTTTACAATGAACGGGGATCCCATGGTCATGGGAAAACTGGAAATATCAAATAATTTTCATATTGTCATTTTTGTTCAGACAGAAAAAAAATGTAATAAAATATTTAAGTCATGGAAGTTTGCATTTAAATCTCAGGCTGCTGTTGTCGTTTTGGAGACTTTTGTACTCAAATAAGTGGATTATAATTGTGTAATTCTTTTAATAATAGGTATTGGTACTTGATATAAATCTTCCTCACCAATCTTTGTACGGTAGTTTAAAATACAGTAGTAATCACGAACGTCTGGAAAAGTCATGGACATTCATTGGTCGGGTCAAAAAGTGTAGAAACCTAACGTTACTCATTGAAGTACAGAACAAATTAATTATATTGTAAACAATAAACCCCAAAAGCTACATCTGAAACTGAAAATTGATTTGTGATTTAACACCATTTGCTACAGGCTCTGATCTATATTTAGCTTATAACTATATTATACATTTATTATCAATGTTTCCGCCATGTTTCAAATCGACACTCCCCTTCCAATGTCACAACCCAGGAACTTGTGTCTCATCTAGAATTCCAAGTTTCCCACTTGTAAATATGTCTTCACTTGGTCATTCATGTGCTCGGAAAAGTCGTAATTACCAGATTTCAAACTCCCCTTTAAGGCCACAATAATATAGACTGTAGTCGCTGAGGTAGTTAGATATGTATGTTACCTTAAAATTAATGTAAGACCATTCATCCAGTGTTGCAGTTGAGACCAAGAGTCAAGACCAAACCCAGAAGAAAGTTGAGTTTGAGTCAAGACATAAGTCTACATGCTCCCAAGTCCATGACAATGGTCTAAGGCCATACTTTCTTGGTCATTGGTTGTGGACTCAGTCTTGACTCGAACTCAACCCAGTTCTTGATTCTGATTTGATGACTCGTTCTGGACTTGAACTTGACCATCTTCTGGTCTCAGTCTTGACTCAGTGAACTGGTCTTAACTTCAACACTGCATTCAGCTTCAGAATGCTGGTGCCTTTTATTTGCCATTTTTCTAATGCAGCCCTGCAGAATGTCCAAGATCAGGCGGAAGGTTACAGTGGAGAATTCAAAGACCATATCGGACAGCAGCAGTAGCACGACCACCCCCTCCCGCAGGCCCAGCGTGTTTGAGAGACTCGGGCCCAGCACGGCCAGTAATGCAGCAGAGGTAGGGATACTCATCACCCACTGTGGTGCTCTGGAAACTTGGTGAGCTGCGTACCTAGGCAGTATTTTTGGTGCCTATGATGCTCCGTCAACCTGTCTAAGTAGTAGCTCACTGGGTTTTGACGTGTTTTTTTTTGTTTTGTTTTTTTTCAGGTGCCCTTGTAAAGTGTATAAATGCAACAGACTGACCCATATTTGTCTTCCCTAGCAGACTCATTGTAGAAACTGGTTAAAGACTGGGAACTGCAGTTACGGTAACACGTGTCGATACACACATGGAACCCCATCACGAGGAAAAGGCTTCACTGGAACGTTCAACAGGTGAGACTCCATTGAAGAGATGCTGTTTTGTAAATGTACCTGCTCAAATTCTTGGCTGAATACTTGACTTTCTGCATGTGTCCTGGTCTGCAGGTCAGCTGAGAGGCCCCCTGGGGATCTCCGGGAGAGGATGAAGAATAAGAGACAGGATGTAGATGGTGACGCTCAGAAAAGAGACGCAGACGAACCCACTTCACCCACAACCAGAGTAGGCTGCTCTAACAACTTAGTTTTACTTAGAAAAAACATTCAGAAGTGAAACTCTAGACATTGCCATGGTTGATTGATTGTTCTTTGACATTGGAAAAAAATGTTTTTCTCATTAGCAGCGAGATTCATCCCGTAGCAGGCACAGGGAGAAAGAGGATATTAAAATCACAAAGGAACGCACTCCAGCTAGTGAGGAGGAGACAGCAGATTGGGAAGCCAGTCGTGAAGGTAAAGATTCTCCAAAGTACCCACAAAGTTGTTGCATCTGATTAGAAGACATTTAAAGGGATAGTTCGCCCAAAAATTAAAGTTATGTCATAAATTACTCACCCTCTTGTCATTCCAAACCAAGAATACTTTTTCATCTTTGAAACACAAAGATATTTTTAATGAAAAATATGAATGAAATTAAATGTAAATATTTTTAATTGACACTCCATATGAATTGAGCAGTTTAATCCAAGTCTTCTGAAGAGACATGACCGCTTTATATGAGCAGGTTTAATTTGAGATTTTAGGCTTTTATTCGCATATAAACATTGATCAATGCACATACATGTATGGGGTTTGAATGCAGGGCAGTCTTTCCTCTCATCACAGGTAATGCTTTGTTTCCCCTTGTCAGTTTTTTTCCGAGCAGTTATATAGTTGTCATTGATTTTACTAGATTCAGATAACGGTGACTACGATTACGAGTTATCTCTTGAAATGAAGAGACAGAAGATTCAACGTGAGCTGATGAAGCTGGAACAGGAGAACATGGACAAACGAGAGGAGATCATCATCAAGAAAAAGGTATGTTAGATTGGGTTACAGGGTCCTTAAGTTTTAAAAAGCCTTAAATTCAGTTGTATCAAATTTAAGGTCGTAAGTCTTTTAATTTCAAGAGTTCTTACATTTGGGGGCAGAAAAACAGGAATCGCGATAGAACTTAATCTGATGGCTGAACTTCAGAATAAGGGTGCTCTGATCAGGATTTTTGAGGCAAATCACAGATTACCGATCACTGGAAGCAGTATTGGCTGATACGATCACCGATACCGATCACCAAAGTAAATAATTATATTCTTAACAACAATGTATTTTAAGTATAATAAAATTAGGAGATGAGAAAGTATCATGAATTGACAAATCTTTATTTATTGGCAAGCAACATATTCCATTCCCTCTCTTAGAGGTGAATAGAAGCAACTTGGAGCTTAACAAATATAGCATTCATGTGAAATAAATAATACAAATAAAAAAAACAGAACATACTCAAATGTAAAACACTGCATAGTCTTCACTGTATATATTAAATATAGATTAATACTTCTAAATCTACTGAGCAATGAGTGATTTTTCTCTTTGTCTTTTCTTGTTCGATTAACATTAACGACAAAGACAGCATCAGGTTTATTAGGCTGATGTCACTTTAAGACAGATTGCACGGATCAAATATACTGTTACACATGCACCTTATTTCTCAACTGTTTATGGTCACTTAAGACATAATTGACTGTGTTTAAGCAAATACGCACAAAGCAGGGCATTTTGACATATTTCTGTGTGTATTTAACCCGAAGCTCAAAGTTCACTTTGCTTGTCTGTGTTCCACTCCATGTTTCTGTGTCTCGGAGCTTAGAAAGTCGCTTGGAGAACAGTACCGGCTCTTCTGATCTGCCTTTATAGAGACCACCAATCAAACTATACAAAGCTATTATCAGCCGATAACAATCAGTGCCCGATCAATTGGAGCACCCTTAGAAGGCAATGAGTTAATGAAATAATTCTGAGTTTCAAAGTAAAAACGTGGAGCTGTTTTTTTTATATGGAAGTTTATCTGAAGGGAACGGACTCTCTTCAGAAAAGATTTGATGGCATTTTATTTCCATAATACCTCCATATAATGCCTAATAAAAGAGTAAAAAGATATGTATACCTAAAATGTGAGGTTATTCATTTTTTAAAACATTGTTTTTGTCAATCTACCTTTGAACTGTAAAGTTGTTTAGATAATGGTATTTGCAGTTATTTTAGTGATTAACATGTTACATAGACAGTTTACTGCATAAACTCCAAATATTGACAGAAGGTTATTGTGAGTTTTTATCAACACAGAGAGTAATGGCATGTATGTTCTCAATAGGAACCAGTCTCCAAAACCAGGACGAGTAGTTCTTCTAAGGACAGGGTAAGTTATTTGAGCACGGACCAGAATAAACAAAGTCTCAATTAATGTTAATTTTAGTATTAGTTTTTTTTTTATTCGCTTTGGTACTATTTTCACAAGTAAGGTGTACATTTTCAAAACTCTTATTTCTAATATCACAACTGATCATCTTTTTTCAAACATTTCAGCATATTTTCAATTGTTTTAGTACAATACACAAAATCACAAAGTATCATTTTCACTACACAAAATAAGTGTTTCATTCACAGTAACTGCCTTTCATAATGCTATTACTATCAAACTTTTCATTTGCATCTCTTTTCGTTCAGTTTAATACATTTGTCTATTATTTAATCCAAATGATCTTAATGGTTAATCAATGAATCATTTGGTACACCTATAGATTTCTGTAGATATTGATTCTATAGGCATAGTTTCTATAGAATTTTTTTGCAATTTCCGATATAGATGATCAAATGTAATGAATTATAAGCAATTTATCTTAGATGATGACCACAATTTTCAAAGTGTGTGTGTGTGTGTGTGTGGTTCTAGTAAACACTGTGTTGTGAACCAAATGTCCCAACAAGGATGGTAATACCAGTAATTTTAGACCTTGTTTGGACATTTTTTATTTTTTTTGTCCCCATGAGGAAAACAGCTTATAAATCATATGAAATGCTATTTTTATAAAATATAAAAATGCAGGAGTTAGCGTAAGGGATAGAATATACAGTTTGTACAGTATAAAAATAATTACGCCTATGGAGAGTCCCCGTAAACCACATATACCAACGTGTGTGTGTGTGAGCGAGAGAGAGAGCGAGAGAGAGAGAGAGAGAGAGGAAGAAGAAGAAGGGAGACAGATGGCATTGTTTTACATTATAGAATGCCATGTGATACTGTAAACTGTAAAAGGCATTACCATGGTAGAGACTGCCACATTATTGTAACTCATCCTTCATCTGTAAAGATCAACTACAGTATAGATTCAGTCATATGGTACAGTGAGAACATTTACTGTATTGGCAGCAAACTCTGTTGTACACAAACCTCTTTATGACTGTGTCATACTTTACAACTTTTGATAACACATTGAATAGATACTATTACAAACATTATAGATTTTATGTCAAATGTGTAATTTAGGTAATGTAAGTGTATTTTCTGAGGTGGCATCTGTGACCTGTGTAAATATTTCAGCATCAAGGGTGATTTGAAACATGTATCTTGCATTGTTTGCTATTGAATGAACTGATTGTTAAAAATACTAAACTGAAAGAAGTACTTACTGTTGTGTTTCAGCGATTAAACCAAATGTTCTCATTACATATCACAATGATCTTGTGTTTTGAAACAGTGATTATGTAGAATGAAAATATGTACAACTAGAATGAAAGCATGAGATCATGTTTTGAAAGAATGACTAGCTGTGTTACAAGTGTGATCAGTTTGGAGTTTTGAAAATGTACACCTTACTTGTGAAAATAGTAAATAACTGTAATTGGCCTTTTATTACAGGGTTTTATCTTTGGAGTTTTATTTTGGTGTGCTCTTGATCTGTTTTAGGCTTCTCCTGAGCGCACCAGTTCTAAGGGGTCACCCTCGTCCCGTAAATCCAGCGGCTCACCCAAACATAGAGCAGGGAAGGGTGGAAACTCCAGCAAGAAAGAGAAAAAGTCATCCACTTCCTCAGTCATCTCCTCTCCAGTGTCTGACCAGAACAGGACAGAGGAGACTGACAGCAGGTTAGGAAAATTATTAGCATTTAGATGAACTTAAACAGATTTTTATCAATTTAAATACTTGACTGCTGTTTACTTTTTTGACCAGGTCATCTAAGAGTGGCCATGGAAAAAGAAAAGGGCCACGGACGCCCAGTCCTCCTCCACCTGTCCCTGTGGAGAACCCAGTGATTGGGAAGAAACACAAAAATAAACACAAAAACAAGGAGAAATGTGAGGACAAACCTAAAGAAGGCAAAGAAAGAGGACGAGATGTGGAGAAACACAAAGAGAAAAAAGAAAAGCGCAGGTATGGTCACCTTCAAAAGAAATCCACAAAACATACAGTATATGATACGTTTGTAGTATTGTTAAAAGTGATACTGAAATTATAAAAATGTGACTATACCAGTCTTTCTGCAGCTACAGTACTGCATCTATTCGGTACCCTCTGATAAATGGCTGCTTTAAAACCTTTGTGCGTATGTGTTTCTGCTCTGAGGAGCGTAAAAGGTTACTATTTACAGTATGTTTTTGCAGTGTTGAATATTCGAAGACGATCAAAGACATCTCTGTTGAGTGCAAGGAAGTGTGTTCCAATAGTGTTTGCTATGGCACCAAAATTGGTTGAGAAAATCATGAAATAATACTGAAATGGATACCGACTACTGAGATAATGGTATCGTGACAGACAGCAATAACAGATTGTCATAAGTCGTTTTTCCACTGTCTGGCCAGTGTGAGCCAGGGCAAACAAAGGCAACGGGAAGAGACAGATGAAGCATTAAACCAAATGAATACACAAAAATAATCATATATGTTTTAAGTTCTTCAAGCGGTCTCTGGTATTTTCCATAATCATATGTTTATTTATTATCGCAGTGGTTAGCATAAGTAGCCTAGCCTTTAGCATCGCATATAAATATATTTCTGCCTCATACAGTGATCAGAATCCACATCTGGTCACGATCGGAAGTTATGTCAAATACTTCCTGGTATCTGAAAGTGTGTTTTGAGCAGAAAATTCTTTGGAATGTCTTAAATGTTGAGGTTAGCTGGTAGCCTGATATAATAACATGGGAAATGAGCAGCGGTGTTGACCCTCCCCTGACTCAGATAGACTCCGTCTTTGTTTATGACTGCTCCTCAAGCCCCAGTTGGCTCACTTTGGACCAAGGTATTCGGCGGGACAAAAAAACCCTGTCCGTTGGCCCAGAGGAAGCCCCGATCAAGCCCCGGAAGTAACAGTGGAAACACAACAGTGGAAACTCCGCTATTATGTATTGTGTTTGCTCATATTATAAAACCACATGAATATCAATCTTTGACCTTTCCTTAATTGCAGAGACCGATCAGATAGTTCCCATAAAGCCAAACGCTCATTAACATCAGAGGAACGTTCTGGAAGTCTTTCCCCACCCTCGAGAGAAGTGTCTCCCCCAGCCAGAAGGAAGTCATCATCCCCCAAACAAGCCTCCCAAAAACAAGCCTCGCAGCAGAGGTGAGAAGAGCTGCACTTAAATATTGTTAATCCAGTGTCACTTCTGACATATCATTGAGATATCTGTGAGTCTTGCAGTATTTTATCCAGAGTTAAGTGTCAAAATCATCAATCAAATCCTTATATAATCCTTTATAAGAAGTTAATGCATTTATTCAGCAAGCAAGGATGCATTGAATTGATCAAAAGTGACAGTAAAGACTTTTTCATTGTTACAAAAACCTTTGTATTCATCAAATATTAGAATGATTTCTGAAGGATAATGTAACACATCTAACTAGATTAATGGCTTTAGCAAGCCGATGGTGTAATTTTTGAGTGATGAATATAGACTACTGCCACCTGCTGGTATAGAGAGTTATTTCTTCTAATGCAGGCACAGAACGTTTATGCTAGTTGCATGTTGGCTGTTGTCTTGGGTGTGTTCAAGCTCAACTTTTTGGTCCAGATGCAAGTTCTTTGATGTCGGTTGGTGTGTCACAGCCTTTAGTCCCTAAAAACTGACAAATATAAGTGACGTATCCTGACATTTAACTCGCATCATTAGTTTGTTTTAGAGATATTGTGGGACAAACTGTCAATTTAGTCTTATGCGTTTTCTCTCTCAGGTCTAGAACTCCACCCCGTCACCGCAGAAGCCCCTCCCCTCTCTCTAGACAACACCACTCTCCCTCTTCACACTCTGGCTCCTCGGCCCAGAGACACTCCCCATCCCCTCGCCACAGACGGGGTTCTGTCTCTCCTCTTTACCAACGAGACCTCCCTCCTCCATCCTCATCCTCACCCCTTCCCACTCAGTCTTCACGCCGCTCCCGGTCTCCACTCACCCCCCAGAGAGACCCCTCACCAACACCTGCCCCTCGCAGGTCCAGCCCCAGTGCCCGTCATCGCTCGCAGGGCAGGGAGAGGGGGAGAGGAGAGCGAGACAGGAGTCCAGCACTGCAGGAGAGGCGGAATGAGCGCAGAGATGGTGAGACACATTTCTACATCACACAGTCATTTAGAGAGTATTTGGCTTTTGATGTTAATGACTTGCAAACAAATGAGCCAGTTAATTTTTTAATGAGTCCATCTAAAGATTCATAAAACATTGAGTCAGTGACTTGTTCAGAGCCACAACTGACAACACAACTGATTTAAGGGATAGGTCACCCAAAAATGAAAATTCTGTCATTAATTACTCACCCCTATGTTGTTACAAACTCGAAAGACTTTCGTTCATCCTTGACTTGCTGTCATAACAACAGGTTCTTAAGCTTAATCCTGCTCAGGAGTAGGCTTATATCATGTAAACAGGATTAGATGGCATCTTTTTAATCGGAGGTGATGCCACCAGGGAGAATAATGATTTAAAAATAAATTTGCAATTATTATAATGTTGTGTAGTCTATCATAATATAGACACAGCCAGTTTTACTCATTGAGAGATTTATTCGTGAGGGAATAATTACCTAATAATTGTGCTGGAGTCACACACACATGATGTACAGTTAGTTTATGCCGTGCGGGCATTAATTTGAACCACAACAGCTATTATGGGCCTTAAGAAACTTTTATTAATGCTGTCACGTAAAAAATCCACTTCAAAGGTAAAATTAAATTTGTAATTACTACACTTGAGATAAACATGTAAAGCTTGTACAAATAGGTGTCAGGTGTCTTTTTTTTAATTATAAGATATCATTACTTTGCCGTCTTGACGCCAGCCAATCGCTGCATTGCTGATTGTGTTTTCGAGTATCGATGCATCTGCCCTTTTTGAGGAACACAGGAACGTGCAGTAATCTCAATTTATTCCACATATTTTAGTCCAATCTGCAAATTCGTTTGAAGAACCAAAATTAGCCAGAGTTCAGTTATCACGATTAGAAGATCTGGCATCTGTCAAATCATCTCAGATGTATTAAGAGAGATACGAAGAACGGACCCCTGTTCTTTGTTCTGTCAACATCATATTATTAACAGACATTTAGAATATACATTTTTGGAATTTATGAGTCTAATCGAATCATTAGAAGATAGAATTGCGATTCATATATATATTTTTTTTTCACCTGTAAAAAAAATGCCTGTTTGTATTTTAAAATATTTTAAAATGTAATTTATTCCTGTGATGGTAAATCTGAATTTTCAGCATCATTACTCTAGTCTTCCGTGTCAGAAATGATCCCTCAGAAATCATTCTAACATTCGGATTTGGTGCTTAAGAAATGTTTCTTAATATTATCAATGTTAACTGTTGTGCTGTTTCAAATTTTTGTGGATACACTCCGTTGCTCAATTAATTTCCTTTCTGCCCTTAGAGAGCCGCGGGAAGCGTGAGAAAGACAGCAGCCGTGATGAGCGAGACTACGATATTGAGCAGAGTTCTTCCCGAGATGAGCGTGATTGCAGGGACAACCGAGACCGCCGCGGTGAACGGGATAGACGAGATGTCCGGGAAGAGCGGCAGCACCGTGGGGAGGTCAAAGACACTCGAGATGCCCGTGCAGCAGAAACGCGAGACCGTTCAGGACGAGAATCCCTGGAGCATAGGGATAGGGAACGGGACAGGGAAAGAGAAAGAGAGAGGGAAAGAGAGAGAGAAAGAAATGAAACGCATAGAAAGGAGGAAACAACAACCCAGGAGGAAAGGAATTATGGAAGAGGACATGGAAGGGAGGAAATGAGAAATGAGAGTAGAGTGGACAACAGGAACGAATCTCGAGCTGAAAGAACAGGCAGAGGGAGGGGCCGTGGATCAGACGTCACAGAGAAAGGTGAGAAGATTATCTTGTGTGGGCCATCTATATGACATCTTTGTCAGCTACATCCAAAAAACTGTCAGAATTTCACTACATGGTTATTTTTCACTACATGGTATATTTGATTTTAAACGGTGTTATTAAAAGCGCATCAAGCCGCAAAAGATACCCTTTCCTCTAGGTGGTTTTCTGTGTTCGCGCTCCGAGTAGGACCTAGATGCTGATAAGCAAATGGGTTTTGGATACACGCCTAAAGGTGTACACAAACATGTCAAAATGCCTTTTTGGAGAGTATTCACGTAATCACAGTGGGTAATGTCTTAAGTAAACATACACAGTTGAGAAAGAAAATGCATGTGTAATAGTATATTGTATCATTGCTTTAGCTCTTGGGGTGCTTTCACACTAGGACTTTTGGTGCACACCTGGGTTCAATTGACGTCAGAGTTTTGTTCATTCGGATGGTGTGAACACTGTCTTCCGAACTCTGAATTCACTTAAAGGATTAGTTCACTTTTAAATACACTTTTCCTGATAAATTTACTCACCCCCATGTCATCCAAGATGTTCATGTCTTTCTTTCGTCAGTCGAAAAGAAATGAAGGTTTTTGAGGAAAACATTCCAGGATTTTTCTCCATATAGTACATTTCAATGGCTACCAACAGATTGAAGGTCCAAACTGCAGTTTCAGTGCAGCTTCAAGAGCTTTAAATGATACCAGATGAGAAATAAGGGTCTTATCTAGTGAATCGATCGGTAATTTTCGGAAAAAAAACAACCGTTTATGATTTATAAACAAAATATCGCCTTGAACGTACTTTCCGCTTCCGCATTCTTCATAATGCTTACGCTGAATGTCCTACACCTTCCCTATTCTATTTACGGAAAAAAACTAAACTGGCGCCGCGTTCGTTACGTAAGTAGAATAGGGAAGGCGTAGGACATTCAGCGTAAGCGTTATGAAGAATGCGGAAGCGGAAAGTACGTTCAAGGCGATATTTTGTTTATAAATCATAAACGGTTGTATTTTTTTCGAAAATGACCGATCGATTTGCTAGATAAGACCCTTATTTCTCATCTGGTATCGTTTAAAGCTCTTGAAGCTGCACTGAAACTGCAGTTTGGACCTTCAATCTGTTGGTAGCCATTGAAATGCACTATAAGGAGAAAAATCCTGGAATGTTTTCCTCAAAAACCTTCATTTCTTTTCGACTGACGAAAGAAAGACATGAACATCTTGGATGACATGGTGGTGAGTAAATTTATCAGGAAAAGTGTATTTAAAAGTGAACTAATCCTTTAAAAATGGGTACGGTTCATGTGAACTCTGGTATGGTTCGCTGCTGATATGAACGCAGTCATACTAAATCGTGGAAGTTAACCGCTATTAATGACGTATGATTTAATAAAAATTTGTGTTTGTGTGTTTCACTCACTTTCCTGACGTGACTGACACACTGCAAGCAGAGAGCTCTATATGTAATTTCTGCTTGCCTTCAGTAATCTTTAGAATATTTGCAGTACATTCGGGGCAGATAGATGCAAGTGTCGCTACGTACTGAAGCTTTGGAAACAAAACCAACGGTGCAAAAACAAAAATATGAAAGTGAGGTGAGCAGCGCTATGCATTTTGCTGCCTTCTCCTGCGCCGTTGTTACCAGCTGCTGCTTTGATGACTCAAACGCACTGCGATTCGGTCCCAAATAATAAAATCTGAACACAGTCCGGCAGGGGGAGGTGGAGCAATCGAACTCTGGTTCGGATTAGGCAATTGAACCGTTTGTGAAAGCACCCTTAAAGTGACAGCAGTCTAATATACCTGCTTTTTAATAATAATCATACAACAAATGACAAAGGAAAATTACTCAATAATAGTGTTAAATGATTGTGATTTCATGTTCGCCCAATTTAAATTAATGTTTAATAATTACTGACAGTGAATAATTTGATATATCGTATGTGTAGTATTAAAGGATTAGTTCACTTTCAAATTAAAATTTCCTGAAAATTTACTCACACCCATGTCATCCAAGATGTCCATGTCCTTCTTTCTTCATTTGAAAAGAAATTGAGGTTTTTGATAAACATTTCAGGATTTTTCTCCATATAGTGGACTTCAATGGAGTCCAAATGGTTGAAGGTCAAAATTGCAGTTTCAGTGCAGCTTCAAAGCATTCTACGCAATCCCAGATGAGAAATAAGGGTCCATCACTCATTTTCTAATTTTTTTTTTTATTATATACGTTTTAACCATAAATGCTCATCTTGAACTAGCTCTCTTATTCTTCTTCTCTATTAGAATTCTGGCAGTGTAGATGCTGCTAAGTGTATTACTGCCTTCCACAGGTCAAAGTTTGAACTAATTGTTAAATACTTGCACTGGCATATTGTATATGACAATTTAGTTCAAACTTTGACCTGTGGAGGGCAGTAACACACTTAGCAGCGTCTACACTGCTGGAATTCAAATAGAGAAGAAGAGAGCTAGTTCAAGATGAGCATTTATGAGAAGAGATGAGATTTACCCCTAAATCCTAAAACAAGCTGCAAACTGTTACTAAATTGCTTTTGCTGTTTTTATATATCAGAATCCTGTCTTAAACTTTTCCACAGCAAAAAATACCACTTTAAAGTTTAAAAAGATGCAATTGCAAGCTGGTGGAGAGATGGAAAATGCTAGTAAAAGCAATGCATCATGTACTTTCCATAAAATGAAACATTTATTTACTTTTAAAGGAGTAATGCAATAATATGAGAACTTGAAAAATGAATTTTAAATACTTATGCAGAGGATGTGATAATTTTGTGTTTCAGGTACATCTCGTGGTGGTAGAGCATCACAGACTGATGCTAGCAGTGCTAGTGGGCATGACAGCTGGGAGTCCCGCAGCAGTGGTCTGAGAGAGAGGAGTTCAGAGAGGAACACTGATCGTGATCGCTATGACAACGACAGACAGAGAGGAGAACAGCCCAGAGATGAAAGGCGGGGAGGACATGCAGAGAGAGATCGCCGTGACAACAGAGAAAGAGGTGACTGATAAGTAGGGCTTAACGATTTTGGAAAATAAACTAATTGCGATTATTTTTACCAATATTGCGATTGCAATTTTAATATGCAACAATTTTTTTTAAGCTCTTTATCTTTTATATTATTCAACAAAGAAAAGCAATAAATCATTGTGGGGGTGGGAATCTTTAGGCACCTCACCTTTGGAGTCGAGGTCCGATTCAAAATCAAACTTTCCAAAAGCAACTCCGCTTTCTGGCATCCAGGTTTCCTTTCCATGAAGTTTGTGTAGTGCTCACAAAAATTAATCATAACTCAGCGTATAGGCTACTAGCAAGCTCTTACGTGCCATCTGAACTCTTTCTTTGGGTTGGTGCAAAGATCATCTCTTCTTCTGCACTCTTTCCTGTTGTGGCGGCTAGCAAACAGCATTGCATTACTGTGCGCGCCCCCTTCTGGATTGGAGTGTGGATCGCCTGTGACTGACTGTATTCGTTGTCTGACTGTATGCACTGAACCGTGACCGTTCGAGACAAATACATGTACCGTTACACCCCATAAAACACTTACGAAAATTAATGTTGACAAATAAAAATTACTTTTCTATCAAAATATTAAAATATGACTAGAAAAATAACCTTGCTAGATTATCAATAATGCACCAATGTTTTCATCTAAAAGGAATGGCTGCATGAGATGAAGCTGAAGAGTGAATGAACACGAGTAAACTGAAGCCCATTCTATATGACACATCCTATATGAGATTAATCAGATAGCCTTGATACACAACATAAATGCAACATTACAACTTGTATCTGCACAAAAGGAAGTAAATGCAAGTGAACTTGAACTAAGTTACGTGCTAGCCAGAAAGTTTTACTGCCGTTGTGGATGCGCTCTTCCTGTAACAACACGCTTAAACACAGGCAATTAAAGCATAAAGAATTCACGACGTTCTGTAGTGTTCTCATTATATGTTGATGCTGCACATCTTGCACTTAACTGGATTTTCATCTATTTAATCAAGTGATTCCAGACATCCCTGCACATTTTTGAAGCCATGAGGAGAAGGGATTTAAATATGCCTACTGTTGAATGAACGGAACAACATTAACTGGTCACTCTGGATACCTAGTATTCAAATTGCATGTGCCATAACAGTACCTTTTTGTTGTAGTGAAAGGAATTTGCCACAAAATTTTGATTGGTATGTGTCTGACACTTCAGTAAGCTTTAAAACTTGGTGGACTGAATGGCAACAAGGCTTCTCAGCTCAGCAACAGCAATTTTCTTCTGTGTAAATTGTGTAAGATTGTTTGTCAAGTTCTGTTTAAGGAACAGATCGAAATTTAAATGTCACTTCTGAAAACTTTGAATTAAGTGCATAAGTCTGTGAACTATTAGTTTAAAATCAGAGGGCACGGAGAGCAACTTTTGATGTTATTGATGGAAATTTGTTTTTGTTTAACAGAACAAAGAGCGCCCTCTCCTGGCCGCCAGCAGAGCCGTGGCGAGGACTTTGAGCGTGAAGAGAGGCGAGATGATCGAAGGAACGATCGAGGGGATGACAGGCGAGACGACCGCACCCGTGAGAGAGAGAAGGACAGGGATAGAGAAAGAGAGAGGGAACGGGAAAGGGAGAAGGAGAGAGAGAGGGAGAAAGAGCGGGAAAGAGAGGCTGAAAGGGAACGAGAGCGAGTCAGGGAAAGGGAGCGGGAGAGAGAGAAAGAAAGAGAACGAGAGAGGGAGAGGGAGGAGAGAGAAAGGGAGCGGGAAAGAGAGAGGGAGGAACGGGAAAGAGAGCGAGAAGAGCGGGAGAGAGAAAGGGAACGAGAGAGGAAGGAGAGGGAACGGGAAAGGGAGCAAAGAGAGAGGGAAAGGCAGAGGGAGTGGGAGGAGAGAGATAAAGGAAGGGAAGATAGGCGAGAAAGAAGAGATGAGCCACGAGACGACCGCCCTGCTCGAGATACTCATGAAGAGAGAAAGAACACGTAAGTGCTCTAGTATTATTAGACACATTTAAGTACAAGTTCTCTTGAATACTTGTGTTGGGTAAATATTACTGCATGGCTGTTAAAATGTATAACACTTTGTTGTTAATGACTACATACTGGTGCTACTTTCTTTATCATTTTATGGTGTTTTTCTTTTCATTGTAAGACCAATATTGAAAATATTTTTGAAGATTAGCCAATAATTGTTCATCGTTATTGGTCATATAAAACTTAAAAAAAAAATTGTCTACATAAATTAAAAATAAAACTGAATTTAGACATCACAGCATTGTGAATAATGGATATTCATTTTGAGATTTGCAAAAGATTACAACACAGTTAATTGATTCCAAATGTCATTTAAATGTAAAAGTACAACAAAATATAAATACAAAATATCCAGTATCAGGGATATGTATCCAATATCAACTGATACCAGTAAATTTAAATGTCTCATACTGCAGCCAATAACCAGTATATTGTATCAATATATCATGGATTCTTATTTAATCATTAATTATGCATTAAATTGATCAAAAGTGATAGACTTCAACATTGTTAAAAAAATATATTTGAAATGAATGCTGTTTTTTTTTTACTTTCTATTCATCAAACAATCCTGAAAAAAGTGTATAATGGTTTCCACAAAAATATTAATCAGCACAACTGTTTTCAACATTGATAATAATATGAAATATTTGCTGAGCACCTAATCAGCATATTAGAATGATTTCTGATGAGACATTGAAGACTGGGGTAATGGCTGCTGAAAATTCAGCTTTGCCATGACAGGAATAAGTTACATTTTAAAATATATTAAAATAAAAGTTATTTTAAATTGTAATGTTTTAGAATATTATTTATAATACTTTTCTGTATTTCTGATCAAATAAATGCTACCTTGAGACTTTCAAAAACAAAAAAATGTTTAGACCAAACCTTTGAACAGTAGTGCACATATTATATGCATTTTGAAATTTATAGACTAAATACTGTTTGCCCTTTTGTTTGTTTGCAGTCGTAAGAGACATCGTGCTGAGAACACTCCCAGTCCACGGCCATCTCCTAAAAGAGGGCGAGATGTTAGCCCTGCAGACAGTGAAGGTTACAACAGCACTGAGGAGAAAGGTAGGACTTCAACTGAGCAAGTGCAAGGTTATGTTTTAACCCTTTATTGAAAACATGTACTTGGCATATCCTGGCTCATAGGTGTATTGTGCACATACACAGAATATTTGCACATAAAATGTATGGTTTTATTTCAGGTGAAAAGCACCGACTGCTGAGTCAAGTGGTTCGTCCTCAGGAGACCGCTCGCTCACCTGTCCGCTCCTTTACTGATGAAAAACCCAACCGCTGGAAGGATGAAGAACGGCGTGGCGATAAAAAAGAAGGCCGTGGCCGACACGAGGAGGTGGATTCCCGTGGTGAGAGAGGAGCAGGAAAAGGAGGAGAGCGACGTGGAGAACACGCTCCAGATGTTTCTGCTACAGGCATCTCTGAATCCAGGAGGGGAAAAGAGCAGAGGGACCTCCCTCCTGCTGCCCTCACTCCCCCTCCTATGGAGGAGAGAGACTCTTTATCAGCCGTTCATGAGGAGGGCAAGAAAAAGACTAAATCTCAGAAGAAAAATCTGAAGAAGAACCGTAAAGAGGAGGAAGCGGCATCTGGAGAAGGGGACCGTAGTAACCCTGAGCCCCCCTCATCCTCCTCCACTGTGGCTGAAGCCCCCCAGGTTCTCCTCTCACCTCGCAAGGTGCCCAAGAAGAAAGCCTTAGAAAGGAAGCGCAAGCGCTCACGAGGTCCCGAGTCGGATGTTTCTGAGGACGAGCTGGTCGCCCAACACCCCCTCAGCAAGAGACGACGAGGCCCACGTACACCCCCGCCAATTAACAAGGACGACCTTCCCTCCCAGAGAGCTTTAACGGCTGGACAGAGTTCTCTCTCAGCTAAACTGGAAGCCAACTTCAGTGACTGGTCTGATGAAGACGTACCAGAGCGAGGTGAGAGCTCCTCTGCCTCCCTGCCATCCGATAGGCCTCCGGAGCGGCTGCTTCCCTCAGAGCGCCCCCCTAGAAGGGGTGTACGTGGTGTGGGCCGGGACCGTACGGACCCCCCAATCGCCCCGCTGCTCCCTGATCCTCCGATGCTGATACAGTCTCTTCCTTTACAACCGTTACTGCCGCAACACATGCTGCGTAAACCGCAGCAAGCAGACATGCAGCAGCAGCGTAGCAGTAGCATGGGCAGCAACCAAAGTCGTGCATCTTCGCGAAGATTACGCTCGCCTTCCAATGAGTCAGCTCATCGGGATGAAGGCCCTCAGGGGCTGAGGTCCCGCAGAGGACTCATGCAGGGTGGCAATTCCCGAGAGAGAGACAGAGAGCGAGAGAGAGAACGGGACAGGGAGAGGGAACGAGAGAGGGAGAGAGACAGAGAGAGAGCAGTGGCCAGTGAACAGATGGGAGGAGAGAGGAAGTCGAGGATTGATCAGCTTCGGAGAGGAGAACCCAGTCGGAGTACTTCCTCAGGTGAGACTCTTCATAGAAGCTTTGAGTTTCTTAATATTCTATATTTATTTTTTGGGTGGGAATTGTTTGGAATCTCACAATTAGTTCAACCCAAAATCAAGGAAAATAGTGTGTCCGAGCAAAGTGCCTGTGTGAAAAAGATTAAGAAGCGATCAAAACATGTAGAAAAATATACTACATTAGGAAAAATCTGCCTCATTTCATTCTTAGTATTTAGTGAAAAGAAAAACAAATAATAACAATATGCATTAATAAAAATAGCAAGATTTAAAACTAACAACAACAACAAAAAATCTGAACATTTTGTGTATCTAAACTGTGCTCCTCTGAATGATGTGAAAAAGAATACCAAAACCATTGGTATTGTAATGTCAAAGTTTTGAATTCTCCATAACACTTTTATCTGCTTTCACAGACCGGCAGGACTCTCGGAGTCACAGTTCTCGTCGTAGTTCACCAGAGTCTGAGCGTCAGGCTCGCTCCAGAGCCGGCTCCTACGACAGCCGTGAGCGTGACCGGGAACGAGAACGAGAGCGTGATCAGCTGGATCGAGAGCGTGAGAAAAAGGATCACCGGCAGCTTCAAAATCCACAAACCCAACAGAGAGACTGGGAACCAGAACTTCGTGAGTGGGGTGGGCGGGGCCGAGAGCCCCTCCTCCGTGGGAACCGGGAGCCAATTAGAGAGAGAGACTTACGGGAGATGCGTGAAAGGGAACGACTCTTACCTGAAGGGCTGCTGGCACATGAGAGAATGGATCGTGAGCGTGGTGAAAGGGACCGTGAGCGTGAACGAGAAAGGATGCTTCCGTTTGACCTTCAAGCTCACAGGGAACCAAAGAGCAGAGGTGAAATTAAGATGGAGAGGGGAGAGTATGAATCTCTGTTACCCAGAGAAGCCCTCACGGATGTAGATAAACCAGCTGACAATTCACACCTGCAAGGGGAAGCATCTGAACCGGAGAAAATGGATAGTCTTGATGGTAAGTCCCCACCCCCCATTTCTCAAACTGTAATCTGATGTATAAGAAGATTTTTCAATTTTACTGTATGTATGTGTTTGCTCATTCTTTCAGAAGAAGAGGATGGAAAGGGGGATGATGCACAGTCTGTTGTGTCAGGTGGTGAGGAGTATGAGCCAATCAGTGATGATGAACTGGATGAGATTCTGGCAGACAGTCAGAAGAGGGATGACCAACAAGATGAAGAAAAGACTTCTGGTACGTAACACCACTTAAAACAGGGTCCCGTGAAAACGCATTCAAACCACAAACAAACGGCCTGCCTCAGTCTAATCTGCCCACCACAATTTCATAATGAACCGAAAATATTTTTACACTTCACATAATAACATAAAAATGTAACGTTCTGTTTTGCTTCAATGCTTTGGCAAATAATCTGTTAATCAAACTAAAATTGAAATCGCAATATGACTATGCAATATGCAAAAGTTAATGTGTTAGTGCTTAATTATGCAATTATATAGTATGTTATGCTGCATGTTTCAGAGCGAAGCATGACTTGGTTCACAATAAACAGAGCGAACTCCCATCTCTGCATGTACTGTGAGTTTGAAGGGGTCATGACATGGATTTTTTAAAAATATTTTCTCCTATTTTCTTTGTTTTGTTCCTTGAACTACTCTTATGTTGAAAGTTTTTTGCACAAAAAACAAAAACAAATTCATGCAAAAAAAAATTATTACTTTCAGCTTTGGCTGGAATTATGTGTTGACGTAATCTATTACGTTGATTACACACTGTTTATGTTCATCCCTAATCCCCTGTCATGTTTCACAAAAAAACTAAACTCCAGAGATAAAAGCTTAAGGGTTTAATGCAAAGAAATTAAGCCGTACGTGTTGTAATCTTACTACTGTAAAACAATTAATATACTAATGAAAAATTTGTTTTATTTTTTAATAATATCAAAAATTATTTTGGATTATCACATCTAAATCAAGGTACAAGACATAGCAAAAACGCTTCCCTCCACTGAAAAGATGTTAATTTGGAGATTAAAATTTTGCTATCAAAGTGCACCAGAATTGATTCATTTCATTTTAAAACATACAAAGTTTTCTTCTGGTGGAGCATACCCCCTGAACCCTCTAGACGGGCCCACGGTCCATCTGCAATAGTGTTACAGAATCCAGTTAAATCAGGTGAAGAACACTTCAAACCAGTGGTTCTCAACCTTTTTTCCCAGTGGGCCGCACAATGGTCCAAGTGCATGTGTCACTGGTCGCATATAATTTACATATGACGTCACCAATGCAAACCAATCAGATTTAATGTTATGGTATTAGCAGATAATACTATTATTATACCTAGATGTTGCACACAATAAATAACAAATAAAAACTAACTTATTGACATTAGCCTTACAATAATAATCAGATAGTAATGCTCAATGAACATACACAAACTATACAATCACTTTAAGTTGCTATTTAATTCTGTATGACTGTATGACCCTCTTCAACAGCATCGCAATAGTCACCAAACAATCGCACAAACCAAATGCTTCAATAAGCACATTTTTACTCAGCTCTTTTTACAAACAACATTGAGCGCATTGTAATTACAATCTCTGACGATATCAAGCATTCTGTCATGTCGCAATCCCTCGCGCAGCATCGGATCAGCGCGCGCGCGCAGAGTTGGGCTCATTCCAGCCACGGGTGCGCTGATGCAGTTATTTTTATTGATTTAAAATACAAGTACGTCAAACAAACACATCGAATTCACAGTTCAGTCTTTTGAAATTGTTGGTTTTGCTTGTCAAGTTATTACTTTACTACAGAGCAAACAGGAAGGCTGCCCATCTCGCTCATTAACAGCAAACTGATTCTTCCATTCTCCTTACCTTTGCTGCTGATGCTGCGACTTGTCTTGTTTGCATGTGTTCCTTCATTGCATGTTCCACATTTAGTTTTTCTCCTCTAATAACAAATTTGACCATTTTTGAGCCCTAAATTTACAAAAAATAATGGCTACTGTTTGAATTCTTCCAAAGCGCGCACTTGTAGGTGTTCGTTTCGTTAACTGAGTGATTACATTGCCTGATGTCTGAAAATAATAAATGCTCGCCAAAATGATTTTATATGACAAATAAAGCCTTATAGCTCATTTGCATTTGTTTAAATCACTTTAATTTAAATTTGAAAACAAAAATAAATTGTAATGCTATAATTAATTAATCCCGGTGTCACCGGGGTTGCGTGTCGGGGATTTCGGGTGGCCGAAAATGCGGTTGTGCAGACGTGCACACGTCTCAATTTACTTTCACTTTCATTAGCAGCAATTCAGTAGCATTTGTTTTAATTAATCATGGGTTAATTTATTTTATTCTTAATAAAAATACACAAAACAATAAGACACTTGCTTGTATTACACACATCTTTATTGCAAAATGAATAATAACTTAACACACCATGCAAAAACTAAACAAAAGCACTTATGAAACACCTTTAAAGTGCATTTATTAACAAAACGAACCACTGCACACATCGTGCAAGTATCAAACAAGAAATTATATAAAAAAATTCACTATTCGTTAAATAAAGTGCCTGCTTTTGCATTTCGCTTTGAAACCAGATCTTCCGCCATCCTTTGCCAGTTAGCTCGCCTCACTCTCCTCAAATGATAAATGAAATCGGACACCGGCTGCTGCTTTACTGCGGCGCTCGTTCCGCTTACGCTAAATTACGAAGGCACGTAGTCACTAACTGAATTAAGTGCTTTATTGCTATAGGCTAAAACTTCAACACGATGGGGACGGAGTCGGTGGTCAAGTGCTATGACCGGTAGGTGGGTTAAACACCGTGTATCACCGGTAACACCGACTATCGCAACAAGCCTACTGCACAATACATGTGTTCTGATTTGGAAACTGCCCTCATGAAAAAATATGATCACATGCAAAACATGCAAGTTTGCATTGTGACCAGCTGCGGTTCTGGGCAGGTGGGGCAGAGCCCTATGAAAATATTCATCCAAAAAACAGACCTCTATATAAGCTGAATCAATAATAAATTGTAAATGTGTTCAGCACATTGTAAATGTAAATGTGTTCAGTGTTACAATTTACAAAACAGTGAGCAGGATATATGAAAATTTTACGTATGGCTTGTATAACGATACTAAGTGGGGAACCGGGTTCTTGAGCCCTCCCCAGCTCTACAGTTTTCCAATGTAAATCTGTGGTGAAAAATGGAACTGCAGCGTTCTCTAATCGAGAGCCATTGGGGCAGATTTCAAACTGCCCCACTTATTTTCACATAAGCTTGCATAAACCCCACTCCAGACCAAGACGATATGAATCCGCTTCAGCTATGTGTATATTAGTCTGCATTAGGTCAGTAGCTAGTTGGCATGTCTGTTCTTCCTATGTGGAGTAGCGTATCAAATTAATAAAAGTATGAATCCTTTAGTTTAAACGTGCTGTGTTTGGAATGAGAATAGACGTAACTTTCTTTTCCTCACTGGAATTCCTCCACAACTTGTAATATTTTAAAAGAGCATTCTGAGGCAGTAAGTGCTACATTAAGCCAATTCTATGTGCGTATCGTCGTGTTCTGCGTGTGTTCAGCGATTAGAATCTAAAGCTTGCAAAACTGTTAATCATAAACTAGCGCTAAGACACAGAATCTGCCCTACCTAAATTTACAATCAGGAGTTGCTACTGATTATACTGACTATACCAATGAATGTGGACATTCTAGAGAAAAAAATAATAAAAACCTTCAGATCTGGCCACATGTAACTTTTTTTCCAGTTTGAACAGAAAATGCAAAGATTCCTATTTCACAGACTGATACACGCACAAAGCCATAAGCAGAATCTATGTAATGACCATTTCAAAATTCCTCTAACCCAAAATTTTGACTGTTTATAATATACCATTTGCATGTTCTGTTTCAGGGCCTCTGGATGTGATTGATGTAGATTGGTCCAGTTTGATGCCCAAGCAAAAGCAGGAGCCCAGAACTCCTGGGGCAGCACTGCTGCGGTTCACCCCAGGGGCTGTGCTCCTCAGAGCAGGAGTGTCCAGACGCTTAGCTGGACCTCAGCTCCTTGCCAGAGTTAAAGAAGTGTGCTCCAGAGAGTTGGAAGACCCTAAAGGTGAATTGTGCGAATTACCTTTGAATGAATGCTACAGTTTTAATATAAATGAAGCTCTACTGAAATGCTAGTGTATTTTTTGTGGTAATCGATAATAGTTATACAAATAAATTTGACTATATAACAACTGAATTGAATCTCAAAATATGAATCCATAGATGCTGATAAACTCTTAGAGCATGATCTGGGTGCTCTAAACATGGCTGCATACAACAGAAGAATGGAGAGGGCCAACCTACTGAGGAGCCTGGGCCCTTGCTGCAAGGCGCTGTGTGCTCGCCGAGACATTGCCATACGTAGACAGCTCCTGAAAAATGACAAGGTGCTCTTATGGCCTTTAATTGGGGGAACTTCTTTGGTGTAACCAAGAGAAGTTAATATTATGAGTACCAAGAGAATCAAGAGAAGTTAATATTATGAGTATTTTATTAAATATATTTTAATTTAAATACTGAAGAGTATAGATGATAACTTCCATCCATTCCAAGCTTTCTGTTTAAATTTAATGTGATGGTGAGATAAAAAGACTAACACAAAGTAATATGCACTACAGTTTAAAAGTTTGGGGTCAATAAGATGTCTTATTCTCACCAAGGCTGCATTTATTTGCTCAAAAATATAGTAAAAAGGTAATATTACTATTTAATATAACTGTTTTCTATTTTATTACATTTTAAAATGTAATTTATTCCTGTGATGGCAAAGTTGAATTTTCAGCATCATTATTGCAGTCTTCAGTGTCACATGATCCTTCAGAAATAATTTTAAAATGCTGATTTGCTGCTCAAGAAACATGATCACGTTTTTTCATAAATAGAAAGTTCAAGCATTTATTTGAAACAAAATTGTTTTTGTAACCATGTTAGAAGTCTCAACTGTCACTTTTGATCAATTATATACTCTGAATAAAGGTACTCATTTCTTTCAACAACACCACCACCACAAAAAAAAAAAAAAACTTATATAAATCTCATCTTGTGAGGGTTGCTGTGGAATGTGTCAGTGACTTTAAAAGTGTTGCTGTTTTTATTATTAATAATTTTAAATAAGCCTAATAATTAGCTTAATAAAGGTGTTCATGATTCAGTATTTGGTTTAATTTGTCTGTATTCCTCATGTAGGGCACAACCAAGCAGATCTACACCAGCGCTCCAGTGGTGGACAATGAACTTGTGCAACTGAGTTTGCGTCTCTTTAAAAAGAAAATGGCTTCCAGCCAGTTGAGTGGACAAGAGAAGCCTGATTCAGTCTCTGCAGCCCAAAAACTCAGCACACCAGCAGAGCTGTGCGTCTCCTGAGCACGCTCAGTGAGTACAGTCTGAAAGAGCCGATCTCAGATTGCTGTTAACCCATACCATCAACGATTATTGTAACACACTGAAACTGCTTTTAAATCAGTGCTGATGGAGCATTGCTGCTCTAAACCTCAGAGGAACCACAGAACCATAGAGACTAGACATACTAGCCTGTGGAGATGCTGTCTAAGGTTTCATGACCCTTGAACTTTGAATCAGAAGTGATAACCATGTACTGCATAAGAACTTTGTCATTTACATTTGTTTTAGATAAGCTTTTTGTATTGTCAGATGTGTGAACAACGGTTGCTGAATGTTTGTGAGATATACAATGGGTACTTAAGATGTACAATAAAATGACAGTATTTGTTATGTGCATCTAACTTTTGTTCCCTTTGCTTGTCTGTTTTGTTTTGAAACTTTTTTTGTGATCAGTCCGTTTCAGCACTCTTGTTCTCAGTGATTCCTTGTTTTATTAAAAAGATTAAAGAAATGGGTAGTTTTGTGACGCTTGTATAAACCTTGTAGTTGCTTTAAAGTGCTATTTGTTATAAAACTATAAAATATCATCACAAACAGAATATTCTCTATACCATAAATTATATTGGTTGTAAATATTAACAAATGAGTGTATTCAAATATTGGCTTGTATTATTGGTGGTATTAAAAATAGGTGCCAAATGAATTATTCAAACATCTCTAATTTAAAGTGCACAACATTTTCTAAAAGATGTTTTTTTTCGATGGTTTCATTCTCTTCCGCATTGGAGTCCTCCCCTATCCCATCATGCTGTTCGTGATGGATGACGTGTCTGAGGAGTCAGATGCTGCTACGCAGGCAGCAGTTTCGCTAACGCTTGGGCTTAGTTATCACCAATGTCTGGATTTTGACACACGTATCTAAATTTTACGCATGTAAATACATCTAACGAATCCTTAACTAGTCGGTCGAGACAAAATGGTCGTGTTCCACCGTGTCCGTGTTGTTTTTTTGTTGCTTTTTGTTTGCGGGTCGCTACGGGACGCGTTGAGTTTCTATCTTCCTGGTTTGGCCCCGGTCAGCTTCTGTGAGAACGAAGCAAGCGAAAAAAACAGCGATGTACCAGACTGCAAGGTAAGTATTTACATTAATAAGCACAATAAATTATTTTGATAAAATGTATGAAATGTGTCGTGTTTATCTCTAACGAGGTCTCTGTGCTGCGTGATGCTAGCTCGATATGCTATTGATGTGTGTCAGTTGTGGAAACATTGCCTTTATGAAGATAAGAGCTAAACCTGCTCGTTTCACTGCTTTTGCAAACTTTTTACTGCCATAAAACGGACTTTCGCTACCGAGGGGTCTGTGAGGCCTGCAAGAGACGAGCTTCCGTTCCTTCTCATGTGTCTGTCTCTCTCAATCAGAGCTTTGACTAAGTCATTTCTTAAAAAAATAAAATGTATTCTTTAATTAGCCGATGTTTGTTCACACACAGTGGCTTCTTTTGTTGTTATTTATTTAAATAGAGCACAAAAGGAGACATTTCGAAGAATGTTATCAACTGACAGCCTCAGTCGTAATTCACTTTTAAAGTATGCTGATATTAACAGAACCTTCATGTTTGAGTGAACTAATCCGGCTTCACACCGCAGAATTTTGAAGTATATCTGAATATTTCTGAAGTAGAGCAAAAGTGTGGGTGCACACAACAATTAATAATTAAAGGTATTTACATTATGCATGGTGATGAATAAAAGAGGTCACAAATGAGTTGGATAAATCCCCAAAACTGTCATGACGTCATATTCATTATTTTATTGTTGAATTGTGTAATGCAATAGTGTGTTTAATATTGGGTGGGGGAAAAGCAGGTCTCGTTGGGGACAAATGTCAATTTAAACTGGTTCAACAGGTGTGACAGAAGTTTTTTCTCCTTATTTCCATATTCTTTTGTGGGGGTTGCTCATTATGCTCAGTGAACAATTGGATTGTTAAATGCCTTTCCTTTTGTAATGATTAACTATGATTATTGTGGTAGCCACTTTCCACCTAAATGCAATAGTTACTACACTAATATTTTATACTACAATATCATTATATCAATAAAATGGTGGTATCATCATCAAGAAAAATAAAATAAATCTTCTGAAACCTTTTTACAGTTTCGAGGCACCCTATATGAATGTGTTATGTTTTTACTGTAGTACCGTACTATAACTGTAGTAACTATGACATTTTGGTGAGGACTATGGTTCACATGGTAATTGTTTTTTCTAAAACCTTTATTCTAATCATTTATAGAGATGTTTTTGTACAGGCACCATTACATGACAGGAATACAGTGTATGAATACTTGCATGTCAAAAAAAGTAAATACTATCGATTTCAAACAGTGACACGTTATGGAAAGAAGTAAATACTGTGGACATTACCTTAACCTTTACTGCTTGTCTTTTCAACAGTCATTCATTGAGCTGTTTGTGAACAGGCTGGATTCTGTGGAGTCTGTTTTGCCCTATGAATACACAGCGTGAGTTAACAAAAACATTTTTTATTTTTTGTTATTGATGGCTAGTGTTATATATACTGTTAGTATTTATCAATAATCAACTTTTATTTTTTGTATTTTTAGTTTTCGTTTCAATTTATTTTCGTTTTTAGTAATTTTGTTGTGTGCTTTTGTCATTTTTATTAGTTTTTGTTTAAATATTTGTTTAGCTGTATTTTTTATTTTCATTTTTGTTTTAATCATTTTAGTACTTAAACTTGTGCTATTTGTTGCAGTGTTGCTAATTTTCATTTTCAAGTTTGTTTTTCCATCTATTATTTATATTTTATTTTAGCTTCATTTCAATGAATGAAAACAAATTTTAAAAGTTTTAAATTTAGTTAACGGACAACACTGAAGAAATCTTGCATGGTTTTGCTCAAGATTTGCATGACTTTTTGCATTGGACTTTACAAAGCTGAGGGAAAACCTGAAAAGGATGAAATAGAGTGAGGGTGTTGGCGAAATACTAGAGAGAATGCTGGAGAGGGAGGGGAGGAAAGTTTGAATGTAGAGATTTGTGCTCAGACTGTCTGAGGAGGGAGTGCTATTATGTTAACACAGAGGCCTTTCAGTCAAACCACCGCTGTATAATCGAATGGAGGCAAAAATGTCTTACTTTTCCTCACAAGACATTCAATATGGCATATGCTCTGCATTATTAATCAGCCTTGCACTTACTGTCTGCTCAAACTCCTGAGGTTGTTCTGTCTGAATTAACATGAGTACTCGTGACGGCTTTCTTTTAATAGAATACACTTAAAACAGCAAAAACAAACAAAAAATGTTTTGCTCGAGGAAAGAAGTATTTTCTTCTTTTTTTTTGTCTGATGAACACAAAGGAAGATATTTCTGAAGAGTTTAGGGGACCAAACAATTACTTACAGTTATTGACTTCCTTTGAATGGTTAGAAAAATAAAAAAAAACACTTGAGACATTTCTCAAAATATCTTTTTTAATGTTCCACAGAAGAAAGAAAGTCATACAGATTTGGAATGACATGGGGATGAGTAAATAACTAAATAATTAAAAAATAAAAATAATTTTTCAGTGGAACTGTAGCTTACTGAATTCCTCCAAGGTAGGGCTGCACAGTATTGAAGAAAAATGCGATATGCGATAACTCGTTAAATAATGCGATATTCGATATGCAATACGATAATACTTTGTGTAAAATAAATTTAATTTATTCAAAAACTGAAAATGATATAACCAACATACATGTTCCACATTCTTTTTGCGAGAAGAAAGCATTCCTACAACTTCTGAAAGTGAACAGCAGTGTTTTACTGTAGCATTACATAAAAAGTATAATTTTAACATCAGTGTAAACCAGGGGGGTTAGGGTTTCTGGTAGGCCTACATTAGGTTTATTTAAGAACAGAAATTGGATAATCAAATGTAAAAATAAAACACTGCTTAGTCTTCATTGTATGAATTAAATATATAGTTGATTCTCATTAAAGCTACAAAAGTTATTCAGTCAAGAGCAGTGAGTGATTTTCTCGTTGTCTTTTGTTGTTTGATAACCGTTAAGCACACAGATGGAAGGAGGTTTATTAGGTTTCTGTCAATTTAAGCTGCAAGGATCCAACATATTGTTACATGCACGTTCTTTCTCAACTGTTTGGTCCACCTTAGACATAACAGACTGTGTTTACATGAATACTGAGTAAGATGGGCATTTTGACATAATTTTGACCATATAAGCTGTGGAAGAGAACTGAATTCGGGATCATGCGCTGTCCGACATGCAGCTTTCTGTGTGCGTGAGTAATTCGCTTATTACATTTAAAGGTGCTAAAGAGGATGTTTTGTTTTATACATTTTTGCAATATTACTTGAAACTGTCTTTACTCACTGATAAAAGACTATTTATTAGGTGCACTGAAAGGAATAATATTAATATACATAATCTGTGCACGAAGTAGGGCCTTAAAAACATCAGCCAATCGATGATCGTGTAAACGATTGGCCCTCTGGCTTGTCAATCACTGCCATTACGTTCCTTGTGAGAGACGTGCGCGGATTAGCCCTCTGGCTTGTCAATCACTGCCATGACGTTGCTTGTGAGAGACGGGCGTGGTTGCGTGCTCCAGTAACTTTCCCAAATGTTTTTGTCAGGAGACAGGAGTAACAACTGCAGATTATGAGTTACCTGCGGTGAGTCTGACATAATGAATCCTCTAACACTACACAGCGAATGCCGGTGGTAAAAAAACACTCGTGTTCCAATACTCCTGCACGAGTTTTGGGAGGCGTTCCCTCGAACTGAGCTGTGAAGGAGTGGGGTTGTTCTTACGCATGCTCTCATTTCAAAAACTCACTAACAGTGTTTGGGTTCTCAGTCGACGAAAAGATCCTCTGTATCACCTTTAATTATATAATTTAATAACATTAAACATGTCACTCACAAGTATGTAACAGTCATGTGTCCAGTCTACTTTTTGCTGTCTACATCAACCTAAACTTGGACTTTTTGTAGTCTGTTGGAGTATTAAAATCATGCAGTAGTTATCGCATGCCTTTGCAATATTTCTATAATTTTGATATATCGAGCAGCCCTACTCCAAGGCTTCAAAATCAAGAGTTACAAATAGTATGTAATAATATGCACACAGAGAAGCACTTTAGATGTTACAGAAACATCTTTGTTGCAAACTGTACATATCCTATTTTGGTTACTGTGGATCTTACGGTGATAGAAAAAACCTCTGTAGCCCATGAATGTTTATTGTTTTAATGTTTGGGTTAATGTCAGTTACATTATTTGTTTCCTGAGCATACATTTTATAACTATACATAGCAAATAAAGTTGTTCACTAAGAATTTGAATCCATTTAAAATGCCCACACCCACCCAATAGTCAACTGTTTAGAGACTAGGCCAACTTTGCGAGGTGTGATCAAATATTGACAGTTTAACCGTCATGTCACCTGATAAATGATTAAACCGGAAATCCTGAATTAGAAGAAAAGTAAGAAATGCAGTAAGGAAGCATATCTGAAACCTAACCAGTCATACTGGACAGATTGACAAGTGGTAGATTTTCAGATTTTTATAACTTTAACACATTGTTTGTGTATGGTTTATTTTGATGGTTAATTGTGTCCAGAAAGCTTTATACTTCATTATTTTTAATCTTTCAGGTTTGATTTTTGTGCTGATCAGTCCGAGAAGCGTCCATCTGAGAACTTGGGTCAGGTGCTGTTTGGAGAGAGAATTGAGCCGTCCCCGTATAAGGTACATCACACAGCGTTCCTATGCTAGTAACACCAAGATAAATATAATACCAATATAAAATGTATACCTTAAGTGCAGCGTAAATCACTTGGGATAAAAGCAAATGTGTAAATGAAAATGCATGTCCACTCAAGCTCTGACTTTGTCCTTACATCAAAATGTACATAAAAATATTCTGTTCTCCTTATCATAGCATTTATTCAGTATCCTTTTTTTCTTCTAGTTTTCCTTCAACAAGAATTTGGAATGCCAGAATGTCTGTGTTAAACATTACAACACAGAAAAATTGGAGGATAAAGCCAAACTGGACTTCCTCAAGAAGGGAATGCTCCTCAATTACCAACACCACTGGTGAGGCAGTCACTCAGTCTCTCCTCTTCCAGCAGTAACACAGAACTACAATGAGGCGTGGCATCTCATGACTTATTTGTCTCTCTCAGGATTGTTGATAATATGCCGGTGACCTGGTGTTATGATGTGGAGGACAATCAGAAGTTCTGTAATCCTGGTTTCCCTATCGGTTGTTATGTCACGGATACTGGACGGGCCAAAGATGCCTGTGTGGTCAATGTGAGTAACACTTACCCACAACCTTTTCATAGGTCATATGTTGAGTGTTCTGTTTAATACAACTTAATGACAAGAAATGGTCATTTTCACTCACACAGGCTGACTTCAATGACAAAGACACCTTCTACATCTTTAACCATGTGGACATTACCATCTTCTACCACAAGGTGGAGAACGAGGCTGCTGGTGCCAGACTGGTTGCAGCTAAATTAGAGCCCAAAAGGTATTTAAGGCTCTATAGAAAATTCCAACTAGTAATATGGCAGCAGAGAAGAGCGCTGTTTAGCCATTTAAGATTGAACAAAAAACACAACAATATATTTAAATATTTAATTGTCAAATTGAGGATAATGATAGAATGTTTGTTAATTTGTACATATGGAGTGTTTCTCTCTCTTTTTAAAGCTTTAAGCAAACCAACACAGAAAAACCAGACTGTACAGGACCTCCCATGAGCCTGAGCAACAAGTTCAAAGGAGAAATCAAGATTCCCTACACCTACTCCATCAAGTTTTTGGTCAGTGATTTAAATACTTCCATATCAGCCTTAAAGGAATAGTTCACCCAAAAAATGAAAGTTCTGTCTTCGTTTACTTACCCTTATATTGTTCCAAACCCATAAGACATTTTCATCTTTGGAAAACAAATTAAGATATTTTTAATATTCTCTCATCATTTTATCCATCCATTGAAAGTTTGGTCAATCAACATTTTTAAGCTTCAAAAAGTACATAAAGACATTGTAAAATGAATCCATATGAATTGAGCGGTTTAATTCAAGTCTAGTGAACAGAGACAATCAGTTATTGCGATTAAACAGATTTTATTTTAGGTTTATAAACACACATAAACATTGATTACAACACATACACAGAGCACATTGAATAAGGTAAACAAACTCAACCATGTTTACCAAAGCTTCTGTTTAACATATTTGATGTGCTCTGTATTTATTCTGTTTGCAGAATAAATGCACTTTTGCAACCTATGTGACAATTCAATTGGAAAAATGAACATAATTTGGAATTATTGAAAATAATATTAGGAGTTTCGCTGTTTTATCTTTTAAAGTTTCTAAAGGTTTTACCAGTTTTCATAATGTTAATCAGTTGAAAATGATATAGCCACTGGGACGTTCTAAAACGCTTAACATGAAAACGCTTAACGTGAAAAAGCTTAACGTGGCTTAATTAACTAAGACAGTGTTATTAACAAACCAAACTTGGTAAACACCATATTACTGATTAAACCATACTATGTACAGAAAAGCAGATCCCAGAATATGAACGCAACACATTTATTTAAGCATTTTCCTCCCATAAAGAAAACGCTTAACGTGGCTTAATGTACTAAGATAGTGACATTAAAAGACCAAACTTAGTAAAAACTATACTAATAAAGCATAGCCTACTATACAGAAAAATTAGTTTGTGCAGAATTTGGTCTTTTAATATCACTGTCTTAGTAGCCTACATTAAGCCATGTTAAGCGTTTTCTATGGGAGGGAAACGCTTAACATGAAATTAAACGTGTTGCATTCAAAATCTGGGCTCAACTGCTTTTCTATACATAGGCTAGTATGGTTTATTAGTATGATGTTTGCTGAGTTTGGTATGTTAATATCACTGTCTTAGTACATTAAGCCACGTTAATCATTTTAGAATGTCCTTAGCCAGTTTTTTATATATGTATATGTATGAATATATATATATATATATATTCCAAACCCATAAGACATTAAAGAGCATTGTTCTTTGCTTTACGAATTTGCAGGGCAACCTGGATCTGTGGTTTGTCTCAGTTGCAAATGAATTGTGTTGCTTTAAAAATCTAATGTGAATACAGATTACACAGCGCTCACCAAAACCATGTGTTTTGTATTGATTTACCATCTAACAAAGTTATTATAGTTGGTTAAATGAAGTCGGTGTGCCACCTACAGGCCTTTTGGGTGCAGTGTAGGTTGGTATTGAACGTGCAAAATGGCCATTACTACATTACCCTTTTTGATAGAATAATCGTGATTAATAATTTTGAGCAAAATAATCATGATTGTCAGTTTAACCATTATTGTGCAGCCCTACTCTGTATGTTTATATGTGAATAAAAGCCTATGTTAAATCTGTTCATCATATAAAGTGATCTTATAAAGTCTCTTTGGAGGACTTGGTTTAAACCGCTCGATTCATATGGTTTACTTTTATTTCTTTATGAACTTTTAAAGCTTGAAAATATTGATTGCCTAAATTTTCAGTGTATAGTAAAAAATGATGAGGGAATATTGAAAAATATTTTGATTTGTGTTGTGTGAAGATGAACGAATGTCAAATGGGTTTGGAACGACATCAGGGTGGGTAAATGACTAATTTGTGTAAACTAAATAAAACTGAATCAACGTGTTTTCATCTTTTTTATTTTGTATAGTAGTTTTTATACAGTTTCTATTGCTCTTCGTTTCAAAATGAGAAGTGTTCTGCTTTTTTCCACAAGGTGGCGTACTGGTTTCATACCACATTTTCTGTAAAGCAGGGGTTTCCTGCTGGGGGTCTGCTTATTGTCGTCTAATAATTACAATTAAGTTTTTGTGAAATAAAAATATTAAAATACATAAAAATACAGTATTACATGAACTTCAACCAAAACTAAAGTTCAGCTAAAAGTTTCATTGTTCATTCCATTCTACACTATGTATTAAAATGATAGCATTTAAATTGTTTATCTAAAAGGCTTTGCAACCATAACTAAGTTTGTAAATCATTTGCAATCATAACCAAGTATGTAAATATGTTAATTTGGGTTTATTCACTATTATTACAGACCAGGTTTAAAATGCAACAATCATTTTGAACAGTGTCCCTGCTCTGTCTCTCTATCAACTAAGGGGTCCTTTAGCCTGTAAGAGATCGGAGACCCCTGCTGTGTTTTATTATGCCAGTGTTTCTGCAGAACTCTTGTATAACTGCTGGTTTGTTGTTTGCAGGAGGAAAAACAAATTCGCTGGGCCTCTAGATGGGATTATATTCTTGAGTCTATGCCACACACCAACATTCAGTGGTTCAGGTGAGAGCACATATCACACACTACATACATCATATGGCCCTGTCCAAAATGATACACTCAAAGCAGACTTGAGTTATCACAAGCTCCTCCTATGCAGTTGCAGTGCATTATAGAAACGTCCTTTGCAGTGCCCACACTGGTGTGGACTTCACTGCAAAATACATACTCTCCAATGTAGTGGGATTAATGTTATTACCAGGGAAGTGATTATTTATTTATTTTTTGTTTGTTTGTTTTTTCCCCCTGCATTAAAGGGTTAGTTCACCCAAAAATGAAAATTCTGTCATTAATTACTCACCCTCATGTCATTCCACACCTGTAAAACTTTTGTTCATCTTTGGAACACAAATTAAGATATTTTTGATGAAATCCGATGACTCAGTGAGGCCTCCATTGCCAGCAAGATAATTAACCCTTTCAGATGCCCAGACATATTTAAAGCAGTTAATGTGACTACAGTGGTTCAACTTTAATGTCATGTAGCGATGAGAATACTTTTTGTGCGCCAAAAAACAAATGAAAAAATGAATTTATTCAACAATATCTAGTGATGGGCAATTTTAAAACACTGCTTCGTGAGGCTTCGAAGCTTTATGAATCTTTTGTTTCGAACCAGTGGTTCGGAGCGTGTATCAAACTGCCAAAGTCACGCCCCCCAAGTGGTGAACCATTGAAATTTCGAAACACTTATGACATAACAAAGCCTCGTTTACTGAAATCACGTTACTTTGGCAGTTTGATACACGCTCTGAACCACGAAACAAAAGATTTGTAAAGCTTTGAAGCTTCATGAAGCAGTGTTTTGAAGTCGCCCATCACTAGATATTGTTGAATAAAGTCGTTATTTTGTTTTTTTGGCACACAGAAAGTATTCTCGTCTCTTCGTAACAATAAGGTTGAACCACTGTAGTCACATGAACTGTTTTAAATATGTCTTTAGAAGCTTTCTGAGTTTAATTATCTTGCTGGCAATGGAGGCCTCACTGAGCCATTGGACTTTATCAAAAATATCTTAATTTGTGTTCTGAAGATGAACGAAGGTCTTACAGGTGTGGAACGACATGAGGGTGAGTAATTAATGACAGAATTTTAATTTTTGGGTGAACTAACCCTTTAATACAGATCTCCTTTTTTTCCCACCGAAGTATGACCTACATGAATTGCATAAATTACTGCATTTTAGAATATCTGTATAACACATGTATTTCATGAAATAATGTCATAGCTTCTGCACAGCACTGCACAAGCCATCTAGCATCTCTGTGTGGAACACAGCCAGGGTTTAAAATGAACCCTCGGCAAGCACCAAATGCAAGTAAAATGAAACTGGTGCGTATATGACACTGTGATGGTCACCAGCTGGCCATTAACTGCCCATTGCGTGTTTGAGATTGAAGCACAGCACTAGCTATGTTTCCATCCAAAGTTGCGAATTTAACTTGTGCACAAATTTGTAATTCTGCATAAAACATTTACGAATAAAGCACTGTCTCCATCCAGTGAGTCGAAGAGAACAAATTCGTCACTTCCTGATGAACTGGCACTAATTATTACTCAGAAAAATGGAAGTTGCTGCAGTACAAGCCACTGTATATAATAATTTTTGTATATAATAAATTATTTGCCCCTCAGAGCACGCAGACAAACAGCAATAAACGCTGTCATGTTATCTTGCATTCAGATGCCTGGTGTTGGTGAACACAATCATGTGAGGTACTTCTGCGAGGGAATTATACCGAACCACTTTAACGACAGACTTTGCTCAGTCATTACAGAATGACCAAAACAGCATTTCAGATGCTGTGCAGCGAGATCGGTCCGCTGGTTGGTCCAGTTATGTTGTCCCATCGCAAAGTCACATGTGTTTTTTGAAGCGCATCAAGGAATTTATTTGGTAAAAGTGTTTCCATCGTAGTATATGCGCATGTTTTCGTATTGCATAAAAAAGTTATCTGACTGAGCGCATGTGCATTTCATGTGCATTTTTAGAATCTATGCGCATCTTTTTCTTTTACGCGATATCCCAAAATGCGCATAAAAATAGGTGGATGGGAACATAGCTATTGTGTTCATTTACATGTGAACAGCTCATGAGTCTGTGTTTTATTTGGTGTCTTGAAACATGCGTTTGAAAACGTGGACCCCTTGCATTTTGTCAGAAAATTTGGATCGCAGGGGCTGAGGGTGTAATTTGGCTCAGGGTCCATATCCTAATAAACCCATGATGTAGTTTAACATATAAAGCATGCATGCTCAGCTGTTCTGTTCTCTGCCACCAGTATCATGAACTCTCTGGTCATTGTGCTCTTCCTTTCGGGGATGGTCGCTATGATCATGCTACGAACACTCCATAAAGACATCGCCCGATACAACCAGATGGACTCTGTGGTGAGTTCTGCTCTGCAACTATCATGTCACTGTCTGATATGTGATCAGTCCTCTCATATGACATTGTGTATATGTGAGTGTGTTAGCTTGTATGTTTTAGTACAGCCGAGTTTTTGTCTTACACATAATAGAGCAGGGCTATTCAACTGACCAAATCCGGCCCGCCAGTCATCTTCATCTTCAACCTCCCTCCTCTTTTCCTGGCGGTGTGGCTACATTTGGCTAAATACGTGGCCGCAGTGGCGCCTGCAGCTGTACGGCACGCTCCTCCGACTGACTTGAGAAACGTTTTCCGTGCGAATATTTCAGCAGTTATTACACTGTGTTCCAAATTATTATGCAAGTGACACATCAGTAGGATTTCAGTACAATAAACATTCAGATTTGAGTTTTTCTAAGAAAGTGTTTGTTTGCTTATTTATCCATGTATTTTTAGATAACTGGTATCAATCTCAGACAAAATAATTTGCCAGGTCTACTGAGGTAAATGGAAACCCTACTTAGAGGTTGTTCCACATTATTAAGCAAGTCACAGTTCTCATGCAATATGGGGAGGAAGAAAGATCTTTCTAAAGATGAAAAGCATGAAATGGTGCAATGTTGTGCAAAAGGCATGAAAACAACTATTATTGTGTGAAAACTGAATGCAGATTATTGAAGAATCATAAGATTTGTGAGTGATTTAGAGCACAGCAGATCTCTGTCAGATAAAGGCTTAAAGAAAGTTTCTGTCAAGCAAGTTAATTGTACTTAAAGGGCAGCTATAAAAATGTTGAAATGTTGAGCAGCAAACAGGTATTTGAAGCTGCTGGTGTCTCTGGAGTCTCGAGAACCTCTCCATTGAGACTGGCAGTTATGTGAAAAATTGCATTTTAGCCACCATTTCCCAAACCTCACAAAGAGAAACATTTACAGTGGGTGTAAAAATACATTTTCAAACAGTTTTATTGCTGTGGTTATTTTTTTGCAGCATGGGACAGTACATAGTGCATTGTATTTCAGAAGGCACTATCCTTCTTTTTATACCATAGCTGAAAATGTCCAGTTATGAACTCCACATATCTTCCAGAAGTCATTTTGACACCCTCAGAGACCCTAAAGGGACCTTCCATCTCACTTCCCAATACTCCAGCTCAAATCATCACCTGCTAACTCCCTGCTGACATCAGTCTTGTTGGAACATGGTGGCCATTCACCAACAATCCAGAAATCCATCCATTTAGACCATCCATTGTAGTACGGCATTCGTTAGTGAATAAAACTATTTAAAAATTAGTCTTTATGTATTTCTAAACCCACTGTAAATGTTTCTCTTTGTGAGGTTTGGTTAGTGGTGTCTAAAATGCATCTTTATGCACAACTGCCAGCCTGCATGGAGAGCTTCTTGAGACTCCAAAGACACCAGTATGTTTGTCATCATTCGTGAATTAATCATTCTTTTGGCTCGTTTATTTCTTTTCCGTGAATTGGCCAAACACACATGCATAACGATCTGAAATGATTTGGATTCGTTCGGACCAGAATCATCTTAAGTTGTTTCTCGGTCAGTAACAATAAATACAGAACAAATTGCGCTGTTTTCAGGTGTTTCACTAGTTTACTTGAACTATGCAGCACGGAACAAAAGCTTAAAGGATCTGCATTTATTCCCGGTCCCGGATACCATTATTAAACTGCGACATCCAGTGAGAAGCGTTTCAATTCGATACACACCTCTTGGGTAAAAACCACAAATCAATCGATGATTAAACTAGTTTTAAATCAGATGAAACAGCCTCAACATTCTCAAAATTGATGAGGAAAACAGGAGAAACATTGTGTCATAAATGAGGAAATTTTAAATCCCCAAATCACCACCCGTACAAACATTTACCATGAATGAACTGTAGTAATTTACCATGGTTTGTGGAAATGTGGAATACTATGTCATAGCCATTTGTATTGCAATTTATTTATTAGGTGGGTAGGGGAATACATAATTTCTCTGTGAAGGTGTGTATAGTTTTTACCTGTGTTTAGGCGTTTTTTTTATAGGCCAATATAACATATCATAATATAATATCATTTGACAGTGGTAGTGAGTAGACATGTATGGTTTTACCTGTGGTTACCAAATCTCACAGTCAGAATATTTATTTAAGCCTATATTAATTATAAATAAAGTAATTCTTACCAATAAGACCCCCGGCCCACTTCAACTTTTTGATTTGATAATCCGGCCCTCGAATGAATCTACTTGAATAGCTCTGTAATAGAGTGTGTGTAGCACTCAGTGTGTTTGGTTTGTAAGTTAATGAGCATAACGTACAGAATGTGTGTATGTCACTCGTGGTTATATGGTCTGGATCATCTGCTGCCAACAATGAGGGTCACACTGACGAGGAGAGACAAGGATACACACACATATCCAGGGCTTAACAGTTGAACACCTAATGAAATTAAGATAATGAACACCTAAACTGCAGGTATCTAAACAACATGCAGTTGGTCATCTAGCACTGTTTAGATACAACACAGCTTCTAAAAAGACATGCCACAGCAGGGGTGTAACCCCCCCCNCCCAAAAAAACAAAACAAATTGTTAAATGCATCAATAACTTTTATTTAATAATTTTCCTTAAAAGGGAAAAACAATCCTGTTGTGCTTTTTTACATTTACAACTTTCTTTAGTGTGTAATATTGCTGTTTGAGCATGAATAAAGGTCTGCCAAGTTACAAAAAGTTACAAAGGGAGTTATTCTCTATATCAGTAAGCACTAGAGCTGCACGATTAATCGTTAAAAGATCGGAATCTCGAATTTCAGACACCCATCTGATCTTGTAGGCTAGTGTGAACAAAGTGAAAAAATGTATATTAAAATCTATATTGTTTGACGTTATATGAATCTTCAAAAAGATTACAGCAAGCCCGGCCCTAGTGCTGCCACTGGCTTTCACCCTTGACATGGGTCACCTTAAATACGCACACTTCGCATTCAGATCTCTTCATATCTTGGCATATTTAGCCCCTCCCATCTGGTGTTCGAGGTCACACAGGGTCAGGTTTGATACATCTGTTGCTTTTACGTCTTCTCTCTTTCCTGTCTCACCATGGCCCCTCCTCCTTTCACACACATCAGACTCATTAAGGCCAGATCGAGAGTGACACAGTGTATCATTGGTCTGAGCAGCAAACAGCGTCTTTTCTTTGATGTCTGAGAGCCGTAATTGGGCTGTAGACCCAAACCCACGCCTGAACTGGGTTCCGTTAGCTCCCTGCTATTGTTAAAGCCTCGCTTTTTCATTTCATCTTTTCCAGGAGGATGCCCAGGAGGAATTTGGCTGGAAGCTTGTTCACGGAGATGTCTTCAGGCCTCCCAGGAAAGGCATGCTGCTGTCTGTGTTTCTGGGCTCTGGGACTCAGATCTTCATCATGACATTTGTTACTCTCTGTAAGTGTATGGAGAGCTGAGCGGTAAATTCAGGCCTTATTGATAAAATACACTTTTTCCTTTTGTTTACTTTACTTTAGAAATGTGTCTGGCATAAAAAAGACACAGTCAGATGTCTAAAATAAATATACAAATGTCAGAATAATGTTTTGATTAACATTACTGACAATAAAAAACATGTTAGATTTATATTTTTCTAAAATGCAGTGTGACCAGTGTAGTAAGATGTTTGGACAAATCTTTTTATTTTTTTTTTTATCATTTATGATAAAAGTAATATGTTACCAAAAATACAAGAAGGATAAATGTTCGCTTTGTGATGGCTGATGGCTGGAATTTGATGAGTTTTTGATACACATTGTCTGAATTGACTTTTTAAGTGTGTCAAATATTATAAATGTATGCAACCCTGAACTTGACAAAGTTTTCCTCTCTTTCTCTCTCTCTCTCTCTCTCTCTCTCTCCCTCTCTCCTCATCCTTTAGTTTTTGCCTGTTTGGGTTTCCTGTCACCTGCCAATCGTGGAGCTCTGATGACATGTGCAGTGGTGCTGTGGGTGCTGCTGGGTACTCCAGCTGGTTATGTGGCTGCCCGCTACTACAAATGTAAGTACACATCAGAGGTATGACCTTTGACCTCTGATCCTCCCTTCATTAGGGCTGTCTGCAGTTCGTTAGATTTAATTAGTGTCAAAGGAGCCCTCTACCCAAACAGGCAGGCATACACACCCCTGCTGCTTTTTTGCTTTAGCTGTGTTCGACGGCTTGTGCAGATTACAATGAGAGCTTATTCTTCATTTTCCAGACCTGCCGTGTCCTACTATGATATCAGTTGTAGATCCATCTTCTGAGCTCTTGTCTGTTTTAACATCAGTCATACAACAGATGTTTAATTGTCCCCTTTGATCTTCTCTGTTTTTCATCTGCTTATTTCTTGTTAGAAACTGAATCATAAATGAACATTTATGAATTTACTTCTTTTAATTGGTCCATCAGCCATCCCCCCCACCACCACCAAAAATGTGATGCACAGGATTGTGGGAAATAATAGGCTGCACAGAGTTATTAGTTATTATAGTTAACTGAAACTAAAACCATAAAAAATTGTTAATTGAAATAAACGTTAAAATGTTTATTTTATTTTATTTCAGCTAGCTGCCATTTAGTTTAATTTGATAAATTTTAT
>RJVU01023003.1:509753-554619 GCA_003731715.1 Anabarilius grahami
GGAAACTATAATAGTATCTAAAAGATAATAAAATAACAGAGGCAGCATCCCAGTGCTTATGCTTTTGGTTTCTTGGTTTCCCATTGCTTGCCTCACAGACTACTTCCCAGTGTCAGTCAAAAGAGCAGACATACAATCCACATGTCCAACTTAAAAAATATTACAAAGTGTTTTCCAAATATAAATGTGAAATGAAAGGTGTACTGTTTTGGGTGGATTTTTGAAGTATGTGTAAATGCGTTTTCATCTAATATTACCCACAACATCTTGTGAAATGGAAGAGGAGGAGTTAATGTTCTCTTTTGACTTTTTAAGAAAAAGTAATATGACAGTTTTTTTCAATTTGAATCTAAAAGTGGTAAAAAATGATTTCAGTGAATTCTAACATCGTTTTAAGATGTTAAATTGACAGTCAGTAATGAAATGAACAAAGAATCACACTACAAAAAAACTCTTCAGAGCTCAAACTCAAATACACATAGAAGTGTTTGAAAGCAGCTGCCTATCAGCGGGTACTGAATGGAATCAGTTCTCTGTACTTCTCCAAAACGGTCACATTTTTACAATTTCAGTATCGACTTGGTGCCAAAGTACCTGTAATTTTGACAGCACTAATTACTGAACGTGGTAGAAAAAAAATCGATTCTCCGATCCATCGCAATTCTCTTTAGTGATTGAGTTTAATTTTTAACCACCAGTGCACGATGACACTATGTGCTCTAGAAACAGCCGTATTCTGCTTGCTTCAAATTCCACACACACACAAAAACCCTTCCATAAAATACACATCCATAAAGTTTGAAAAGCTTGAAATGAATTATAATCGCAGACTTCATTGCACAGCATATGCGCTGTGAGAAATGTTATGCTTATGATGTGTGGTCTTGCCCCCTGATATTTCAGTGTTTTGTCTTACAGATGCTCCAGGAAGGCATCTTTTATACCGTTTGGATTGCAGTAGGGCTGCCCCCTAATAGTCGAATAACCGTTAGTCGACTTGAAGAGGCTTGGTCGACCAAGATTTTATTAGTGGGTTAGTCGCAGGAAAAAAAAGAAAGAAAAAAAACTCCACAGGAAGTGCCAAGGTCACGCATTCCTTGAGGGAGAGATCGTTAGCGGCAGGAAATCCAAACATTCGCCTATGATTAATCGACCTCAAATATGGCTTATCACTTGAAACATGTAAGTAGTAGCAACTTTACAAGTCCGTTCGCTCTAATGTTAGCCTAGTCCTAGATAAATGTGCGTTATTTTTTGGCGCATATCCAAATAATATGCAGTAAACACGCTCTACACACACAGCTTGCGATCACTGCATTTAAATTAAGAGTAATGCATAGATAAGAGTAATGCAAAATGTAACGGGTCTACTTTTATTTCTGTAAACTCACAATAATAGCAAAACGTTGTGCTTTTATAAAACAATGAAAGCAATCAGGATGCGATTTCTGCTCTCGGTCTCAGTGAACTTGAGCACCTAACAAACATGAACCGAGCCAAATCAAAAGGAAAATAAATATTCTCAGATTATGCAATCCATATGAAACTTGCATATATGCGCGTCCACTACTGTGGAGATGACGAGTCAGCATCGTTGACTTAATCTCTGCAGCCGAAAACAGAGAAAACATTATCAGTAAATTATTGACATGTTTAGAAAGTTTCCTTGCCGTTTTTTCACGACACATAATCGTTATGTTTGCCAGTGCGCTGAGGCAAGCTTTATGCGAGTTTGAGCGCTGATTAGGCTAATTACATAGAAGATTAAAGGCTCATTATTATGATTTATGGCTTATTAATATAAATGTGCGATTAGTCGACTAATGGCTTAAATGAACGACTACTGGTCGACTAGAAAAATCTTTAGTCGAGGGCAGCCCTAGATTGCAGTAGGACTATATAGTCAATACACAAAACTCACTCACTGACAGACGGCTGCTTTCAAATGCTCACGTTAAATGCATTTGCATCTCAAAATGCTTTTATGATGAAAAATAAATGTAAGCAATATCAGTTTTGTTTTAAGGGATTAGACAGAAAGGACTTTTGACATCTGACATGTCAAAATAGATCTGTACATTAGTGTGAATGCAGCCTATTAGATCTCCCGCTGTCTATGATCATCGTCATCAGTAATAATCAAACCGCATTAAATCTAAGAGAAAAATCATTTGCTGCTCTTGACTGGAAAATGTTCAGATACTTAAAGCACTAAGGCCTGTTCACACCAGGAAAGATAACTATATTAGCGTCCACACCAGCGGATTATAACGTTCTGTTTATTTGAAGTACGTGCTGCAGTTATGGCATCTGCCGCTTTAAATGCTTGAGATCTTTAAAGCAGGATACATTCTGATTGGCTGTCAATGTTTTTTCATCAGATGATAAAAATCATTCTAAAAGTGATTCCAACGATATTGTTTCTCTGTGCCGTTATTATTATAGTTGTGGTGTGGACTCTGCTATTCTTTTATATTTAGAACGATTTTTATTGTTGTATTTATCGTCCTTAATATGACTGGGTCTTTAGATACTTAAAACACTGTTTATAACTTGTACTATGTTTCTTTGTTTCTCTTTATTATTTACTATTTGCTTGAATGTTTTGAAGCTTTATTTAGTTAGCTAAAATTCTCAACAAAATTGTTTTAATTTAATTTTTAATTAGTAATTATGGCTGCACTTTATTTTACAGTACGTGTATTTACATGTACTTATAGTGTACTTATTAAAATACTGAGTAATATAAGGTAACTACAAGGGTTAAGTTTAGGTTTAGGTGTAGGTTCGGGGTTAGTACCTAGTTATTACCCAGTTATTATAATTTCTGTAATAAGTACATAGTTAATGGGGGAACAGGACTGTAAAATAAAGTTCTACCGTAATTATTTTAAAAAGTACTTATAATTACATAAGTAATTAAATAAAAAATTTACAAATAAATGTAAGATTTAAATTTGGTAAACTAATTAATAAGACAAAAAAATATAGATCAAGAATCGTTTTGGAATCGGATCGTGACTCCCAGAACCAGAATCGGATTGGATTGTGAGTGCCTAAAGATTTCCACCCCTACTAATTACAAGTAAAATCTATAATTTTAGAGCCTAGTAGAAGTATGTGATAAAAGATGCACCTCAGATGCTAGCATATATTTAGAAAACACTTTTTTTTTTAATGCACCTATTTAAAGAGGAGGTTCAGTGGTTTTTTTCTAGGCTTGATTGTGTTTTTGGGGCGCAGTTTAACGCAGTTTAGTCTTAATGCTTAGTTTTTTTGAAAACGCTCTATTTTTCATATATTTTACCTTTATTCTACACCTCTGTTTCCACTGTCATATGAACGGCTCGTTTGACTTCCTGCTTCTATGAAGCCACTCCCTCCGAAATACGCAATGTGCTCAGATTGGTTAGCAGGTTGGTAGCTGGCCCAGTGTATCATGATTCGCTGAAGCGTCCGGAAACACCACGCCCCTTACCATCCGTAGTTAGTGCTTCAGAGGAAATGTAAATAATGGCGTCTATATTGCTGTATCAAATTGAGCCGAATCAGACCCAGATGAAGAGGAAAAAGCAGAACCTCTGCAATCGCGGCTTTTAAAGGAGGTTTATGAATGGTATTTCATTTTGTATTTGTGTCAAAGTGTTAAGATATGCTGTCACTGCTGTTTGTTAGCTTTCAATATACAGTTTTATCCTGATTAAAGCTTTACTGTAGCCGAATACATGACTGAGTAGTCGCGCATTTTTGTAAAGGTATCGTTTAATTTACAGCATGAACAACTGTTTGTCTATGAACAGAGAAGTTTGTTGGTGTTTGTAGAATTTAGCTAACTGGCTAGCGAAGCAAAAACAAGTTGGTCTTTGTTTATGTCCTTGATGCATTAAAAATAGCAACAGAACTATAACATTACGTTTAAAAGACATGTACAAACAATAAAACGTACTTACAGTTTGAAGCCAATAAACAGCAGCTTCTGCTTTTAAAGTGGGAACTGCTCCTTTCAGTAAAAGCCTTTGTGCAAATCCAGCATTGAACTCGTGTAGATTCTGGAAGCTGTCTTCAGCGGCGCATCCAGTGTAGAAAATATCACAGATCATAATGGGTTCTATATCTTTTGACGCGTCGCGTCGCGCAGCTCGCGTTCGGTGTAAACAACTCTTCCGCTTCCATTATACTGTGCCACATGGCCTTGCCCACTTTGTTGCGTGTTCCCGGGGGCAGTGTTTATGTTAATAGCAAGGGTTTATGATGTCACCAACCCGGGAAGAAGCTCGTTGTAGTCCAAACTGCCCGTTTTTGTAGGCATTGAACTGCCATAACTTTAAAAGACAATATCTCCGTTTGCATTGAACTTTCAGTGCTGTAACTTTGCAGACACTGTTTATGCTCCAGCAGCAACATTACACACCAACTAAAGTTAAAAAATTTAAATCGCAATAAACCACCCCTTTAAATGTAAAAGAAATGAAACATGAACTCAGGTCATTGCTAGCAAATTCCTTTATTGAATACAGCACTATAGTATCACATTGACCATATGTTCTCTTTGTGGTTTAATATTTGGTTTGTATCCTTGTTAAAATGTGAGGTCAACTGGTCTCTCTCACTTTTTGCAGCCTTCGGTGGGGAGAAGTGGAAGACCAACGTTCTGTTGACAGCATTTCTCTGTCCAGGGTGGGTAAATGAAAAATTCATCATTCCCTTGAATTTAAATCCATAGATTTCATTTCATTAAGCAGTTATATTGTTAAATGTAACAGTTTATGGGAGATTTGGTCCATTTTGAACTTGCGCTTTGAAATGTAGCTTGACTAAATATAGCTTGTTGTTAATAATAAATTGACATGCTTCTTCAGGGTGGTGTTTGCTGATTTTTTCGTAATGAATCTGATTTTGTGGGGCGAGGGTTCATCAGCAGCCATGCCATTTGGCACTCTGGTGGCCATCCTGGCTCTGTGGTTCTGTATCTCAGTGCCCCTCACATTTATCGGAGCTTACTTTGGTTTCAAGAAAAGCGTAAGCATTCTTTGCTTTCAGATTGTTTCCCAAAACTTAATTTTGTTTGTTGTAAAATAATCCAGAACCCCATCCAAATTCTCTCATTTAATTGAAGTTATAAATGTGTTATTTTTGTATAAAATCAGGGCATTGAACATCCCGTGAGGACTAATCAGATCCCCAGACAGATTCCAGAGCAGTCCTTCTATACTAAACCTCTTCCTGGCATTGTCATGGGTGGAATCCTGCCATTCGGCTGCATCTTCATCCAGCTGTTCTTCATCCTTAACAGCATCTGGTCAGTGCTGATGTGAAGTTCATGATGCACTTTAGAATCAGGGTCCTGTTCTGTTAGGCTTTACGAATACCAGAGCATGAAACCAATAGGTTTGGGTTTACAAACTAATGTAAATCATTGATGTTGCAGGTCTCATCAGATGTACTATATGTTTGGCTTTCTCTTCCTGGTCTTCATCATCCTGGTCATAACCTGCTCTGAGGCCACCATCCTCCTGTGCTACTTCCACCTGTGTGCTGAGGTGAGAGTACATACATGTGGCCATATGCATATTTTGGAGAATTGTTTATTTTATTTTATTAACTTGTTTTGTGAATGTGTCATCTCTCAGGACTATCACTGGCAGTGGCGTTCCTTCCTGACCAGTGGATTCACAGCTGTTTATTTCTTGGTCTATGCCATCCATTACTTCTTCTCAAAGCTACAGATCAGTGGACTTGCCAGCACCATTCTTTACTTCGGCTACACCATGATCATGGCACTCATCTTCTTCCTCTTTACAGGTCTGTGTGTGTGTAGAGCAGGAGTGTTGAACTCAATTTCTGCCGGGCCACATCAGGGTTATGTGTGCCCGCAAGGGCCAACTGAATATCTAAGACCAATTTCATAACTCATTATTTCATAAGAATTTCACAAAGCTTCTTTTCTTTTCTTTTCTTTTTTCTTTTTGAAAAAAAGCACCAAAGCATTCAATTCTAGTTATTTTGAGTAGTCTATTTATTTATGCATTTATTTTCTTTAACCATATTATGTAACAAACTTTACAATCAGATCATGCTGCAGATCATTTAATGTAATGTAATTTACCTTATATAGGTCCTTCCCTGCTAAAGTGTAAACATTTTTAGCTATAAAAACTGTTTACAGTTTGCTTGATGACAATTACAAACTCAATATATTGATACCTTGTTTCATCATGGTAATTATTAAATAGACACTTATTGGTTTTATTTAGAACTTTCTTCTCTGTAATCAGTAGTATATATATAATGTACCGCATTGACACTGCACACTGTATCACTGACATAACATATGGTTTTGTTTTTTCAACTCAACTGAAATTTCTGATATTCAAATTCACAAATACGTGTAAGCAAGCAATTGATCACATCCTGAACGTTCTAAACACATCGGTGATCATACGTATCAAAGGTTTAATATTCACAAGGAAAGCACTAACTGATTGATTGTGAAATACTAAAACTGAGAAGTTTCATTCATACGTTTCTGAAATTAACTTTGCAGGCTAAACAAAATTAGGTAAAAATATGACATGACCAGGATCACAATATAATGAAATTATTTTGCGGGCCTCATGAATTGAGGTGGCAGGCTGGTTTTGGCCCACAGGCGTTGAATTTGAAATTCATAGTGTAGAGAGAGAGCTTTGTTTGTGAAAGCCTTGCACATGCTATTCAGAGATGCGTCCTGGAAATCATGGAATTTTGTGGTGCAATTTTCATGGAAAATTGTGTTGTGCTTTTTACATAATTAAAAAAAAGTAGCTTTAGAGAGATTAGTTTGTTATATCATGATATGCTATATCATGATAAATACTTTTAAGTCATCCTAAGGGCCCACTTGGAAGTTTGTGGCCCCCTAGTGGGTCCCGACCCCCTGCTTAAAAACCACTGGTCTAAACAAATTGAATATTAGTTAGCTGTGTGACTGAATGAAGAACCTTGAGTTTTGTGTGATTAAATGTGGAATACTCAAGGGTTTACTGACAGGTGTTGTTTTTTGGCAGTCACTTGATAGATTGCAGTTGTAGTCATCAATAACTCATGTATTAGTATATAAATATTTCAAAACAAGGATATTTCTTGGACAGGTGTCGGCAACCATTTTGGCATCAAGAAACTTTCAAAAATGGCACTTTATCACTGTGCTATCAACCCTTTGAGTTCAGCTATAACTTTTTCTCCTTTTTTTTTAAACTAATGGCATGTAAAATTGTGGGATGTTTTGTTCCAAACATTCAAAGTTGGGAGACTGTCTTTATGTGCCATTTTGAGTGAAGAGAAAAGTAGTGCTTCAGGTAATATTGTGTAGTGTTTTAGTAATCTCGATCTCATTTGTATTTCTTGCTTCCAGGTACAATTGGATTCTTTGCCTGCTTTTGGTTTGTCACCAAGATCTACAGCGTGGTCAAAGTGGATTAAGTGAAAGCAATCTCAGATGAGACTGAACTCTTCTCCGCCCAATGTGAGATCCCAGAGGGAGGGACCTGAGCGCTGTTTAACTTACTCTGTTGCCACAGCGACCCTGCTTTACACCAACAACTCTGAATCAACAAATTCCATTTACTTTGCTGTGTATGTGTGCGTGTGCATTAGTAGTGCATATTCAACCATTTGAAGAAATCGACACATCTGCTTCTTTAGTTGGAACGGAATACAGCAAACATACACATTGGCCATTGCAACTCGCTCGAGTAATTATGATTTTGAGTTGTCCCTTGTAAATATTACTTACTTTTCTCTTTTGCTAACATTCAAATGGAGAGGGTAATGCATAAATCACAGAGAAAACTAGCTCCAGTCACTGAATCTTCAAGGTTTCAGAAGTATGATTTTGTAAATAGCATTTTTTCCTTAAATGCATAAAAAAAAAAAAACTAGAGGTTAAAAACAGAAGGACTTCATTCTTTGAGTTGGTTTAAGAGTGAGGCTGTGTGAATTTTCTTTCATCATGTTGATACTGTACAATTACTGCTTGCGTATACTCGTGTATAACCAGTGGGGGGAATGTCTATTTAACTTTTTGTTTGGTCTTTTTTCTTTGTTTCTGTTTATGCCTCAACACATTGTGTGCCTCATTATCACAGAGGAAAATCAAGACATTTTTTTCGGATAAGAACAGGTTTGTGAAAATGTGAAGTGCCCCGTCCATACACAGGGGTGCTGGTGTGAAATGATTTCCTTTGTATATACGCACAGCATTTAAACGTGTGTCCATAAAACTACATTAGCTTGGTTGGTCACTCAGTTTTGGTTTCTGTCTTCTCTGATTTTGAGGTAATGAGATTACAAGAAAAACATTAAAATATTAGAAATAAAACCTCCTTGTCTCCAAAAATGTTAATTTACGTGTTTGTTTTCATTAATGAAGTTGTTCTCTGTCTTGATAATTTGTCCTTTTTTCTTTTACTATTTGTATTTTGCGATTCCATAATGTCAAACACTTTAATAAATGACAGGGAAAACATTCTCTACAAGTATAAACTGGCTTGAGACCATCAGCGTAACATCTTACACTATTTCACTAGAATAGGGTCAGCACTTTTTAGGGCCCAAGGCGAAGGCCCTATTGTTTTCTTTAGGATTATTATTTTTTATTTTTTTTTCCCGACTATTCGGGCACTTTTGGGGCCCTTACCATGCTCGAAAACTCATGAAACTTGTCGAATCTTCACGCTCTAGCTCACAAGCTTTTGGTGTGGAGTAGGTAGTTTTCTCCTGTCGTTACGCACGACTCATGTTTCAAGTATTCTGAACAGAGGCACATGGACCTTCTATCGAGCAGGGAACCCACTCTACGGAGATTGGCTCCTCCCCCCTCAGATAGTGGGCATAATATGGATGAGATTCGGACAGGCAACCGTTGATCTATTCGCCTCGCACGAAAACACCCATTGTCCTATGTTCTTCTCGCTATAATGTGGACGCCCCCCTTTGGGTAGACGCACTGGCCCACCCATGGCCCAAAGTGCTGCTATATGCTTTTCCTCCCCTATGCCTGATAATTCCCACACTGGCCAGGGTGAGAGAGAAGGGCCTGTCTCTCATTCTGATAACACCCAGGTAGCCCAAAGCACCGTGGCTGGCAGAGATAATCCCTCTGTTTCTATTATATGCCCAGCCGTGGCTCCTCTCCCTCCACACAGATCTATTATCTCAAGCGAACGAGAAGATTTATCACCCACACCCGGACAGGGTGGCTCTCTGGCCCTAGCCCGTGAGAAGACAAACTCAAACACGTAAGGGCATCCCCCGCGTGTGGTTGCTACTATACAGAATGCCAGTGCCGTTTCTACACGGCCTTTATATGGTTTTAAGTGGCAAGTGTTTGAAGGGTGGTGTGGTTTCACATCATATCGGTGCTCAGTTCCTGATATTTTGTGTTTCTTACAAGACCTGATGGATAAAGGCAGGTCTTTTTCCACTATTAAGGTCTACCTGGCGGCTATTACTGCCTGTCATGTGGGCTTTGAGAGCTCAACGGTCAGGCAGCATCCTCTAATCCGCAGATTTATGAAGGCTGCCTGTCGTTCTTTGCCAGTCATCAGGAGAACTGTTCCTGAATGGGACCCCTCCATGATGCCCCTTTTGAGCCCCTGGGAAGTATTTCCCTAAAGCTGCAGTCCTTCAGGGCAGCTTTGCTTTTGGCCTTGGCTTCAGCTAGATGTGTCAGTGAGCTGCATGCATTCTCAGTTCATTTCTCATGCACTAAATTCTCTCTTAGTAGAAGATACGATTTTTCTTTAGCATAACCTGGCTTTTATGGTTAAGGGCTTCCCTGCATTCACATCGGAGGTGTTGGAGCAATCCGCTTTTCAGCCTCCACCTTTTTCCTCCGTGGAGGATCAAAGGCTGAATGCTCTGTGTCCTGTCTGTGCATTACAGACCAGTGCTTTCCGGACGAGCGATCTGCTCTTTATTTCATGGTCGCCCCCTCACAAGGGGAGTCCCATATCTAAGCAATGCGTCTCACATTGGCTTGTGAAAGATATAGCTGTGGCATATGAATCGATGAGCGCAGCCCCCAGGAAACATCAGAGCTCATTCCACAAGGGGCTTAGCCACCTCATGGGCCTTGTTCAGGGGTGTGTCATTGCAGGACATCTGCTCTGCTGCCAGCTGGGCGTCTCCTTATATGTTTGTGCGCTACTACTGGGTGTCACCAGAACCTCAGTAGCAAATTCAGTTTTAGGGGTGGGGTCTTCATAGCCCCGCCTCTTTTTATTCCTTTCTCCCTTGCTATTTACACATTGTAATAAAGGAACAAGTGGTGAATGGGCCGGCAGGACGCGCACATTCCTGTCACCTAGTATGCATTTACAGGGTGTGTATGTATGTGTTGCTGGATTTATTTACATGTGTGGGCCTCATACTTGTTTCATGTCCTGCCTGTGCACAGCAGTCATATGTGTGCATCAGGGTTGCCAGGTGCATGATAATGGGACGTATCAGGCACCACCCCCTTGGGGTGACCATGTTTCTCTGGCTTACAGAACCTCACTGTAAGTGTATTGGGCAATCGGGGAGCTGTCCATCTCCCATAGGTGGATCTCGAACACGAGATGGTGAAAGAGAACAATAGGTTACTGGAGAATAGAGGCGTGTGCAGCCCATATATGCTCTCAGGTAAGGGGATGGGACCTTTTTGTTTTTGACAGTCGTGGGGCGAGACTTTACTTATTTCAGTGTAACCTCAAATGTCATTGGTCAATTCAGTTTTTCCGGAAGTCTGTTGTGATTGGACGCCTGTTGTAAAACAATTAGACATGGCTTTATCAATGGACCAGATGCAAGTGAGTTAAACTTTATTTATTGACTGATTGATTGCATTATTATAATATGTCCTTACCAAATACTAGCCTATAACTTGATTTATTATTATTTTTATGGAGCTGTAGCTGCTGGGGGAAAATGAGAACACATAGTTATATTTGCTGTAGTTCACCGCTACATTACCACTATATTTCCACTAAACAGTATCTATGTTTACCCAGCCAAAATTATATCAGTTCTGAGAACTACAGAAATGTGAAAAGTGTCCATTAAATAGTTGTAACTATGATTCTAAATCCAAAATTGCTTCATGTGGCTTTGGATGAAAAGATAAATCACTTGTTCATATCAATAAGGAATTTTGTTGTGTAAGCTTTTTGTTATCATTCTTTGTAATTCTTAATATATTGTCAGGTTAATATATTTTCCATTAAATATAGTATAAAAGGGTTTCAGCACTTTACCCTGTTGAAAGGTTGTAGTTAAAGTTAAGATACAGTACACAGTATGAATGATTATACTCCTCTGAAACCCAATTTAGAAATTAATCATAAAATCTAGGACTCGTTTAGGTTTTTTTTTTTGTTTTTTAATAACATTATGTTCAGATGTGGTCCGTTGTACTCATTTATACTGTGCACTGTACTTACTTTGAACTTAAAGGGTTAGTTCACCCAAAAATAAAAAATAATGTCATTTATTACTCACCCTCATGCTGATCCACATTCGTAAGAACTTCGTTCATCTTCGGAACACAAATTAAGATATTTTTGTTGAAATCCGATGGCTCAGTGAGGCCTGCATAGCCAGCAATGACATTTCCTCTCTCAAGATCCATTAATGTACTAAAAACATATTTAAATCAGTTTCATGTGAGTACAGTGGTTCAATATTAATATTATAAAGCAACGAGAATATTTTTGGTGCGCCAAAAAAACAAAATAACGACTTGTATAGTGATGGCCGATTTCAAAACACTGCTTCATGAAGCTTCGGACCGTTATGAATCTTTTGTGTCGAATCATGATTCATCATCGCGTGTCAAACCTCCAAACTGCTGAAATCCCATGACTTTGGTGCTCCGAACCGCTGATTCGACACAAAAGATTCATAATGCTCTGAAGCTTAATGTAGCAGTGTTTTGAAATCGTTCAGCTCTTTTTTCTGCAATAGCACTTAGTATGTGTACAGTGTCTAATAATTGGTCCTCAGTGTTAGACTTTGAGTGAAAAGCCTATGGATAGTTTATGGGGATGCACATAAATATATTGTATACACACACACACACACACACAAAGAAAAAAATCATACAGGCTTGCGAACCCAACCATGCACATGCAAACATTACACTTTTCACTCATACACACGCACACACATTCATTTATTTATTTTTAGATTTTTATCGTATTGACAGCTCAATTACACATTTATTCATTTTAAATTAATAATTAATAAATTTAAGATCATCATGTTTGCAGCAAACAATGGATTTCAGACCTTGTGGAGTAATAGTAAAAATCAAGGGTGTAACTTGGTTTGAAATGTGGGGGGGACACATGCCCCCCTGGAAGAAAATTTTGTACATTTTAAAGATAAATTCATTCATCTGGTGAACTGTGAGAGTTCAAAATAAAGAGCTCCAACCCATGTTCAGTGTGCAAACTGAACAAAGAAAAAGTCTGTGCATTGAGTTGTACCTAAATCCACTGTTAAAAATAAATCATCCACTTGCCAACCACCCGATGATATTCTCTGATTTAGATATCTGAACCTGATCATCCCATTACAATTATTCACATTCTCAGTGTTAAGCATGATGATATGGTAACATATCACACTGAAGTAGGTTCCTTAAATGAATGTTCCCTTCAACCTTAAATTGTTTCTGTTTCATTACATCAGAGATCTTGAACCCTGCTCCTGGGGACCCACTATCCTGGAGAGTTTAGCTCCAACCCTAATCAAACACACCTGACGCAGCTAAACAAGCTCTTCAGGATGGCTTGAAACTACACATGCAGGTGTGCTGAAGCAGGTTAGAAATAAACTTTCCAGGACAGTGGGTCCCCAGGAGCAGGGTTCAAGACCTCTGCATTACATCATTGTAGGAAAACACTCTTATCAGAATAATGTCTGTTAGTTAAGCTTGTGTATATTTTTAGTTAAAGCTGTTAAGTTATATATCTTAAAGGAACACTCCACTTTTTTTAAAAAAATAGGCAAATTTTCCAACTCTCCCCTAGAGTTAGTTGAGTTTTACCGTTTTCGAATCCATTCAGCTGATCTGTGTCCGAAATCGCCCCCTATACCTCTTTCACTATTAACTACATTACTTCACTAATATAGTCCACTTGAAGGAGTGAATGAAACGAGTGAGTGAATTCGGACACTGAGTGCGCCAGAAGGGCTGCCATTTTCGCATGGCTAGTTTGTGCTTGCTGTATTGGCCTAATAATTATTTGAAACGTAGCAAACTGGCAGCTCCAGCAGTAATGAATATTTATGTTGAACTCTGCCATGGAAACATGTACAAACCTTAATTAAACAATTTAATGATCAATTTAAAGGAATTTATACTATGTTGGACCAGCGCGGTTTGGAAACGCGATTTGGGCAAAGAGCTTACAGAACCCAAGAGGCGACACTTTGATACTTTTTGGCTAACAGCCACTAGATGGCGCTCCGGTAGCGCGGCCGCCATTATGGGGTGAAAATACTAACTGGACCATAGAATCCTTCACATCTTACACACCCCAAATCGGCGAATTTCACAACCAAATCAGAAATGCAATAGAACATTTTTCAAATTAAGTCATCAGTAAATTGTATGGCTCCTACAGTAAATGTTGTATTGTCTTATACGTTTTATTTTACCAGTTGTGGAATCCAACCATTCAACCATCTGAGGTAACTTAGTTAGCCTACTTTATTGAGTATTTCCATTTTATGCAACTTTACACATTTATTAATAGTAAATTAATAATCAGTACATTTAAGATCATGTTTGCAGCGAACGCGGGAATTCATTCAGCGTGCGACTCTCACCGTGCATTATGGGTATTCTCAAGCCGTTGAGCGTGCATCGGCTGTACACTCGTTATTGCGGTGCATTGTGGGATTGAATGAGTGCACTCAACATCGTCCACTATGGTTTCGGACACCACTACAAATGGCTGTTCCTTCAAATAGTGCACTATTTAAGGGAATAGGGGGCGATTTCGGACACAGCCCGGGTCTGGCGGTACCACTTTTAGCATAGCTTAGCATAGTTCATTGAATCTGATGAGACCAATAGCATCTCGCTCAAAAAAATGACCAAAGAGTTTCGATATTTTTCCTATTTAAAACTTGACTCTTCTGTAGTTACATCATGTACTGAGACCGACGGAAAATGAAAAGTTGTGATTTTCTAGGCCGATATGGCTAGGAACTATACTCTCATTCCGGCATAATAATCAAGGAACTTTGCTGCCTTACCATGGGTGCAGCAGGCGCAATGATATTACGCAGCTCCTCTCACAAATGTCTCCATGGTTGCAAGGCACGCTCCCTGTCACAGTTCATATCCGGAACGAGAGTGTTTCAAGTTTTTATGGACATATTTCATATTCTCTTCAACATCTGTTAATGAAGAAATTAAAACGTAAATATTAGCCTAATATTTAAATTTTAATGCTGTATTATAACATAAAATAGTGTCAGTGACACTTTTAATGGTTTAGAAAAATATATAATAAAAACCTTAAGACAAATACTGGACTAAGATTAACACTGGACTTAGACTTACAAAATTTTGAGCTGCAAAAGATAACGTTGCACTCATTTTAAAGTGACCTATGACATGAAATTTATCTAATTTTAAATGATCTCATGGATGTGGCTGTTGTGGTTTGTGATCATATGGGCACCAGCTGCTGCAGTAAATGTGGTGTGAATTTGACATTATAAATGCCCATTGCCCGTCATGCACAGTTGCCCTGAAGCCACCGGGTTGGTGGTGCCACCGGGCTTGGGCCCGTCATTGCTGCTTGCAGCTATATTTTATGATTATTATTGATTGTTTGATTTCCAACTTCAAGAATTACTAAATTGATATTGTCTAGCATTATATAACAGTTAGTTCTGCTCCTTGAAATTTATTGGCCTATCGCCATTCAAAGAATACTGGGATTTTTCAGTTTTTACTTTTGTTTTTATTATTTCTCTTCTTCTTCTTCCTTTCTGCAGGTTACGTCAGCAGGTGGCAATAAGGGACTGTTTTTAAAAGTGATTTACTGAGTTATTCACTCCACCGATTCAGTCAAAAACGTCAACTAAATGCTCCTATGAATCCAATCCAATTAGAGATTCCAGAATAACTTGTATATCACACAGCGCATGCGCAAGGTGTTCAGAAAGGGAGAACGCCAGTTCTGTTTAGGCTTCATTTGAGAAGTAAAATAGAGACAATGTATTGTTTTTAAAATTAAAGTTTTTGTTTATAACCGTCGCATAAGGAATATCACATTCCCAATTGTCCTGTTCGTTAGAACATCAGCACAGTGATTACATGAGTTTTGGTGTGCCATTTTACTATTTTACCTGAGCAAAGCTCCCAACAGCCATACGGCCAAGGCAGCAGTAATTTACAGAAACAGTAAATGAAATAAAACAAAACCTAACTTATCTAATAAAAAGATAATTGTATAAATTAGTGGAAAATAGTATTGTGACGAGCAGGGCGGGCGAGAGCCGTGAGGGAACGGCGCGAGGCCGGTGACGCAAGTGTTAATGATCGTCACCTGTGAGGCGCACCGGCCTCGAGTCCCTCACGGAGGAGCTCCGGAGGCATAAAAGGAGGAGCGACGACCGTGAAGGACGAGAGAGGACCAGGCCTGGACTTTATGTTATGTTTTATTATGTTTGTGTGGCCGGCAGACGTCCGCGAGGGTCTGCCGGCATTACTTTCGTTTTGTTCTGTTTATTTTGAATTAAAGTTTTGTTAAACGTTCGCCGGTTCCCGCCTCCTTCTTCCCATATTTATGAACTGTGTTACAAGTATTTAAAGTGGAAGTTTAAAAAAATCTTTGCAAAGTAGAACATTTTATGACCAGCAGATGTCACTATGCTCAGTTAGGATTTGTTTCTGGTATACACTACATTATGGGTCCCCACAAAGATGGCAATATCCGAAATCCTTGTCCTTGTGGGGGCATTTTTGGTCCTATGTGGAAAACAGCTTATAAATCATACTAAGTGATTTAAAAATAATAATAATAATAATAATAACTCTTTGATGGTTGTGTTTAGGGGTTGGTATAGGGTTAGGGGATAGAATATACAGTATAATATCTATGGAATGTCCCCATTAAACGTGTGTGTGTGTTTTTGTGACATAACAGGACACAAATTTGTATAATGACATAGGTATGACATAGGTATTACAAGGAGAGGGTGACTTATAAGGATATTACCCCATGTCCCCATTTTTCAAAAGGCTTATAAATCATACAGGATGAGTTTTTGTGAGAAAGTAAAAATGTGCACAGTTTTCTGTGATGGTTAGGTTTAGGTGTAGGGGTAGTGTAGGGGGATAGAAAATACAGTTTGTACAGTATAAAAACCATTACGCCTATGGAATGTCCCTACAATTCACAATAACAAACCCATGTGTGTATGTGTGTGTGTGTGTGTGTGCGCCTTGTTTGTTTATCCCTTCCAGATGGCTGCTTCAGTCACTCTTTTGTTGTGTTTCTTTTCTTTTGCAGGAGACGAGAGTTTTATGGCTTCTCGTAATGGGTCTGGACTATATTCCACACCTGACAAAATGGCAACCAGCTTTGATGGAAAAACGTATCCTGCAAGAAATGCAAGTGAGTCTTTATTATCATCAGAAATCACAGACAGATTTCACATGGCTGAATTAATCCAGTCATTTTCACTCACTTACTCTGAAGAAATTGACATTGTTCACTCTGACACTATTATCAACACAATAGAGAGACTTTGATGAATAACAGCCATTTCCTGGCATCATACAATGTTTAGCTGTGTTGAGTCATACCATCCTTTTATACGAACTTCACCAATATTTTCTCTCAGAAATAGGACAAAAACAGTTTAATATTCATTTTTGTTTTTAATGTATTATTCAGCACAAAACTTCATTTGTTAATTTCTTTTCTTGATGTCTGGTATATTATTGCAGGAATCTTTAAACATGGCAAGACACTGGTTAAGCCCATTTTGTAGACTAGTTTATGTTCATGGCGAATACAGCTTCCTTTGAAGCACTGGTTGCAAAAAGTAAAGTAAATTTCCACTGGGCTTGGCCCACTTTTTTAGGTTGCATCTAAAACCAAAGCCAACTAGAAAACAGTTACTGTACATGATACTGTATGCTTATGCACAGTATACAGTATAAAAACAATTTTCTTGTGGGAATTGGCTTTATTGCATTATATCTTCTTTTTTTTTCTTTTGTTTTTAATGAAATTCAGATGAATTAAGATCTTACGTATATGAATTTATGTGAATTATATGAAGATTTGACATGAAGATTTAATGTGAATTTGTCAAAAAAAAATGTGTGGTAGTGAAGTGGCTGAATCAGCATTTTCAAGATTCTCTGTGATCCTTCCTCACCATCATCCTTTCTTGTTAACGTGTTCTTCTAAACAATGGCTGACTGTGGCAGTGGCTTGTAAATAGTGTGGGTGGACAGCCTTTCTCTTTCAAACTCACTCCATATGAATGATCGCTTTCCGGCTTCCATCACAGTGTCCTGTTCTGAGATCAGCCGGTTCTTTCCGAATTCAAACTTTTAACTTAGTCGCACAGACTGCACAAGTGCTCTCAAATCAGCTATAAAGTGCAACTTTTACCAAGAGCCATTAAAATGGGGGATTTTCACGGCTGAATCACTCTCTATTCTAATCCTGCTTGCTAAACGCTTCATTTTGGGGCTCTTGTTCGTATTCAGACACCCAGATGAGGGAAAGTCTATTCATTGGATCAAAGGCTTGAGTGGTTTCCTTTAAGGACGGAATAAAAACTCCTGAGAGTGTGTCTGCTGGACAGCTCAGTGTTAGTCAGCTGTGTTGTCGCCTTTAAGAGTGAATAACACCAGCCTCTTTTGTTTAATGAAAACATTCAGCATGATAAAGAGTCTTTGTGGGGTTTTTCTTGCAAACGTAGACAGCATCAAGAATCAAGAAGCTGCAAGTAAACCTAACATCTCTTCATAAGATTCCCGGACTCTTAACTTTTAAATAACTGTACATATTTATTCTCAGTGGACACTGCAGTATGTTTAACCAGTGACATCTTTGCGACTTTGGTCTTACTTTATCATATATCATAACTTAAATGTTCCAAATATTTATACATTGCCCCCTAGTGGCTATGTAGAGTTTTATGACACCTGATGTGCTACTTTCCACTTTTAATCTGATGTTGACCATAGAAAGAAGTGAAATTTGCACATTAGCCAATATAATCACCTGCTCCACTCCAGTCCATCAAAAGCAACAATCATTTCAAATCACATTTTGACCTTTCATATACCTTTCAAAAGTTGGGGAGTATGATTTTTTTAAACCAGTACGATCATATGACACTGAAGACTGGTGATGACTGCTAAAAAACCCATCGCAGGAATACATTATAATTGAAAATATAGTAAAATAGAAAACATTTTAAATTTCACAATATTTCAGTTTTTGTAATTTTTTTTTACTGTATGTAGCTGTGATGAGGATCTTTCAAGAGCATTAAAAAAATCTTACCAACCTCAATCTTTTGAACGATAGCGTATGTTCATTATTTTTTTAAATTACAAGACCATGAAAATGAAATCATACTTGTCTTTTCATCCGGCTGTCTTGAGAAAATCAATCCAAATTAAATAATGGAGTTTGTCACGGTTCTGTAGCGCTGCGGAGGCTTTGATGAGGTCATAAAATGCAAAGAATGCCAGTCACCCAGTGACACCAGGACTTTCTCTCTCTTTTTCTCTCACTCGCTCTCTTTTGTCTCCTTCTCTCCTTATGTTGTTCTCCCACTCTTTCTTTTTGTGGTACCTCAGCTTTGATGAAGTGATTTGCTGGAGTCTGTTTAATCTCAGACTCTTTTTCAAAATAAGGTGCATTTATCGCTCTAATTCTGCTTGAGTTCTCTTTTATGGCTACAATTATTACCACAAATCCATCCATCATGCATAGATTAGTAAATAAATAAATAAAACACTACTCAACCATGACAAATGATTTGTTTAAAGGGATAGTTCACTCAAAAATGAAAATTCTGTCATCATTTACTCACCCTCAAGTTGTTCCAAACCTGTATGAATTTCTGTAAGAATATGGGTAACAGTTGATTAACCAAGTCATTGACTTCCATAGTACCATAAAAAAATTTAAAAAAAGAAAATACTAGAGCGTACTAGTACTTCCAAATACTATGGAAGTCAATGGGGCCCATCAACTGTTTAGTTACTGACATTCTTCAAAATATCTTCTTTTGTGTTCAGCAGAAGAAAGAAATTCATACAGGTTTGTTACAACCAGAGGGTGAGTAAATGATGATACAATTTTCATTTTTGGGTGAACTATCCCTTTAAGGGTTTTCAAGGAGCTTGTCAAATCATATTACACCATTTTGTTTGCAATTCAATCTTTAGGATAACTTCATCTAAATCTATAAGTCCTGATTATGGATATATTGTCCATGCCTGTGCCGGAAATGACCAACTGGCATATATTGTCTTTGCTTTTTTGCCTCACCAAACACTTTTGTCCACCTTCTCTCTCTTTTATCTCTCTCTTTCTCTTTCCTCCGCCCACTACAACCACTCGCTCTCTTTTTCCCGTCACGGGTCTTCTGGAGTCTTTGTCCCTCCGTCACACTGCAGACGTTCGTCACTCCCCTTCTCCTTTTCCCCCCTCAACCCTTTTTTCTCTCTCTTGCTGTCTTTCTTATTTTCCTCCCTCTCTTTCTCACTCTTTCACCCCCTTTTCACCTGGAAAAGAGGGTCAGTTGTGGCCCTGTGTCTCTTGGGGCGTCCCGTCAGATTCTGATCAGTGGGGTGTCTCTTTGTCCTCTTTCATTCGGGTCACAATAGGGCCGTGGAATGCCAGCGTGTCCGTGTCCAATCCTCACTTGCCCCACAATGTCCCTGTGTCTATAACGGATCGCACAATCTGGTTATTTGGTTTGCCAGGAGTCAATAAAAACGCAAGGCCTTGAAAAGATGACCCCGTCCAGCCTGAGAACCCCTCCCAGTTCTTGTACAGGTCCTCCCTCGGATCAGACCCTCCTGTCTCACGTTTGCTTTCACTTTCTTTATTTATGAAGAAGGATGGATTTTCTTCTTATTTCTTTTTTTTCTTCTTTTTTTTGTTATTTGTTTTTGTTATTGCTGTCTTTTATTTTTTATAGTTATTATTATTTTACTATTATATTATTATTTACAACTTAAAGTATCTAAAATCTGCCAAAACCATCTGTCTTGCCTGCACTTGGTGATGGACCCAGGCCATAAGCTGCATAGCTTCTTAGGGTGTCCATTTTCCACAGTGTCAAAAAATAATATCTGCACTTTTGCGCATGTTAATGTTGAATACTTACGTAGGCAGGCGTGAGTACGTGCGTGCACATATATGCATATGCGTGGTAGTAGGTGCATGCTATATGTATGTGTGGGTATGTATGGACACGTATGCATTCATGTATGTGTGTATGTATGTATGTGTACGCCTATATGTATGTGTATGTGTATGTATGTATGTATGTATATATATAGTTGTGCTGGATGTGCATGTGTGTATATGTGTAAACATGTACAGATGCAGTGGAAATAAATTGAATTGAATTGAATTGATATAGGTGGTATAGATTCACTTATTAAAAGGGCTGACTCATTACATCTGTTAGATTTTGATGTTTGTTCCACCACATACACAAACAATCCCACCTAACATTTAGACTGAATTCATCTGTTCTCTATATACCACATTATAAGAACTGATGGTGTTGAGTAAATGCAGATTGTGTTTAGTAGCTCCTTTGCTAAGGTAGAAGTGGCCCTTTAGAAGAGATTAGATTAGAATCCTGAAGTTAATTAATCCAACTTTATCCTGTTTCATACACTACACTGCCTTAATCCTGTCTAATGACTCCACTAAGACCTGTTTCATGTCCTTTGAAATTATTTTGTAGTTTTGACGTTTGTTTTCCATTCAAATACTTAGTGAGTTGACTGAAATGGCGCCACTGAAGTGTAAATAAGAATAAGAACGTCATAGGGTCAGTATGTACAGTTAATCTGTGTACTATCTTGGGGTTAATTATGCAATGAGTCCCAGTAAGTCTGATTGATGCTGGAGGGCGGTTGGAAGCGTGGATGATGGGATTTAGACCCTATTGAAGTCCCTGAGGATCCTTGACACCCTCAAGAGAAGTAGCTATCAACTACTTCATTTAAAGCCTCTTAAGAGCTGTAGGACACATATCCTTCATTTTTACCATCCCAGCTTAAGTGTAGTTTATCTACTCTCTATTGATTATTTTCAACACAAAGTGTAATTGATTGTGGAAATAAAGCTCTATTCTATTCTATTCTATTCTATTCTATTCTATTCTATTCTATTCTATTCTATTCTATTCTGTTCTGTTCTGTTCTATTTTATTCTGTTCTGTTTCATGATGTTCCGTAGCAATGCACAATACCATATAGGCTATTGGACTTTTTTAATTTATTGGTATCAGACGATATTGGGTATTTCATTTGTGTGTGCTCATTTCTCAGTTTGTGAGTGCTCATGTTTCCGTTTACTTTTGCCATTATTTAGCACTCACTGGAAGTACATCTTTAAAAATACAAATAATTTAATTATGCTATTAAATGTCATCTTAAACCAATCTCAAAATGAATATCGATTTTTTTTTTTTAAATAAATATTTGAAATATAATATATATTATAATGTTGTGATGCCTAAATTCATTTGCACATTTTAAACCAGTGGTTCTCAATCTTTTTGGCTCAAACAACACAATATTTCCTCTGGTATTTCTGTTGCAATTATGACAGCTCATCTTGGTTTTTTTTGGTGATTGTATAAGATTCAAGTTATATTCGGGGGAAAGATATGAATTTTTTTTGTGTTTTTTGCACTTTAATAAAGTTTTATTAGATTTTTTTATATATAATTAAATATTTTAAGACATCATGTTGCATCTTTGTAAGTGAGAACCACTGTTTTAGCCTGATTTTAGTTTCTAATGTTTCATTTTTAATTTCTTTCGACAAAATAGTATGTAATTTTATTGATTATTGGCAAGTAAAATAATTATTACCTAATTGGTATTTCCCAGAATTTAATATTGGTGCATCTATAATGTTGTGTTCAGTTCCATGTTTTGTTCCATCATTTTTCTTCAACGTATTTTAATTCTTTATTATTTGCTTTATCAAATATATATATATATATAATATACAGTCAAACCAAAAATTATTCTGACATTTTGTATATTTTGGTATATTTTTACTAGTGGGTGCAGGACACTATAGTTCATTTATGTAAGTGAGGATAGCAAAATAAAGTAAACTGTGACATATTATACCCAAAAATCTTCGTACAGTGGACTACCAGTAAAATTGATAAAACATTTGGGACCAAAAATTATTCAGACACTTTGACCTGACCATGTTTTGCTTAAGTGTTATCTGACATAATAAAGATTATTTGACACAGTTTAACTCTGAGATCTTGTCATATTTTATTACCATTATATTACCACTATAGTGAATAAACTGTATTAATGAATGAAATGTTCAAGGTGTCTGAGCTCACAACACCTCTGCACTTTATTTCTCTCATCATGGAGACAGTAGAGCTGCCAGTCAATAAATGTGAAAAAGTAACTTGCGTTACTTATTTGAAAAAGTAACTTAGATTTAGACTTACAATTTTTATTGTTAATTGAAAAAGTAATGCGTTACTTTACTAGTTACTTCAAAAAGTAATCTAATTACATAACTCGAGTTACTTGTAATGAGTTACCCCCAACACTGTGTGTGTGTGTGTGTATATATATATATATATATATATATAATGAAATATATGAAACAATAACAGCTTACAGTCAGGATTTCTATCTAACAATGACTATCTGCTTTGATCTAAGTGTGGTGAAGAAACACAGGCCCCTGCAAATTGTGCACATCAGTAGAATCTCAGTGTGACATCAAAACCTAATGGACCCTTAGTGTTTATACCAAATCCCTCTGGCTTTACTTTGTTTCTGCCACTCTATATATATATCTCTCATACATAAATGCTTCAAACTAAAACATCTAATGAAAGTACTTCACTACCAACTCTTTTTTCTCTCTCTCTGTTCTGAGGCAAAACAGCAATGAAGCTTGTAGTTTCAGAAGCAATTGTCATGTCATTCCCTTGCAGTGAACCAGATGTTTAAAATAACCATATCATATAGCTTCCACTGTGTGAACCCATAATAACCTGGAAAGAAATCGGCATTTATGACCTGAAACAATCTTCACAGCTAGAGACCCCATTAGAATCCTCTTTGCCTGTGGCTCCAGCGTCAGTCTGTGTTAACTTGCAGTTATGTGAAGATAATGCTGAACTAAAGCCTATGAAACACTATTGTATTGTCCTCCATCACCTGTTGTCCACAGATGCCCGGCGGGTGAGAGCCTCCTCCGATGTGGATGGCCTAAGGCCATGTGTCGTCCATCTTGGTAACTCTTCTCTCTATAGGCATTGTTCCCTGACCTTTAGCCTCTTCAGAGCTTCTTCGGCCTGAACATCAGTTCCACTGTCCCCCCTTCTTCAGCTGAAACTCGGACGATGGGGGTTCTATCATAGATATCTTGCTGAGAGTGGTGTGACCTGGTCATTTAGCAACAGGTGATAAAATTAAGAGGCTACAGAATCTATTTCTTTCACACACTGGAGATAATTTCATTGTAAACGGGGGTTATGTGCGGTAAACCTCTGTATGCTGTAAAACAGGTCGCATCACTTCTGGTTCAGGTCTTTTGTTTGTGCTTAAATATAGAGCCTTTTACTGAAGATACCTTCAAAGGAGTCAGCAAAGATGAGCATAATCGATGTCAATCACAAATGCAGATTGATATCTAAAAGTTTTTTTAAGCATTTAGATATTTAAATCGAATGAAATTCCAACAATAAAAAGAACTATAGCTAGGTTAGCTGATTACCTTAAAGGGTTAGTTCACCCAAAAATGAAAATTCTGTCATTTATTACTCACCCTCATGTCGTTCTACACCCGTAAGACCTTCATTCATCTTCAGAACACAAATTATGATATTTTTGATAATATCCGATGGCTCAGTGAGGCCTCTATTGCCAGTAAGATAATTAACACTTTCAGATGTCCAGAAAGCTGCTAAAACATATTTAAAACAGTTCATGTGACTACAGTGGTTCAACCTTAATATTATAAAGCGACGAGAATACTTTTTGTGCGCCAAAAAACCCCCAAAATAACGACCTTTCAGCAATATCTAGTGATGGCCGATTTCTTCTCCGCTTTACGAATCTTTTGTTTCAAATCAGTGGTTCGGAGCGTGTATCAAACTGCCAAAGTCATGTGATTTCAGTAAACGAGCTATGTTATGTCATAAGTGTTTCGAAATGTCAATAGTTCACGTGACTTTGGCAGTTTGATACGCGATCAGAACAACTGATTCGAAACAAAAGATTCGTAAAGCTTCGAAGCTTCATGAAGCAGTGTTTTGAAATCGCCCATCACTAGATATTGTTGAAAATCGTTATTTTGTTTTTTTTGGCGCACAAAAAGTATTCTTGTCACTTTATAATATTAAGGTTCAACCACTGTAGTCACATGAACTGTTTTGAATATGTTTTTAGCAGCTTTCTGGGCATCTGAAAGTGTAAATTATCTTGTTGTCAATGCAGGCCTCACTGAGCCAACGGATTTTATCAAAAATATCTTAATTTGTGTTCCGAAGATGACTGAAGGTGTTACAGGTGTAGAATGACATGAGGGTGAGTAATTAATGACATAATTTTCATTTTTGTGTGAACTAACCTTTTAAAGGTCCATGGATATCGGCGTCAGTTCGTACTGCCGTTAACACTTTCTCCAACAAGCGGGTGCAATGAGAGCTGTTTTCCTGTTTGTTAATGTAATGTTCTGCATAAATGCTTGTGTGAATTGCTGTAAACAAATCATTCAAGAGCCATGTTTGCACAGACACTGCACTCATATCATTGTAGGTGTGTTGGTTATAGGAGATATTTAAGTAAACATGCAAAACAGTTCTAAACTATGACATAAAATAAGCTATGTTATAACCATATAATAACAAACTTACACTCTTGGAAACCATTTTAATTTGGTTAAAATCTGGATAATAAATAATAACATTCCATTTCCCAGCAAAAAAGATTCAAAGTGATCCAAATTATATTGTTCCAACCATTGGACAGTAATGTTGATTATTGTATGTTGATTTAGATGTCATTTTCTAGTACCAAATTCCCTCCATCACCATCATAATCTCTTTCTGATCTCCCCCCATGGTGAAATGATCTCCTCAGCTCTATAGAAACATTTAATCTGCCCCCTTCAGCCTGTGTGCCTCTCTCTCCAGCAGAGAGGTTTAATTGAAGCTGGTCCCACACCTTTGGTCACTGTTATGAAGGGTTATATGGCCAGATGAGCATGTCCGCCACATAATTGACACACAGCAATACAATGATTCAGGTGGGAATGTTTCTGGAAGAAAATGAAATGTTACAGTCTTTACACTGTAAATTATAATTAGTGCTTTTGTTGTCTTTAGGAGTTTGTGTAAAAATGACAAAAAACAAAACAAAACAAAAAACCTTAAAATGTTGTTTTTGCTTACTATTCTGAGGTTTTAACAATTAAGAACTGTATGCACTTAGTAAACAAATAATGAATTTCTGTCTCTTTACTCATATTTTTAAGCTGAACCAACAGACAAAAAAACTGTTTTTGCTCACTTCCCAGCATGCACTGGGTTGTAAAAAAGTGTAAATATAATTGCCATTTTGGGAATTTGCCAGTTTTATTTAGTGTTTTTAATTTAAACTACTGTTCATAGGTAAGATTTTTAGAGATTTTTTATTTTTATTTTTTTCAGCAAGGATGCATTAAATTAGTCAAAAGTAACAGTAACAGTAAATATATTCGTATGTATTTCAAATCATTTTAATAAAATGATGTAATTTAGAATTTTCTATTTATCAAAAAAAGAAGAAAAAAGAGAAAAAAGTATTATGGCTCCCACAAAAAAAAAATGTTAAGCTAGACAACTGTTTTCAACCTTGATAATAATAAAATAAGTTTAGCAGCAAATCATCATATTAGAATGATTTCTGAAGGATCATGTGACACTGAAGACTGGGGCAATGATGCAGAAAATTCAGCTTTGCCATCAGAGGAATAAATTACATTTTAAAATGTATTAAAATAGAAAATAGATTATTTTCATTTGTAATAATATTTTTAGTAAAATAGATTTTTAATTTGTAATATTTCACAATATTACTGTTTTTGATGCATTTTTGAATAAATGCAACCTTGGTGATCATAAAAGACTTTCAAAAGCAGCAAAAAAATATGAATGACCCCAAATTTTGTAATGATAATGTAACTGCCATTTTAATGTATTTAATGAGTGTTTGACTTTAATAAATAGACTGTGATATATTATACATTTATTGACATTGATAATTCCATGAACAAACTTTAAAATCCATGAACACTTTCCATCACACAAAGAGTTCTTTAAATGTTCACTGAAAGGTTATTTGGGGAACCAAAAATGGTTCTTATATGGCATTGCTGCAAAACCCCCATTTTGGAACCTTTATTTTTGTAGTTTTTTGTTGACATTTGAACTCTTTAAGTTGAATTAATACATTTAACTAAAATAAGTGCACAAAGTCTGCACTGACAGACAGGATGGAACAGAACCACTGCAGGGAGAAACAGGGAACCATGTTTGGTCCTATTGAAAACAGTAGCAGCAGGCGTCAGTGCCTCGTCCCACCTGCGTTTCTCAGGAGTGAGCACCGACGCACTGACGCCTGCTGCTACTGTTTTCAATAGGACCAAACATGGTTCCCTGTTTCTCCCTGCAGTGGTTCTGTTCCATCCTGTCTGTCAGTGCAGATATTATGCTAAGCCCTCCAAACTACCCTTTATATATATGGTTGCCATAGCAGCATTATTCCTGGGGAGTAGCAACTTCAAATGATTGTAGAGGCTTTTGGGGTTTGAACCTCAAAAAATGTGTGTGTATGTGTGCCTTTGAGAAAAAAAGAGACAGAGAAAGAGAAAAGAGATGAACTGTGATGATGAAAAACTTTTTTATGGTATTTATGCAAATTTGCCAGATGTAAGTGTCAGAATTGTCAAAGTTCTACTGAATGCCCACATTCACGCCATCAGTTTTTAATTTGGCTAAATAAGCCCACCTCAAATTTCAGATAACTAGACATCTTTTCGGTCCTCTGACCAGTCTCAAGCCAATGTTTTTGTTTTTTGTTTTAAATTGAGATCCTGGTGTGGGTTTTGTCAAGCATGATACGAGAGTGATGCCAGCAGCAAATCAGACGTGCCAAATGTGAGATTCGGCTCAGACTCCAGCAATGATGAATCAGCCGAGGGAAAGTTTTGTTTGTTTTTACACACAAGTCTGTTGTCATTGTAGCTGTTTTGTTTTCTGTCACTTATGAATATATAAGGGGGTGGGATGGGGGGCGGTGTTGTGGGCAACATCTTCTGCCACTCAGTTTGAAAGGAAACCTAAAGAGTGAACAAAAAAAGAGCTTTTATGTTTCTGAATGGCAGAATTTCAGAACTTCAGAGTTGAGGTTCCCCCACTGATTTTGCCCACACAAATTGTATGTGTGAGTGAGAGAGAGTGAGTGAGTGAGTGAGTGAGAGAGAGAGATCTGGTTCAGTGGTTGACAGTGCAGAAACATTAAACAGCATATGGGTGATTCAGCTCATTAGTGCATCTGACTAGTCCACTGAATGATGAGCTCATTTACACACACACACACAAACACACACACACACAGGTTTGTTTTTGTGAATTGTGGGGACATTCCATAGGCGTAATGGTTTTTATACTGTACAAACCATATTTTCTATCCCCCTACACCAACCCTACACCTAAACCTAACCATCACAGAAAACTGCACATTTTTACTTTCTCACAAAAACTCATTCTGTATGATTTATAAGCCTTTTGAAAAAATGGGGACATGCTGTAATGTCCTCATAAGTCACCCTCTCCTTGTAATACTGTCATACCCATGTCATTATACAAATGTGTGTCCTGATATGTCACAAAAACACGCGCACACACACACACGCGCTTGCGTTGTATTGAACTCAGAGCTTTGCAAATGTGTGTGCATGTTTGTGTGTGTTCACACATTTAGCAAATTGCTTAATGGGACATTTTGCGCCTCTTATTCAATATCAGGAAGTCACGCACACACAAAGTGATTGTCAGAGACACCAACAGATCCGGGGATCATTACTGTGACCCAAATGTACCATATACAGATAGCCTTTAAAAATAAATTAAATGATTCTAAAATTGAGTTTATAATTGTTAAAACTTCTGGGTGACCAGCATGCACATATACAGGATGTAGAAAAGAGCGACCACCTGTTCCAGAATTAATTTGGCAAATTGATCAAAACTTGTTCCGTAGCCTACATATTCAGCAAATTATTATTCAGCAAATTATTATTATTATTATTTTTCAACATAAAACGTTTTATCCTGTCTTTTACTTTATAAAACTTAATTTAGTTTCTGAATAATTATCTTTATTCATATACATTAGAAAAACATCGATAAAGTTATAAAGCAAGTTTAATTAACCAAAATTAAGAGATACTAAGGATATGCTCACAGACCCCTTCGCGTCTATTGTTTTAGCTACATTTTTCATTTCAATATTAAGCCAACAATGGGTAAAAAATATACTAAGTGTGACTAAATATACATAGGGTTGTTTAAATAAATCAATAAAATATTTCTTAAATAAATCTAAAGTATTTCAGAGTACATAAAGAGATTTTGTTTGAGAGTGTTATGTTGCAGGGCGTTACGCAGAATAATATTGCCTCTATACTTCTAATATCAAAGACCAATTCAAAGTCTTTTTTTTTTTTTTTTTTTGCCATTACACATTTACTTGATAACTAATTTAAATATAAAAAAGATTTTGAAACAAGATGTAGGCTATTTTGTCCTAACAAAATATTTTCACTGCAGCGTTTCTCTTGCATTGCTGTTTGTTTTAAATCATCTTGTTTTAATTTTAAAATTATGAAAATGAAAGTGTTTTAAAATGAAACCGCTTCTTCAAGACACACCAATGTCATACTGAAAAATTAGTCAAATTAATAAGCCAAATGATCAAAAAGGTCTACCTTTTGAAAAGTTTGAAAGATGTTCAAAACGGTTCACAGAATCACAGGGCAAAATATTATGACGTGCTCAAGGTAATTGATTTAATGAATCAATTTCCAATTCATTTACAGGTCAGTTGGTAAGACCGTTTGTTGGCTGACATTTAAACTTCATCCACTGCATATTGAGAAACATGACAGGAAATATAGGCTGCGTTTGTCTTGACCATTTGCCTTTTCTTAATAAAATTCAAGTCTAGACGAATTACGAGCAAAACAAAACATTTTAAATTATGAGTGCCTTTTTTTATAATGTGAGCCTCAGATATTGTAATTGACTAGTGGAGTGAATGTTTTTGAAATATGCATGAAGTTGTTCTGTGCTCTTCAGAAAAGGTGAAAAGGGTCAGTTGTTCCATTTTAACCTCTTGACACTGTTGATTTTATACTCATGGCATAGCGGCGTCTCTTCGTCTGTGTATGTCACCAATTCAAGTCTCGCCACGTAAATATGTGTCTAAAGGTTAGATATCCTCTGAAGAGGAGCAACTCATTCACAATGGAGAGACTTCCCATCTCACCGCCGTTGTCAGGACAACCCGAGCGGTATCCGTCCCCATAATAAGTTTCAGTTCAAAGCCGGTGACTTACCTCTTTACAACACTCTCATGTCCTCCCTCTTCCTTCTCTTTGACTGCTCATTCTGAGACTTAAGGCTTGAGCCCTTGTCCAAATAAGCTATAGACAAAAGTGTTGGTTTTCGGGGACGTTGGAAAGAAGGAGAGTGTGTTTTCCTATTAACTTTGGACTAGATTCTGTCAGAGATGATGAAAATACAACACATTGAGGTCGACTAGCTCTTCAGTTTAACATCAAGAATCAAATGTCATTATACATCGAATTCTTATTGACACTGCGCCGGATTCGAATGAATAAAAATAATTCATTTGTAACACATAGGCTAATTTGTAATAAGTGTTACTATAGTAAAATAGTAGGCCTGCATAATTAATAATTGCTTTTGCACACGGCTGATTTTAAAATATGTTTATTCATTGCAAAACAAAACAACAAAAAGGTACTTAAATTGCACATAATTCTTTACTCTGGGAGACTAAAATGGTTGAGATCTAAATGTTCATTAGATTTTTTTTATATAATGATAACCCTTTCAATCAGCCAAAATGTATCGTTTTATGCAGTTGTGCATTTTGGAGATTGCCGATCAAAATACAAAAACGAGGGCAAGTCAGCACTGACATGGCTCAGTTCTCCATAACGCGATGGCGCGCACTCCAAAAAATACGCACCCCTGACATTGACATAAACATTAAAACCACTGATGTACTGTAAATGAGACACTGGTTTCAAATAAAATGTTCAATTTGGGCTCACAAAAGAAACTTCCACTCACGACTCGGCTGTTTCACACAGTTGTGTAGAGAAGTGAGCGATTTCTGGAATCTGTTTAGGCTAGTCAACGAACATTTTTTACTTAAGTAAATAAGTGAGACCTGCAAATGAATGTTAAAGCTCACTAAACCAATGTTTTTAACACATTTACTGAATTCAAACCAAATGTCGACATAAAATACTATTGTACTACAGTGTGTTGTATTTCATTGATTTTTTTCCCCCTCACATCAAGCGTAGACTCTCCTCTCGTACTAAACGCATAAAACTGGGCGGAGCACCAAGAACCGTCAGCCCTGATTACTCACGGTGAGTAAACGTGTGATTGGCGGAGTGAACGGGATTTGGGAGTTACACAGACCAATGAGATTCCTAGATTTGGGAAACGGGGTTACTGTCGTGAGGGGGCGTGGGGTGCCCTGGAGAGACCCCAGAGATAAGCGCAGTCAGGAGCGCAAAAACACTCAGTTGGATACACGACGCACAGAGAACCTGCGCAACCGCTATTAGTTCCACTTTGGCGCACTGATTGTACCGATGTACACATTTTGTACAATTTTAGAGCTTTTTCATCGTATCAGAATGATTTATTTGATTTCACTCTAACTTAATCACGTGGGATGAGTTTTAATTAACCTTGTTACAGGCAAGTAACAGACACTCAGTTTGTTCATAGCCTACTTTTTTCTTGTGTAGTCTCTTTACGCATCCTTTAATCAAAAATCGTGGTGATGTTACTGGACGCCGGCCACCAGATCTCTGGTTTAGGAGTTGGCACGTTCACAAGGCATCACTCGGCTGTGAGCGAGACGCAGGACAGAGATATGAGTTTCATGGATTCGGCGCACATGGGCGCGTTCAAACTGAACCACCCCGATTTGTCCCCGGGCCAGAACGCAGCTTTTGCGCCCCAAGCAACCAGCTATTCCGCAGCCGCTCTTGGAGCGCATGCGGCGGCGCACGCTGCCTCGTACGCCAGCTCCACTTTCAACTCCACCAGGGAGTTCCTCTTGCGCAGCCGAGGCTTTGGGGATTCGACTCCGGGCAGCGGACAACACCCCATCTTCAGCTCCACAGCAGGGCCTCTCCATCACTCTCACCCAGAAGGTCAGGGTCACCTACTTTTTCCCGGAATTCATGAGCAGCACGGGTCCCATCACGGCTCCCCAAACATCCTGAACGGACGCCTTGGATTACCCGGTGAGGTTTTCGGGCGAACGGAGCAGTACCACCAAGTGCCCAATGCGCGGGCCGATCCTTACAGCCAGTATGGCCTAAATATGAGTATGAACATGGCGCACCATCCCGGCGCTTTCTTCCGCTACATGCGACAACAATGCATCAAACAAGAGCTCATTTGTAAATGGATCGACCCGGAGCAGCTTGTTGACCCAAAAAAATGCTGCAGCAAAACTTTCAGCACTATGCACGAGCTGGTCACGCATGTGTCCACGGAGCATGTCGGCGGTCCCGAACAGTGTAACCACGTCTGCTTTTGGGAGGACTGTCCACGGGAGAGCAAGCCCTTCAAGGCTAAATACAAACTGGTGAATCACATCAGAGTGCACACGGGAGAGAAACCCTTCGCGTGCCCCTTCCCGGGATGTGGCAAGGTGTTCGCGCGTTCAGAGAATTTGAAAATACACAAACGGACCCATACAGGTGATTAGCTATTTAGTAAAGTTCTTTTAACTATTACTTTAGATTTTATTATACAGTACTTGAAATGTTTACATTTCATTTCAGTTGGTTGTATTGCTGAATAAGCTACTCTAAATGACATTATAGAAGGCCTAATATCAAAAACAACACATTGTCTAGGTTTGTTATCCTGGAGTCAGCAGCTGTTAAACTTAAGAAATCCTAGAGTGATATTTTATTATTTAAGGCTGACGCTTTTGTAAGTGTGAAATGCTGTTTAATTTGAATGCGTAGGCTAAATTTGTATGAGGTAGGCTATATTACGCCATCACTCCATTTGCAGCATCAAAGTCAGCCTACTTTTTCAGAGAGTAGTTGTAGAAGTAGCATTCATTGATTCTGCGTGCTATGGTTTTTAACCAGGGTATAAAACTTATATCTAAACAAAATAATAATAATAATAAAACCTTCTTTTTCAGGAGAAAAACCGTTCCTGTGTGAATTCGACGGCTGCGACAGACGTTTCGCCAACAGCAGTGACCGGAAGAAGCACATGCACGTTCACACGTCTGACAAGCCATATCTGTGCAAACTGTGCGACAAGTCGTACACACATCCCAGCTCTTTAAGGAAACACATGAAGGTGAGAGTTTAATCCGTCTGACAGCTATTTACCAATTCATTAACCAATCCATTGCCTTGCATATCAGCGTTTAGACAGAAATAACTAACTCTGTTTGATGTTTTTGTAGGTTCACGAGGACCAGAGTCCGGTAGTCGACTCCTCTCCAGCTGGAAGCTCCGGATACGAGTCCTCCACTCCCTCAAGTTTGATCTCTCCGTGCTCGGAGACGCACAGCACCATGTCGCCCGACTCAGCTGCACTGAACAGCAGCGGGCACAGCAGCTTAACGTCTAATTTTAGCGAGTGGTACGTTTAAGGACCAAAACGAACATATAAAAGAAAATATTATTTGTAAATAGTAGCCTAAATGAGGGTTTATGTTCTCAGCATGTCTAAGATTCAGTGTTGCACTGTGACTGAAGTAAGCCGAACAGTATTATGTGACTAAAATGAAGGCTGTTTTTATATGAAGAATAAAATGTACTTTGGTAATTTGTTTGCGAAAGAAGGATGTATTTTTTGACTGTAATGTCAATTGTTTTACAGTAAAGTCGTGTCAAGTTACCATGTATGAATTCAGTATTCCTGTCATGTAGATTAGAGCTATTTGACGTTACATGATTGTTTTACCATAAAAGTATTAACGGGGATCCTAAGTGCCAAAGTCAAATGTAGTGCGTGAAAATGGATACAATTTGTGAATGTATTTTATTGTAAGAATTATTTCCATGTAGGATATGTTACAGATGTCTGGAAATCAAACACTTCGAGTTAGAGTAATTTTGAGAAAAGCTTCTTGTTCTTAAATTATGGTATAATACTTGATAAAAATACAAAATATTTATGAAAAACTCCTCGATTAAAATGTGTACAGAATTGTTACCTTTAAAGTGTTTGTACATTGTTATTCAGTTTTAAGATGTAAATTCTTGTGATAACAAATGCCAAACGGTAAAATGAAGGAAAATATATAAAGACAATAAAATGAAACTAAAAATAAAACAAGTCTCATTCGTTTATTTAAAATTTCTAAGAACGAATTTAATTCATAATGACATTTTGTGACTTTTTCACATCATGTTAGACATCAAAAGGTCTGGCAGTTTTCTCCTTGGTTTTAAATTAAAATGTATTTATTTAAATAATAGTCATTGTTATTTATTTTTTATTATTATATTTAATTATTATTTCATAAATAGGCTATTAAAACCAAGAAAATACATACAGGGAGCTGTTTGACTGCCTGCATGCACGTTTAATTTTCCAATTAAAATATACAGAAACTCTAGCTTTAGAATAAAGGAGATTTTGTGTCCCGAAGAAGACATAGGACAGGTTACAAGATGTATTTGAATAAATAGGCTATGTATCTGACTGTGACGTAGAAATACAGGTAGGGCCTATATAGGCTAGAATGGAAATCAGGGTTAAACCGTTATTTTCACCATCCTTTGCAAGCTTTTTCTGGATGTAGGCTACTTTCAGGGAAGAATGTCTCAATACAAAACAAGGAAATTAATAATATGGATAACTGTAGCTACCTACTGGATAATTTTAACTCTTGAATAAAAAACAAAATTTAATACAACAACAAATTTAAAACAATCCAACCAAAAAAAGAAGAAGAAAAAAACATAAATTTGAATGAAATATTAACAATCTTTAATGCATAATCATACCGTAGCGATTCGTGCAGATACAAAAGAATAGATTTACCCTCCAAGGTCACGGTTTTCATCAGCAACCTGTCGTTCAACTTCCAATGTTGTCTCACCCCTCCTTGGAACACTTTTCGGTTTGTGACACATCTGAGCACATCTGATTGGTCGAGAGGGCAAACACCCCCAAATTCTGTCTGTTACGTCGTAAGAGCGCGCCGCTCTGGTCTCAGCAGCTCCGACTATCATGGCGGCTTACAGAAGCGCTGCAGGCTTTCAAAGAGTTTTGCATGCTGTTAAGGTGAGCGTTTGATATCTGAAATCGCTGTGTGTAGGGGAACAATTCATTTAACGAATCTGATTCGTTAAATGAATTATGTATAAAGCATTGTAACGTTATCTGACTAAGCGCTCTGGCTTGTCTTAGAGATCAGCAAGAATGTTCACTTGACTTGTCACGATATACGCACACTTTCATTGATTGGTAACTCAAAAGCTTTATTTATAAAACATCACCTGCTCCTTAAAAGAACATGGTGTGTTCTTCATTATTGTTGTTGCTGCAGGAAGAAAGAACCAAATGTCTTTATCACTGATGACTGTGAACTCATGTCAATGTCAGAATGATTCAGCTGTGCCTAATGGATGGGGAAAGTTCTTGTGATTGACGCTCACAACTAATGATAACTCTCAAAGCAGCTTATATGTTTGATTACATCTAATTTCCACTTTTGTCAATGACAGTCAAGGCAGAATATGAATCTCTTTGCTGTAAGCAACTGTAAATCACAAAGCTTGTTTCTCTCCAAACAGTTGTCACTGCGAGCCAGTAGTGGGACATTTATAAGTTTCATTCAGACTTATGAATAATATTTAAACATTTTTACAAAAAAATATATTTCTGTATATTTATGTTTTGCTGGTGAGGTCTTTAATGTTTCTTTATTGTAACTGAAAACACAGTGTTAGCAGTCATAAAACATTTGTGTACTTGTTATTAATGAACTTCTATAAGCCAGAGGTGACCAAACCTTTTACTATGAAGGGCCAGAAACCAAACTTGATTGAGACGTAAATGCTGTATTATATACAATTATATCATAATTAGGGTTGCAAAGGGGCGGAAAGTTTCCAGTAAATTTCTGGAAACTTTCCACGGGAACTTAACCTGGGGAATTTTGGAAATATTCCAATTTGGAAACTTAACAGGAATTTATGAGAATTTATAGGAATTAATTGGAAATTTTAGGGAAATTTATAAAATTTTTTAAAATTTTTATATAAAATGTATCATATAAAAACAAATATAAACATTTTGTTGAAATAAGTTATTTATTTTTCGCATTCAATTCTAATTTAGTAAATATGTAAAATAAATATATTTTTTTTGGAGCAATTGTTATGTGTTATTTATTGTAGTGTCATATGATCCTTCAGAAATCGTTCTAATATGCTGATTATTGTCAATGTTAGAAACAGTTGTGCTGCTGAATATTTTTTTGGAACCTGTAATACTATTTTCAGGATTCACTGATTAATAAAAAGTTAAAAACTTTGACATTTGACTTGACATTTGATATTCAACAGTGCTTTGATCTGCCTGCATTGACACTATTCTTTAAGAGATGCTGTGCAGCCAAATGATGTACCAGTTATCAATGTAAAGCTGCTTTGACACAATCTACATTGTAAAAACGCTATATAAATAAAGGTGACTTGACTTGACTTAAAAAGAACAGAATTTATTCAAAATAGAAATCTTTTCTAACAATATCACTTTAATATCACTTTTTTTTTATCAATTTCACACATCCTTGCTGAATAAAAGTATTAATTTCTTCAAAAAAAGAAAGAAAGAAAATTACTGATCCCAACATTTTGAACGATAGTGTATATTGTTACAAAAGATTTCTATTTTAAATAAATACTGTTCTTTAACTTTTTATTCATCAAAGAATCCTGAAAAAAAGTATCACAGGTTATAAAAAAATATTAAGCAGCACAACTGTTTTCAACATTGATAACTGAGTATCAAATTAGCATGTTAGAATGTTTTCTGAAGGATCATGTGACACTGAAGACTGGAAAAATTATGCTGAATATTCAGCTTTGCATCACAGAAATAAATTATATTTGATCAAATGTGCATGTTATGGACTGGGGGAATGCACAGTGCATGCAGAGGGTGTGGCCTCAATAGCCCTGCAGTAAGTAGTTTGCTGTGTGAATGTGATTGAGGAATGTGCAGGGTTAAAAGTCAACTAAATTTGCATTAAATATGGTTGTTTTAACCAAAGTTATGCTGCAAGATGTTTTTTTTTTTCAACTACATTTAAGTACCCTGTTATAGGCTAACCTGCAATTTTGCAAATTGCCTGTTTATCCCCATTAATTCCCATATATTCCCATTAATTCCCATATATTCCCGTTAATTCCCATGGAAAGTTTCCAGCTTTGAAAATTCAAGGAATTTTGCAACCCTAATCATAATCCAAAAAAAAAAAATATATATATATATATAATCAAATTTATTTTTTGTATACATTTCAAAAATAAAACAGAAACAAAATGTTAAAACAAAGTGATAAATTAGAAATTAGGATAATCTTCAGTGGCATTTTATTTTTGTGATATGGCATGACATGCTAAATCAAAGGTCAGCTTTGGGTTTGGGCATCTCTGGAATAAATGGTTCCATTCATTGCTGACAGCACCGTCTCTCTGTCTTTTAGCATGTCTGTCTTAAGCAGAGGTGCGGTGTTATTATCTGCCGATACTCTACGGTGAATGACCCAAATGAGAAGGTAAGTCAGATAGAAGAAGTGTTTTGTATTCATGGATGCTTCTCAATTTTTGAACTGTGCATCCTTGTTTCCTTTCCTCATATCCTTGCGTGTGCACACTGTACTGTTTATACAGTCCTATACAGATGTTGCTTGACAGCCTATATGATAGATTCCCAGTCAAACACTGAAGGTGCACAGGTCACGTCAGTCTTTTATGTCAATTGACATGCCGTTGATGGCAGGCTGGGGAAGTGAGGGAACCATATGTACACGTAGATAACATAGTAGCAGTGATCAAAGCTGGTCCATGAAACACATTTGAGAGCAAGTTGACTGTGCATCTGCAAATTAGTTATTCACATGTATGAATAGTTATATCTGTAATAAACTTTAGAAGCTAATTTGGATGTTAATTTAAGGTGTGTTGCAGTTTATACATTTAAGTACTGAGTAATATTAATTAACTATATGTACTTATAGGGTTAGAATTAGGGTTTGGTGTAAGGTTAGTTGCATGTAATTATGCATAATTTGTAGTTATTATAATAGTAACTACATGTAACATTTGTAACAAGGACTTAAAATAAAGTGTTACCCCTCATTTTCACAGGATTTAGTTTATCATTAATGTTAGATATTTCTTCATATGTAAATAAAAATGAATATTGGTTAAAGCGCTTGTAAATGTTATTGACCTTCAGAGAACCCTACTACAGATATCTATGGTTGTCACATGGAGTTTGTGTTTTGTTAGTTTTGTTTTAATCTCATTTGTAATGGTTTTAGATTGTCCTCCTCTGGTTGCTATAGTTATGATATAGTTATGTGATTTAATTTAAAATTACAGTATAAAAACATATTTCATTTTCTAAAGTAATGTTCATATAAAAAAATAAAAAATGTGTTTTACCTTTATAATGCTTATACTGCCACACGATCAATCAAAGTTCATCACAAGGAGCTTTTCCACAAGCTGAGGTCCATACATTTATATTGAAGATGATCAGGTTAATACACAAATACAAAACACCTTAATGGTTACATGCATGACACTAAAATAATGCAAGAAACAATTTATCAAGATAAGATGTAACATAAAGCCGTAATGCACATATCTAATAATAAAGAAAAAAAACTAAATTAAAAAGAAAGTTATTTCAGTGAAAAACCATTAAATGTGAGCTGTCTGTTAGAGACTTCTGGGAATGTCAATTTACAGTTTTGGACTGTATGATTTCTTCCAAAATACTTTAGAAATACTGTACTTATAGTATTTTACTGTAAAAATTACATGAAATATCCTATTAGATCTATTAGAAAGTTTTCACCAAATAGAGTAAGGGAATTTACTGTTAACCAATTAACAGGTTTTACTATAAAGTTTTTTTTTTTTTTATGTGGCATTTTCAATGAAAACAATATTTTAAAAAAACCTATACCAAAATCTATTTAAAATAAATGTATGTATTTTATACTAAGTATACTTCAAATCCAGTAACATATTTGACTTAAGACAATTAAAGTGCATTAAAGGGTTAGTTCACCCAAAAATGAAATTTCTGTCATTAATTACTCACCCTCCTGTCATTCCAAACCCGCAAGACCTTCATTCATCTTCGGAACACAAATTAAGATATTTTTGATGAAATCTGAGAGTTTTTTTATCTCTCATAGAAAGCAACGAAATTACCACATTCAAGGTCCAGAGAAGAAGTAAAGACATGGTTAAAATACTCAGCTTGACTACAGTGGTTCAACCTTAATGTTATGAAGCGACGAGAATACTTTTTGTGTGCAAAAACAAAACAAAAATAACGACTTTTATTCAACCATTTTTCCTCTTCCCTGTCAATCTCCTACGCAGCTGACGTAGAGCAGAGCTTCCGTGTTCACGCCAGAACGCCGGTTCAGTATTGGCCGACGCTGTTCACACGAGCAGCATGACGCATGCGTGTGATGCTGACGCAGGAGCCGGCCAATACTGAGGAAAATTTGATGAATAAAGTAATTATTTTTGTTTTGTTTTTGTGCACAAAAAGTATTCTCGTCACTTCATAACATTAAGGTTGAACCACTGTAGTCACAATGACTATTTTAACAATATTTTTACTACTTGAATGTGGTAATTTCGTTGCTTTCTATGGGAGATAAAAATCCTCTCGGATTTCATCAAAAATATCTTAATTTGTGTTCCGAAGATGAACAAAGGTCTTACGGGTGTGGAACGACATGGTATTTTTATTTAGCGAATAAATATTTAAATGTATTTGTAGTATACTTAGCACAAAATAAATGTATTTCAAATACATTTTAGTATATATATTTTTTTCGCTAGGTAATTCATTGATTTATTAGCGAAAGTGATACGTAGCTTCTGAAAAGTTGACCTTTCAAAGACGACGGACGTGTTTGGAGAAGTCAAATAAAGCAAATAAAGATGCATCAGTTTTTTGGAGAAATACCCCATGTATCAGGGTCAAAATTCTCCATCACTTTTACTCTCTCAGCTTCTACACTTCCAAAATCCTGTTGCATCCATGTAGCTTTGATGTGCCATTCTCCAACAATCAAACATTGCCTAGAGGGGTTGTGTGTATGTGTAGTTGTGTGTTATGGGATTGGGGGTGTAGTAATATGGGCAAATATGCTTTGAGTTTAGGAATGTGTTCTTGGGATACATGTTGCCCAAGGCTCATCTTGACACATGGTTTATGGGCAGACACTTCCTTCAGTTTTTCCATAAATTGTTTACATGTGGCAGACAACATTAGCAAAGCTTCATGCTTTGATCTTTAAGGCACACTAACATCCACCTTAACACTCAGAATCATCTAGATCTCCCCATTAGAACTTGTGAATGTTCATTGCACCTCAGGGAATAGCTAACAGTAATTTAGTATTTACACTCTGAACATGGCTAAAGTAGTTTTTGGACCTGTTGTACCTGATACGGTATATATATATTAGGTTTTTTTTTTAGTTCTGCACTTAAAATTCTTTGAGATCAAGTTCTATCTCTTCTCTTTCTCTTTACTTTCTTGTCAAATAAAAAGCAGTGTGTGTTGTGTTGAACAGCTTTCACTTACAGCTAAATGAGTTGAGCTTTAGTCAGCGTTAGAGCACACACACTGTGGACAAATCAAGTGTTGACAAAACAAATGTCTTAATCGCCCTGTTCCCTTTTCCTTTCCACAGACCTTTGATAAAATCCTCATTGCAAACAGAGGCGAGATCGCCTGCAGGGTAAGCGAGTGTGTGTTCTTCACCAGGAAGGTTCTTTTCAGTGTGTTTAAGGCAAAACATTACATTTGTCTTTAGGCCATTTTCATTTTAAATCAGGATGAAGTCCTACATGTATAACTGTGTACATGAAGCTACATGAACCTTCAGTGCAGTTTTACTACTTTGAAATATAAACATTCACATTTATGTACATGACTTAATTCTCTTTATTTCCGTTCATAGGTGATTAAAACTTGTAAGAAGATGGGCATCAAGACAGTTGCAGTTCACAGTGATGTGGACTCTAGTGCGGTGAGAAAAACTAATATTTAAAAGTACCCTAGACACTAGCTATGTTTCAGTCCACCTATTTTTATGCACATTTTGCAATATTGCATAAAAAACGCTGGATTGAAATGCCAAGATGTGCATAAATTCTAAAAATGCACATAAAAAAAAAACATATGCACTCAATTGAGGAGGATAAAAAATTTGTATCCGATAAGAAGACGCGCATAAACCAAGATGGGAACACATTTACTGAATAAATCCCTTGATGACGTGACTTTGCCTTAACAGAGGATGTGATTGGATAACTGGACTAACCAGTTGACCAGTTTCATTGCACAGCATCTCAAATTTTGGTTTGATAATTCTGGAACGCCTGAGCCAATGTCTGTCATTAAAATGATTTGGTTTAATTCCCTCTCAAAAGCTTCGTGCATGATTGCATTCCCAAACATCAGGCATCCGAACGCAAGGTAACATGACAGCGTTTATTGCTTTTTGTCCGCGCGCTTTGAGACGCAAGTCATTTATGGTGTAGGAAAAGGAGCCACAATGGCTTCCACGATTGCAGCAACCTCTAACTTTTTATTCCAGATATTTTGCACCAATTTCCCAGGAAGTGATGATTTTGTTCTGTTGAACACTTGGGATGGAACTGTGCTTTATTCGCAAATGTTTTATGCGATATTCCAATTTTGCGCATAAGTCTGAGAACACATTTAAAATTTGAGATGCAAAATTATTTTAACCTGATCTTCTAATCTTTCTGTTGTATAGTTTAGACTCATTAATGTGTTTTATTGAAAGGTAAAGAATCACCATCATGTGATTTCTTTAAGACTTCATTGTCTGTTAAGCATATTTTACAGGACTGCCATGCTTTTATCACTATGGAATATTTTTATTTTATTTTTTTTCAGGAAATTTGTTTAATGTTTGTTTAAAGTTTTAAGATTTTGACATTTTAAACAAACAAATATAATGATTTTAAAAAGATAGATTGATAAGCTTACATGCATACACACTCACACTCTTGTTGCTACAAACATGACCTTCTTTCCTCTGTGCAACACAAAGTAAGTTACTTTGAAGAATGTTGATAATCAAACTATTGTGTTTTATTGTATAGATAAAATAAAAAAATAAAAACACTGAAGCTGTGTCCGAAATCGAATACTTCTCTACTATATTGTACGTGAACAACAGTATGCGAACAGAGAAGTATGCCCGAATGCATAGTATTCGAAGAGCATTTGGCAAAAAGTACCCGGATGCATCACTATTCCCGGTGAGATTCTGAAGTGCGCATACGATGGACACTTTACTATCCCATGAAGCCACGGGAGAGGATTTGTGAATAGAGTTGAAGGGACGCAACTGATGCTGGTAGGTCATGTGACAGTAACAACATGGCGGATGTAGTACGTTTGAATGCATTCGTACTAGAACATACTTTTTCAACGGTTGTGAAGATTTCAGACACAGCTTGAGACATTTCTCAAAATATCTTCTTTTATGTTCCACAGAAAAAAATAACAGGTTTGGAATTACATGAGCATGAGTAGATGATGACAGAATTCTTTTTACTTTTGGGTGGACTAACCTTTTATTTTCAATTCCTTGCTTAAATTCTTATCTTGATGATATCATTTAATAAAATTTCTTGTATTTATAAAAATTCAAAATAGATGCATTTTCACTTTGTTTTTTTTGACTCCACTATATATATATTTTTTTTATTCCTTCCTCATATATGCAGTACAGGAAGACTGTGCCACATTTGAAATGAATAAATAGATTTGCTGAAGCAGTTTAGTCATCTGGAGGAAACCTGATACTAATATCTAAATTATCCCACTAAGACTTTTACAAGCATTGCAAGATAAACCAAAGCTTTTGCTCCTCTCACCTTTATCTTTTCATGGAGTGTAATCCTCTGTTCCCATGATTGATAGCTGTCAGTTTTCTCCCCCTCCTATTCCATATGCATGAGAGTTTGATAGAGGCAGTGTTTTAAACTCTGCTCGGTTCCCCTGCTGTGTTCTGTGCTGGATTGGGGGAATGATGGGGGGTTAGAGGTGGGGATCTTTTGCATTTGATTTGCAGCCTCCAAAGAGCATCTAAATGAAGATGTTTAAACAGAGCAGTGGGGGATAATCTGGACTCTGTATGGGGGAACAAATTGACATTAGAAGTCCATATACTGACCTCAGGATTGATGTGTTCATATGTTTTCAAACATGTTGCTAATTCTAGAATCTTTCTATCAACCTTTATTAGACTTTTTATTCTATCTAATGTCATTTTCTATAACGCCATGAAAGCTAAATAAATTGATTTAGTAATTTGGTGTTTACATTAAAGCGTTTCATTAAAAGTAATGGAACTGGACCCACAGGCTGTCTCGCGTCCTCTGGTTAACAGGGTAGGTGCTGACAGAAAAAGAAGTTTATTGGGCTCCTGAAACAAATGGTGGGAAACCGTCAAGTTTTGCGCTGCATTAAAAGACTCAGACAGAATGCTCATTAAACTCAGTGACACTGAAAACATGTCTAGAGATTTGTCTGTGCTATTCAAATCTTAGACCAAGATCGTTTTTGTAGTATTTATTTGATTTAATTTTAATTTTAATTTAAGATATCAGTTTAGTAAACAAAATGAATTTATAGTTAGGTAATAGCGTCCTTTTAAATGATAAATTCTTCAGTTAGCAATAAGATGATACAGAAGGTCAGAGTTTGCAGTTAGCATGTGCTGCTTCAGTCTTTTGGGCTCAGTTTGCGTCTTTGCTAGATCGAGCGAGCTCCTCCACCTCTGTTTGCGTCACCCTCGTTAAATGTGAGAAAAAACTACTTTGCGTCTCCCTTTTTACACATGTGTGGAGAACATTAGCAGAGAAGCAGCAGTTGGCTAGCGAGCCTTTTCCAAACCTCCCCTGTTGATGCAGTTGTCAATATTAATGCTTCCCCATTGTGAGGTCTGTCACTCAGTCAGCTCACTGTCACAGTTGCTTCACACCGAGTGTGACGACATCTTGGCCACACAGACAATCTGTTTGTGCTTTCTGGAATGAACTCACTGGCATTAACAGCAGTGAAAATGAGTGTGTTTAAAATGCTGAGTATTGGCTTCAAAATCTGGTTATAACAAAAACAATTCATCAGACATCAGACAAAACAAAAACTGCGAAAAATATCTGGTACAAGCCTTTACATTAACACTTTTCACACATTACAAACAAAAACAAATGTGAGAGCATATGATTACTTCTTTGTTTTGTTTTTTACTTTTTAACATTTCAACATTTTAACTCAACTGGGAAACTTTGCTATCCTGAAACTCAAACAGTAGAGCAACGCCAAAATAATGGGTTCGATTTCCAGAAAACTGAACATGCATGAACTGATGATAATTTACACATCTGCAAACATTCTGTCATCACTTTGCAGGCATGTTCATGGGCCTAAATGAGGAAAAAGTAATGAAATTTCAAGAAAAAACATAGGTTTACCAGTATTTCCGACAATTCAAAAACCAAAATGGGTCAAATTGACCAGAATCATGTTATTTTCCTCTCTGTTTTTTAATTCCTATAGGTTCATGTGAAGATGGCTGACGAGGCCGTGTGTGTCGGTCCTGCCCCTACCAATAAAAGTTACCTGAACATGGATGCTATCATGAATGCCGTCAAGCAGACTGAAGCTCAAGCTGTGAGTGTGTGAGTGTGTGAGTGTGTGTGGGTGTGTGTGTGTATGTGTTCTTGTTTATATTACATCGTGGGGCCCCACGATGTAATAAAAACCTGAGATCACCTACATCGTGGGGCCCAGCCAGCGGTCCCCACGAGGGAAATGGATTAATAAACATACTAAATGATGTTTTTTTGAAAATGTAAAAATGCAGAATGTTTCCTGTGATGGTTAGGTTTAGGGATAGGGGTAGTGTAGGGGGATAGAA
>RJVU01023003.1:554755-565097 GCA_003731715.1 Anabarilius grahami
TAGCACAGTTGGAGCCTAATCCGTGTTGGTATAAACAAGGTCATATATTATTAACATGGTGAACTGGTCAATGCTATTATCTATAAACAGAACTAAATGATGCGACGAAGCTGTTAAATGTCATCTGTATAACATGAATACTTTGGATGTTTAAAAGTAAATCATTTTCTAAAAGCTGTCTCTCTCTTTCATAGGTTCACCCTGGCTATGGATTCCTGTCTGAAAATAAGGAGTTTGCCAGGAGACTAGTAAGTCTGCCTTTTTCCTGAAATAAATGTGTATAGTTAAAGAAAAGAGAAGTGGATAGTTGAATATTTAAATGACTTTGAATTNACACACACACACACACACACACACACACACAGTTTTTGTAATTAACAGCTCGGACCCCCCAGTAGTAATTTAATTAAAGGTGTGAGTTCTGAGGTGAGAAGATTATTTGCAACCCAAATAAAGGCAGAAAGGCCAAAAGGGCCATTTGATAAAGAGATTCAGTTCTACATTCAGGACAGTGCTCTGTTTCTTACAATCTAGCCAGTGCTGAAATTAAAAAATGCATTTACGTAACATTGAGTATACTTGCATTACTGTTAAAAAGTTTTGGGATCAGTAAGAGTAAAAGCATTTATTTGAAATTAATATTTTAACAATGTGAAAGTCTTTACTGTCAGTTTTAATTTATTTAATGCATCCTCTCTGAATAAAAGTATCCATTTCTTTAAAACAAATCTTGCTGACTACAAACTTTTGAACGGTAGTGGATGTGGTTGATATTCAATAATCCTTAAGCAATTATTAAGTCATGTGACTGACTTTGTTCTATGAAACACGTAAGGAAAATGTTTAATATGAATATTCTGATAACTTTTCCCATGCAAAAACATTTAATGAGGGCTGGTGCTTCAGAAAGGACACAGAAAGCACTATAAAATTGGTCCACATGACTTTTGAGCTTTATAACAATGTTTTGAATTTAGCTTGGTATGAAGACCTACATTTAAATAGATGTTTTGCAATATTTTTCCCCTCCAGAGAGCTGTTAAAGGATTAATTCTCTGATTTCCAACCAGATTTGTATTGTTACTATGTCGGAAGTATATGTAACAATATAGTGAACAATGTGAATTTTTCAGATTCATGATTAAATCATTCAGATTGGGTTTTTTGAACCAAATCAACCAATTCTTTAAAAATATCTGACTCAAAAGAATGATTTGTTCAAGAATTGAGTTCGCCACTTCTCTCATGAACATGCCAAGGAGAGCTAAGATGGACGACGGATTTTTAGTGAATAATATATTTCAGACTGTTAGTCTTTATACTTCAGACTATATACAAAGCCTTTTTAAATTCAAGACTTTTATATATTATGCACAAGTCAATTTTATGGTACATTTTTGCAATGTTTTTGAAGTTTGAAAGCTTCAGTCCCAGTTTTTTTGTAATAGCATGAAAAAGAACCTTTATATTATTCAAGAAAAATTCCACGGAAGAAAGTAACTCAAGTTGAAACAACATTCCGATTAGCAAATGTTGAATAGAATTTCATTTTTTGAGTGAACTATCCCTTTAACCCCGGTGCCCCAAAATAATTGAGCCAAGCGCTTCGGTGCCGACAAGTGCATGTGCCAACCTCCAACTGTGCCTCAGTGTTGCCATGGCAACTAAACTCAGAAGCTACCATCTTTTTTTAACCCTTCAATCGATTATGACTAAATAAGGACATGCTTCGTGTCATGGCAGGCCTCAAACACACTCAGAGAGTTTGCATGGGGCCGTCACTCTCTTTTTTTGATCTAGATATTTTTGCTTTTTTTAGGATTCCAGATTTCTTCTTTTTTTTTCCGGGTTTCCTGCTTTGTAGAACAGAGAAAAGCGGAACAGACAGAATTTGAGAATAGAGATGAGGGAGGATGACACGCCTCTCTGTTTCTCTTCTTTCCTTGTGTTTCTTTTTGCCCACAATAGTCAGTCATAGTTATTTATTGTACAATACACACATCTCTGGTGCGTGTATCTTCTGTGTTCTGTGTCTCTTCCTCTCTGCAGTGTAGTGTATTACAACGTGAGACTCTTCTGGCAGAGTTTCCGGCAGCTGCGTTGACGTGCTTGCAAGATCTCCTTTGATATAAATCACATTCAGGCAGGAGGGAAACACACACGGGGCGTCGTCACAGCAACGGCGGACTCACGTTGATAGGTTGCCTAGAAGTAGTTGTAGATAAAATTTTTAGCTTCAAAATCTAAAATAAATGAGCTTTTCTGCTGCAGTTTTAAAGGCTTTCGGCAGAACATCCTACTGTTAATCAACAGAGCCTGTTAAAAATTCATCAGCATGTCAAAATAAGTGTTAAATATTAAGCAGTCAGGGACCCGAATCAGCTCAGCTAAACCCAGATTGGTTTCATGTCTCTTCGAGGTTGTCGACGGCATTGGTGTAGAGGACACCTTTCAATTTGACTGTTATCCTGCAGTGAATAAATCACAAACCACTTTTTTTTTTAAATCTACATCGACTATATCGAGGAAAATCTGCCTAGCAACACAGAATGAATAGAAGCAGTTTTCTTTGAGGAATTTCTCTATATTTTGGGTTGTATCTCAGTCATCAGTAGGCAAGCAGAATTCAGAAAAAAATCTGAATGCATATATTCCACAAAACTACGTTCCCCAGCCCATATTCATTCATTGTGTGATGTTGATTCAAAACTTTCCCTAAATGCAAGTTGAAATGTGTCTTTTCTGCGTTACTAGCAGCACCAAATAGAACTGATCCATGGGCTGGAATCAATCGTGACATTGCAAAACATTTGATCTGCTATTTTTATTTAAAGAGATTGTTTCATTATGCAGATTTAATGGAAATACTTTGCACAGTCAACCAAAGAGAAAAGCGAGAGGCTGCATCTGAATACAGTTGCATGAAAAAGTATGGGAACCACTTGCAGAATCTGTGAAAATGTGAATAATTGTAACAAAATAAGAGAGATCATACAAAATGCAGGTTATTTTTTTATTTAGTACTGTAAGATATTTTACATAAAAGATGTTTACATATAGTCCAAAAGAAAATGGAAAAAAAAGCTGAATTTATTAAAATAACCCCATTCTGTGTGTTACCTTGATGATCCACGTTGTTTTGTGATGGTTGTTCATGAGTCCCTTGTTTGTTCTGAGCAGTTAAACTGCCCAATGTTCATCAGAAAAATCCTCCAGGTCCTGCAGATTCTTCAGTTTTCAAGTATTTTTTGCATATTTTAACCCAGACAACTGAGGGACTCAAACACAACTAATAAAAAAGGATCAAACATTCACTGATGCTCCAGAAGGAAACACGATGCATTACAAGCCGGGGGGGTGAAAACTTTTGAACAGGATGATGTCCAAATTTTTCTTATTTTGTTGAAATATCATATTTTTTCATTTAGTACTGCCCTTCGGAAGCAACAGAAGATACTTGCGTGTTTCCCGGAAGACAAATTAAGTACTTAATTAATCCCCCCCCCCAATGTTTGAAACTTTTTTAATAGTTGTGTTTGAGTCCCTCAGTCATCCTCAGTGTGAAAAGATGGATCTCAAAATCACACAGTCACTGCTGGAAATGGTTCAAATATGGAAAAAATCCTTGAAAACTGAAGAATCTGCAGGACCCGGAGGATTTTTCTGATGAACATTGGGCAGTTTAACTGCTCAGAACAAACAAGGGACTCATGAACAACCATCACAACAACAACAAAATATTTTAAAAAATCAGTCGTAGATCATCCAGGTTACTTATTCAAAAGAAATACCTACTCTGAGATTTCAGATGCAGCTTGTAATGGTCTGTTGTGACTTGAATCAAGATGTAAATGCATTGCCACTGGAAAAGGGATAGCTTTGGTAATTCTCATTTCCTTGCCAACAATAATTTCTGCAAAATTCAGTTTAAAACTATTCAAGCACACAAGACTTTCATAGAATTACATAAAAAGAGTAAAAGCTTCAGAATCAATTGAGATCTGTTTTTATTTTATTTTATTTTAGCAGCTCAACTTGACTGTCTATAATAGCATTGTCTCAAACAATGTTGAGTTTGGAATACCTGTTTGACTTGAATACTGGCAGATGGCAGGAAGGTGTGAAACTTCAGTTTGAAAAAAGTAGAACCCTTTGAAAAAATGTTGTGGTGCAGAAATTACACACTTAAGGCCCGTTCACACCAAGGACGATAAGATATAGTTATAAAAATCATTCTCAATATTAAAGAATAGCATAGTTTACACCACAGCAATAGTGGTAACAGAGAAACTATTTCATTGGAATCACTTTCAGAATGATTTTATCCAGCTGATGAACGATAAAAACATTGACAGCCAATCAGAATCCATCCTGCTGTAATGAGCTCGAGCATTTAAAGTGACAAACAAGCACGTGCTTAGAATAAACAGAATATCGTCCGCTGGTGTGGACGCTAATATAGTTATCGTTCTTGGTGTGAACGGGAACTTTTAAATATAATTAAATTTGAGGAAAAACATAAATGTCTTTTACCTAATAATACTAGTACTTTGATCTCTGTTCAACAAATTTTACCATGACTAATTCCATTTTCCCCCAAAAATCAGTGCAGAACAGTCTGATTGTGTGTGTGTGGGCTTACAAATGAGACAGGAGTGTCATAGTAATGCATCACTTACAGAAAATAGTAAATGCAATGATTTACAGACTTACAGAAAGTAGTATAAGCATAAGCTTTTCATTTAAACCGCAAGTTTCCCTTATGTTATGTATTAAGCTATTAGAAGTTTTTGTTTTAATTTTGTATTTTCAGGATATTTTCTTCCAGCTTACCATATATACTTAATTGCTTTGAAAAACAGTTTGTTATATGAATAAATGCAAATAATTAGTTTCATAATCAATCCCTCAACCACATCTGTACCTGTTCAGTTCTCTCTACCTTTCCATCCCCCATTCACTCTTTTACATTTTCCTATACGCATGTGCGCGCACACACACACACACACAGATGAGTGGGCCATCCACTGCCTTCTGTGTGTGTGTGGAAATGAAGATGTCATTACATTAGCAGTTGAATAGCGATACCCCCCACATGAATAAGAGGTGAATGAGCCCCCCATCCTGAATAGCTGCCCCCTCTGCCCGACTGTTAGTACAGTTTTACGCAGCGCAAACGATTGGCCAGAGCCCCTGGGCATGCGCAGCTTCAGCCTAGAGAGCTCTGTTAGGATTACCTCTACAGCCTCTTTAGCATGTTAAAAGAGAAGCGCTTTACAATAGCAGAGAGGAGATTGAGTTTGAGTGGAGTGTGCGTGTGTGTTTTCATGCCTTTTCACTCTTTGGATGTTGTCTTGAACAAGATGTTTTCATTATCCTGGTGTTCTTTTGCTCACGTGCGCAGTTGTACACAAGTTCTTGACACTTCTAGAGGCTCACACTCTTTTTACTGTTGTAGTATTGGCTTGCTGGTTGTTTAGCACTTTAAATGTAGCACATGCACAAATACACATGAGGGAAGTGTAAAGATGGACAGAAGGAGGAGAGAGATTGAGTGACATCTGAATGGGCCCAACCGTTTTATTGGATTTAAATTTCCAGAACCTGACAGAGACACAGACAAGGGTTTGAGTGAAAGGTCTCTAGCATGACCGAGGCCACTGTAACTTGCCAGTGCATATAAAAAATAAACAGCAATATTGTGTCCCATGTATGTATTTTTTTCTTTCGTTTCATGTCCCGTTTGTTTTTTTGTTTTTTTTCCCTTCCCTAGTTTGTTTGATTTGCTTTTTAGTTTTTATTTTTATTTTTATTTATTTTTACAGTGATATTGTCCCATTTGGTTTTTTTTTTCATTTCATGTCCCGTTTTTTTGTTTGCTTTCTAGTTTTGTTTTTTGTTTTTGCTTTCTAGTTTTGTTTTTTGTTTTTGCTTTCTAGTTTTGTTTTGTTTTGTTTTGTTTGTTTGCTTTCTAGTTTTTTGTTTTTGCTTTCTAGTTTTGTTTTGTTTTGTTTGTTTGCTTTCTAGTTTTTTGTTTTTGCTTTCTAGTTTTGTCTAGTTTTGTTTTATTTTTGCTTTCTATTTTTTTTTTTTTTTTNATTGTTTTCAGTACTTTTTGAAAACATAATTTAAAATAGTAAACTGTCTTTAGTTACTTCAAGGATTTATTTGCCTCATTCGTTTCAATCAACCTTTTTGTTCATGTGAATTTTTGATTCAGTGAAAAATAAACTTCTCTTCTTTTATAGTTGATTTGTAATGGACTTCAGTTGATTACAGAAGTTAAATTTGTTGACACCTTAGTTTGTTTTTTTCCCAAGCACTTGTCAAGAACAAACAGATCACTTTTTTTTGCCTCATTTAGATTTATCCTTTATCTCATGACACCATGGGTCCAGTTGGAGCTGAAAGAGTCATGGGGTCAAATCCCTCTTTTAATTACAGAGCTCCGTGGGTTCTGCGCGCCTCAGGCATACTATCTGTAGTATATTAGCCAGGAAGCAATAGCCTCCCGATTCTCGAGACTAACAAAGAAAAGAACAGATCTCCTTTTTCCCGTTCTATTTTCTGACTTCGTTATTTAGATGTATGTTTCTGCAGGCAATACCTGAAGCTACCTTTCTTTACATCACCAAAGTTCAAACCCTGGGGTTCTTTTTTGTGAAGGGATTTGGTTCCCGTGGCAACCAAAGTATGGTAGCTTACCTCTTTTGAGGTTGAGAGATTTAGATATTCAAGATGTCACTATGCTGTGCTTGACCATTGCTTATAGTAACTGTTTTATATACAAGTATGTTTACTTGAGTTTACATGTGTCTGTCAATAAAAAAAAATATATAATTTTATAAAGAAATGGTTTCTATTTGTTTATAAAACTAATTTCACTAATTTCAAGTATTTCATCATAAATCTTTCTATATGCTTATTTTTGATGTGTATATATAATTACTCCGGCCTTCAGTGTCACATGATCCTTCAGAAATCAATCTATTATGCTGATTTGCTGCTCAATAAACATTTCTTATTATTATCAATGTTGAAAACAGTTGTACTGCTTAATATTTTTGTTCAAACAGTAATAAGCTTTTAGGATTCTTAGATGAACAGAACATTCAAAAGAACAGCATTTATTTGAAATTTTAAATCATTTGTAATATTATAAATGTCTTTACTGTCACTTTTGATCAGTCTAATGCATCCTGGCTGAATAAAAGCATTAATTTTCTTTAATGGAAAAAAAAAGAATAATCTTACCGACCCCAAATTTTTGAACTAAGTTCTTTAAGATCATGAGAAATATACATAAGTCATACATAAATGTGTCCAAACTTTTGACTGGCACTGTGAAAGGTGAAAAAGTGGAATCCGGTTTCAGATGATGCACAGTGGTGTATATAACCAGAAAAGCACAGCTTGATCACGTTATGTGCAGGTGTGTTGAGGTTTGATGTAGGAATAAAAACAGGTTGTGTGTTATAATGAACGATCTGATTATCTCTGAGTCATGCGAGTCATGCAGTGAGACGTGACATTTTCTGATGGTTGCCTTGATACTTTTGATGCCTATGGTCTTGATTTGTAAGTAAGATCTCCTCAGAATAAATAACTAAGATGACATAAAATGTGCCTTATTATAAATTCTTTCTCTACAGGCGGCAGAGGGGGTGACCTTCATTGGTCCTGACACGCATGCCATCCAGGCCATGGGGGATAAGATCGAGAGCAAACTCATCGCCAAAGCTGCCAAAGTCAACACCATCCCAGGCTTTGATGGGGTAGTCAAGGTCAGACCAACATTTGGGATTTTTATTTATTTGTTTATTTTTATGTTTGTCCTCAGTCTTTTCCAAAGAATCCCTCACATCACACCTGCTTATGCTGTTTATCTAATAAAAGTGTCTTTTTTATTAGTTTTGCAAATAAATGTGTAATGTTCAGCCTAGCACAGATGGGTGGTTTGTCAAAATTAATAATAAAATGACAAACACCCTTTTCTAGCGGAGCTAAACAAACAGCCTCTTGCTAAAATAATGAAATATACTACATATGTGTTACAGATAACAATATACATATGTTATATAATATAGTTTATGATCAAAAATGTGTAAAAAACTTGAAATATTATTACAATTTAAAATGTTGTTGTTGTTTGTTGTTATTATTTTAAAATATTTTAAAATGTAATTTTTTTCTGTGATGGCAAATCTAAATTTTCAGCATCATTTCTTCAGTCCTCCGTGTCACATGATCCTTCAGAAATCATTCGAATATGCTGACTTGGCATCTCAAGAAACATTTCCTGTTATTTTCATCAATGTTGAAAACAGTTGTGCAGCTTAATATTTTTATGGAAACTTTTAGCATTCTTTAGGAAGTTCAAAAGAACAGCATTTATTTGAAATAGGCTTGAGATTTTTTTTAAAAAATTTTTTTGGGGTTACCATGTAAAAGATTTTACTTTCACTTATGATCAGTTTAATGTGCCCTCACTGAATAAAATGATTAATTTATTTAAAAATAAATAAATAAACTTCCCTATAGAATTTAAACTCTTTATTTTTAAAACAAATAATTTAAGTTGAAATCATTGTACTGACATGATCATCGTACTGACATAAAAAAAAGCCCAGTGTTTTTTATTTTTTATTTTATTTTGATATAACATATTTTTTATATTTATACGTTGGCAGTATGATATTACAGTGATCTCAGGTCAGACTTAAGAAAGCTGGTTGTTCAGACACATTTTACTAGTACTTTTCATAATTGCTCATTCATCCAAAAAAGTAGTTGACTCTTGGCATTTAGCATCAACAGTCTGTGCTGCCCAAGTCCTTTGGCACATGACAGTGGGATGCAGTTTGTGGACAGAGGAGCTTTCCTTCTCTTGTCACCATGTATTGAACGCGCAACTGCAGTCATGTGAGCCCTGACCAGTCAAAACAGACCCAAAGCGTCGACTAGTGGCAGAAATAATTTAATAGTCAGTGCAACTCCTGCCATTTACTCTAGCTTCTGTTACGAACTGCATCTTTTGATCATTTTCATGCTGCAAAGGAGTTTACCCCAAAGTCTAATGGAAAAACATGGGAAAGCAGAGACGATTGTTGTTTAAAGTACCGCCTGTGATATTCATCACATAACAAATGGTCCTATAGACCTCATTTTGTGTTTTGTACCATTAGGTTGTCATATATACACTATCATTCAAAGGTTTAAGGTCAGTACAATTTTGTTTAGAAGAAAGAGCTTTAAAGAAATACTTTTCAGTAAGGATGCATTAAATTGATCAAAAGTGACAGTAAAGTCATTTATAATGTTTCAAAAGATTTCTATTTCAAAATGTGCTTTTGAACTTGCTATTCATCAAAAACTGAAAAAATGTATCACTGTTGCCACAAAAATAAGAAATGTAATCAGCATATTAATTGATTTCTGAAAAAAGAAGAAAAAAAGCATGTGACACTAAAGACAGTACATTACATTTTAAAATATATTAAAATGGAAAATACTTATTTTAAATTGTAAAAATATTTCACAATATTACTGTTTTACTGCATTTTTGATCAAATAAATGCACCCATGGTGAACATAAGAGACTTGTTTCAAAATCTGACCTCAAACTAATGAACAGTAGTGTATATTTGTATATGCTACTTGTTCTGTTGCAAAGCGTATAACAAAGCTCTTAACCACAATAAAGCTACGTATCAGTCCTCCAAAATGCCTTTAAACTCTTTCTCCTGCCGCTATTCCTATGTCCCCTTCCCCCACCCACCCCCTCCTCCTGCATGCCGTTTAAATGGCCTTTAATGGCCATGTGTGGTGGCCGTTTTGACACTTCCTGAGCTGATAGGGCTCTATAAAGCAAAGATGTGCCGCATGACACTCTGATTGTATGGGCATTACCATCTGTGAACACCACCTCAACGACCCTGATAACATCAGCACACTGATCACAGTCTGACTCTCACACACACGCAAAAATCTCCCCTTTAGTCCCTTCTGCTGGATTTCTCACCTTAGCTTAACTTCATTTAATGCTAGTGTAGAACTCAGTTGCTAATGTATTTTGACGTCTGGTGAGAAAGAAATTTCAATAGTTGTTTCACTATTTCAATAATTGTTTGTAAACAATTATTTTGCCGCCATTTTCAACCCTCAGAGATTCACAGTTGCATAATTGCAACAATTGTTTAAAGCAATTAAATATGACCTATTTGTCACTTAACACAGCAGCTTGCAGTCTGAAAGGAATCACAATTAAAAAATTTTAAAATTATAATTAAAAAAAAAAATGAACATATTAGAAATATAAATTTCTTTCAGGAATGTAATCGTG